>OY728145.1:852663103-853288103 GCA_963277665.1 Viscum album
ATGTGTGATTTAATATTAATTATGATATAACTATTTTAAATAGAAGTAAAACTGTATGTGTTAATAAAATTACTTTTACACATTTGGAAACTTTCAAAATTAACCCATAATTGTTTTAAAGATTAAATTTTAAAAAATTAAAGAGAATTTAGTTTTTTTTAAAAGATTTCCTTTAGTATCATTTCAATCAAAAATTATAATTTTTATAAAATAATAAAAATAATTTGGATATTGGGGAAGTGTATTTGAATTTTTTTGAACAATGTATTGAATAAAAATCCCTTACCTAAAGAACCATCGTGATTCTAACATTCTCTAACTAATGAATAATAAAAATATATTAATTATAAAAAAATTTATTAAACCTTTAATATAATTTTTAATTATATTGATCCATTTATTTCATTAATTATCATATATATTTATGAACTATAGTGGTTTATTTGAAATTTTATTTTTTATGGTCTTTCAGTTTATAACCTCATAACCACATTAGTGTGTTGAGCATGGTCAAAATTGTTATGGTCCCATTATATTAAAAATATTAAATATTTAATATTTATCATTTTTATACATTATATACACTTTAAAATTTAACCATTTAAGACCTAGATGAAAAATAGATCACGATGTTTAATGGAGATGGTAGTCCATAGGTACACACTAATGGTGTATTCATTAATCTAATAGGTATAAAATAAATACAGAAAATAATAATTTCCTTTTTTAAATTCATAAATAAATTATAAGTGAAAAAATTATTAATAACATTCATCATTATATCCATAATAATTTGTTCAAAATTAAATATTAATCAAAATAGATTTTGGAGGTGGAATTCCACATGTTTGCATGTGCAACATTATCAACTTCTTACCGATGGAATGTTTAAGATGATATGTAATATATGAATTTTACAGAATAATAAATATGTAAAAATTATCAAATATATATTTATATATTCATTTTTATATCATTTTATCCATCCATATGATTCGTTGGGAGAAAAAATTTCCTCTTGGTGCTCGTATTCCGTAAGTATCTACAAGCAATGATTTAATTTCCAAAAAGATACAAAATGATTTGAATAATGGTTATAAGATAATAATAATACCATTTAAATATATTTAATATACTAATTTTATTAATTCATCATGGTTAGGGAATATTTGAATTTAGTATAGGAATAGATACCCAAGAAATGTTTCGGTTAAGTATTATACCTTATTTTCAGATATGTCCATTCGGATTACACCTTCAGATTTTTAAGATTAGTATTTTGAGAGGCCAAATTAATCTTAGAGGATTATATGTATTTTTTAGATTTATTTGGGGCTTTATTTTCCATTATAGAGTGCTCAAATGATGTGAGGAGTGAGGAAAATAGGTTCCCATTTTTAATATAGAGGTCTGAAAGGCATGTAATATGTCTAAATATATAAATATTATAAAGTTATAATCTTTGGTAAGTGTCAAAAAAACTATGAAATATATAATATAAGGTGATATTTATATAAATATCATCTTCCTTTAAATGTAAATATATTATTTTTATTCCTTATCAATTATTTGTTTACATTAATTAACACGATTCTCCCTTTACTATGAAGTCATATTTTTACCACGGTTACTATTTTTAATGAAAAATTAAAATTAAAGACCTTAGTGAATTTGATTATCAATTTTCAAAATATGGAATCTATATTTTTTGGATTTTATGTTTATAAGTGGACTAAATTACATATAATATAGGTTTTACAAAGACAACAAAATAGTATTTAGATAGTGGTGTTTTATGAATTAAAATGAATAGACATTAAAAAAATATTGTTGATTATTATCATTTTTTTAGATTATTTTCAACAAAATGGGTATTATGTTAATTTATATAAAATTAAAAATAGGGCGTCCTTTTATAAAATTAATTTTCAATAAATAATTAATATACCATTTAAATACCTATATAAAATTTATATACAAACAATTTAGTTAAATTAAATTAGAATTTTTTTATTGAAATTTTTTATAAAATTATTTAGAAAGAAATGATGAATATAAATAATATTAATAAATAATATAATATAAAAAACTTATTTATTTATAGTATTACCGTGTTTTCCAAATTCTTTCACCTTAGTAAATTTCATTCTCAAAAGTTTATCTATTACGTATATCGTTGAGAGTGTTTTTCCCTCAATGAATTTTATGATTCCCTCATTGCTTCCTTTATCATGAGATTATCCCATAAATAATTTAGTAATGGGCAAAAATTATTTATTATTACTAACTCTCACCAATCTAAAATATGAATTGGATTTTTCTTATATGATTGATTCTACTATAACTGTACAACATCAGGGATCAAAACCTTAGATGCATCAAATGCATACTTTCTTAGGAATGAAACATGAAACATATATTGAACCAAAGATAAAAAAACATAAACATACTATCTAAATAACAAGTCATAAATTTTACATAAGTTCATACCAACCAATAAAACACATTCATAAATTTTTTTTTACTGCAAAAATGAAAAAGCGCTTTAGTATGGATATATTTAAGAAAAACATTACCATCGACCTCAAATGAGAGACCATTCCACATATGATCTAAATAACCTTTATAATTACTCTATGTTTTTATCATATACTTATGAATCATTTTAAATTTATATTCATATTTATCAAATATTTCAAAACCAAAAAAAAAACATTTTTCCCATACTTCGACACAACATGCTAGATATTGAAATTATTTTCCATATAGTGCAACAAATGGTACCATATATATACTTGAATGAAAATTTTTTTATATGAAATTAATCAACTAAAATATATTGATCCTAAATTCCTTTATAAGAAAAAGTGATGTCCCAAATAATACCATCCAATGTTTTAATTTCTTGGTCTGACTATTCATCTGATTGAGGACATAATACTGTAGAAAAATTTGATATAGTACCATTCAAATATTGATTCCCATTCAAATACAATTTGGTTAATTTGGATTCATGATGTGATAAAATAGATATACGGGTTGTATGTAATCTTATTCTATTTTTGATAAATTGTATCAAGTAGATCCTAAGACATAATATATTGAATGGGAATAAAATGATTTGATTTAGTCAAATTATCAACATTAAAACAAATAACATTATCACATAATGATTCATTTGGTACTCCCACCATGAAATCTGTAATATATTTTCTCATATACATTCATTAATTGGAAATCTAATGTGTCTCCCTTTAGGTTAATTTTTCATCTTTAACATGTTAAAATTTCATAAGTTTCATTATAAAAAATAAAAAAAAAATATTTCTTCATACATTCCCCCAAATAATATTCCCAATAACATTTATAAATATTATAACAGCTTGGATGAACAAATAATGGAGAAAAATTAGGTTAACTTGACAATTATTTCCCCTAATAGGTGTCACTCAACACAAAACACCTATTATAAAATATGATAATAGCTTCTTCATCAATATCAACCGCTTGTATCTTACCATTTTTTCTAATTCTACTCATTATTTCAATCCAAGATCTTCATTATGGGCCTAAACAATTCATTATAATGAATATAAATATTCCAATAAATATATCAAAATAGAATGAGGTTATTCAAAATAATATTATTGAGAAAATAATCATGAAATCATTAACTGATAGATCATTTCATTCCATAATATAGTTAATAATAAATTATCCTTTTTCAGTGAAACAAAATTATACATGGTTTTCATTATTGAGATATTATTGAGTTATAAAATCCTAATACCTAGTTAGTTACAAACTTATTCTCCGCATAATTTTTAACTCTTTTTAAGTGCATATATAATTTATACATTAATGATAATTATATATTTCATACTTCTCCCCATATAAATGATACCTACAAAATATTTATATAAAAATTAATGAATCCAACACTTGGACCTATATAGGTTTTTTATTTTAATTGGGTTTCAATTGGTGTGATGTATATGTGATAACCCAATAATTCTACACCAAGACACATCCAAGTCCTTTCAAAGAAGAATCCCTAGAAACAAAAAATTACCTTTTTATATTGGAAAAGATAACACTGGGTTACTAACCAATAATGTTTTCAATTCCCAAAATAAATCCTTTCATTCCTTTATTTAGAATAATTAAATATTTTTTTAGTTCTCTTATTTATTAGGATAGACAAAAAAAATTATCAAAAATTCATAGATATTTACCCACTATTCTATGAAAAATTGATTCTAATTGATATTTTTATTCCCTGACCACTTTTAAATCGATGTAGTTTAAATATGATAAATAATTATTCCATTTTAGAAAAAAAATATTCCAATTAAAAGATGTCTATAATAGCACAAATTCACATTTAATAAATTTTTCATATAATATATTTTCATTCAATGTCTAAAAATTAGCCATTACATGTTTCTCATGATATTAAATACTTTTAGATTATACATTAATGACCTTGATAAACACAACCACACATTTAGAGAAATATTCATGGAATAATACTTTCATTTGATCTATAAATTCAATTGGTGTTATTATTAATCCAAATAACATAACCACATACTAATAATGATTATACACAATTCTGAACAATATCCTCAGAATTCCTTCTTCATTAAAATATTTTTAATGTCATCTAAACCTAAGATCATCATTTTAAAATTTCTAAGCACCCCGAATCTAATAACATATGTCACTAATATGTGTCATCATATATTTTTTCTAATATGGATGGTATTTACTGACCTATAATCAATGAAAATACTCTTGTAACTATCCTTATTTTTTACAAATAGAATAGGGTAAACCTAAGGAGATGTTCTATGATTGAATTAAAACTTATGAAACAACTCATGTAACTAATTTTTTCATTTGGAACCACTCAATAAAATAAATTTGATAAGGAGAATTAAAAATTGGATTAATAAGAAACACCAATAAAATGACATAATAAAACTCTAGCCTGTGAATAAAACTAGGAAAATCCATTGTAAATACATCCAGATATTCACTCAGTACTTATGCATCTCTATTAAGAGTAGTTTTATTCATTTTAATAAAAATATATTAAAAAAATTACTCACATATTCATTAAATTTCTTTTATTTTAGATCCATTATAAAATGTGTAAACTAATTTTTCTATATGAATTTAATCTCACTATGAATATTGAATATGTGTTCTCTGGATATAAAATATGTATTAGCATGGTAAATACAAGTCCAATAAATAACATGAATAACATTATACTCCACAAAGTGAATTAAAGGGGGTTTTGAATAAAGTACATTCCATTGAGAAAGACATATATATAATTACAAATTCTATTTTCCTTTATAATAATTCATTAGAATTTACCAGAAGTTATAGCATCAATCCTCTAGATAGTATTTCCATTTTAGAAGAAAGTTTCCATGAAATAAAATAAGTACTGGATCCTTAAAGAAAAAAATTTCCATAATATAAATAAGTATGTAATATATCTATAAACACTTTATTTTGTATCCATACATCGTTTTTAGAAGTAGTAAAATAATTTTCCAAAAATTTATTATTTGGTTATTGATGATTCCCACATTAAGTAACTAAATTTTTCGATGAATTAGAATTATGACCCAAGTCATTACAACTAAAACATCTTATTATTGGATTAATATAGGTTTTCCAACTACTATTCAAATTGTAACCCTTTTACATATAATCATGAGACAAATTATTTATCTTAACGCATTGATAAAATGTTTTTAGTCATGCCAATTGTTTAAATTTTATTTACGAAATTTGTTCCATTTAAGGGAATTTTACCAAGATTACAAGGTTAAATTCTAATTTATTTCATTCCACCATGTCCAACTCTTAATTTTATCATCATAAATTAAATAATAGTGAAAACTTTATATCATAATTCTATGAATAATAAATTAAATCCAATAAATTTTAAATTCAGGATATACAAAATTTCACAGGAAATATGGATTTAACCACATGTAAAATAAATAAATTTTACAGTCATGGTCTTGAAATAAAATTCAATAATGCACAAACTCTTTAATAAAATAATCCACATAAGAGGTAATTTTTTCCTCTTCATTTTTCTTCAACACCATAAATTTTATTCCTATTATAAACATAATAACATTATGGAAATAATAATGAAGGAAAATATCATTATTGTTTATCCATTCCATAACATAAATCTCTTATTTAATCCTTTGTATTTCTAATTAGAGACCACCATTGATCAATAATCATTGAAAATTATAAAAAAAAAGAGTTTCCTTGTTATGCTTCATACATCTCAAACAATTTTATATTTTTTCCAATGCATTGTTCTATCATTCATCATTTACCTGGATTGAATATCCACTAAATTCTAGAGGGTGTGTTATTTTATGAAGTAATCCACTATTGAAAGATTCCACTATAAAATTTGGTTATCCATTCTAATGAGTGAAATTGTTAATATCCCATTTAAACATTATCATCACTTTTAAAAAGAAAATTGTTACATCTATTATATGTTTATGAATAGGATTGTTGTTATCACTTAGATTCCATCCAACATCTGCTATGATATTTCCTATATGATATACCATTCTGAAGACACATGGATTAGCTAGATAAACATAAAAATATTAAAAATATTTATCATGATAATATAACCATAAATTAGTGTATATTTAATATTACATTTAACATTATCCTTCTATTTTAATGTGTCTAAACCTTTTTTATGATACCAACTATTACTGATCATCCCTCACTCAACCAATAATTAAATGATTTATTCAAAGGGTATAAATTTCTTATATTTTAATGAGATTTGTTATTTATATTTCCAGATAATTCAATAAAACAATTACAAAATAATGTGGAAAGTTTCAAATAGCATTCATTTTTCACACAATAATATAGAATTATGTTTAAAAACTTATTTTATTCAAGACACTTAAACTTTGTACAAGATCATTCACTATAAAGGAATTCATGGTCTTTGATAAAATCTATACATTACGATAGATTCTGGGAAAAAACATTTAAAAATTTGGTATGAAATAAAAAAATAATGTCATGGAATATCAAAATAAAGAAATCTGGTTAGTAAACTATAAAATAGGAAAACATATAATGATATTTAATTAATTCAGAGTAAAACCATGAATACATCAATTAAACATTTCAATATGTGAAGATTAATATTTTCTCAATTAAAATTATTAAAACAAAATAAATATAATATAAAAATACCAGGAAGGAATTCTTCATGATTTAAGAAATAATGAAAACATTTATGTATAAGAACAACCTTTCATCATTATAAGTTCATAACATTTTATTTTCTCATTAAATAAGACTATTTCATTAATATCCATTTATTAAAGTATAATATAATTATCTTGGATAATAATATTCCCAATTTATGTTCACTAATATATTATAGCACTCACTTTTCATCATATATAATTCTCAAGTACAATGCCATGACAAAAATATTTCCCCTCTTTCTCTATTTCTTCAAAAAACCCTTGTAAAACTTATTTGAACTCACTAAGAAAAAATGTTGAATTATCTTATAAATGTGAGAAAAATTTTCTCATTCCGAATATTTGTTTAATTAATTATTCTATAAATATTGAGGAAACAATTTCCTTGAAAACAACCATTAAATAATTTTACAAAATATTGTACGAAATAATGGATATGATGGTTGTAATAATATTTCAAGACTTATATGATAAAAACCATTTTTTAACTTCTATATCAACTCAAAATTAACACATATAGAAAAAATGGAAATGTTACTTTTTAATAATCTATATAGAATGTAAATTATTATCAAGAGTGAACCATAAAAACATTATAATCCTCAACATTAAATATTATTTCAAATGTAAATACAATATTGATATAGATGAAAAATAGTTTAAAATGATTAAAACTATGTTTTAACTGAGAATTCATTGTATTAAAACTAGTGTATCGTTGTACATTCTCAAAATCAGGTATAATAAAATTGTATTATTTTTTGGGTTGATTATTAAAATTTTCAATGTTAATTTAATTATTAATATTTCATTTACGTCATTTATTGAGATGTTTTATTTAGAAATTAAAATGTTTACCTTCTCATTAGTAGTTTTGGGGTTGTCCCATTTATAACCTGTACAAACAATTTGTTCATTAAAAATTATCTATACGGTTATGGTTCCATTATCTTAATAATACAAAAATATTTATATTTATCATATATATATATATATTAAACATTTAAATACAATCATGTTAATAAATCATGACAAATGAAGAATGTTATTTCATTTAGATGTTAGTTAGTATTTATGCATGATAAACATTTTATCTTTTCTAATGGGTAGAAGATAAATAATGTAGTAAAAATTTTAATTTTCCCAAATCATAAAAACATATCAATTTCATATTTATTTATTAGTTTCATCATTATGAACATCATTATAATTATTAAATTTTAAATAAACCACATTGTTTTACGGAGGTGGTATTCCATACTTATGAACTATAGATGTTGTCATGTTCTGATAGATAAATGGTTCAGAAGGTATGTAATATATTATTTTTATAAAATAATAATAATATTTTAAATATGATAGATATTCTTTTTTTTGCATCATTTAATCAATACATATGACCAGATTATCAGAACTTAAACACATAACTATATGGATGTAGAAGTCCACACATACACAAGTGAAATATTTTCATTTCCCATAAGGTGGACAATGATATTATTATGTTTCCATAATCATAATAACATCAAGGTATATTTATGATTTGGATGTCATTATAATATCATGGATGAATATGTTTTAAATGAAGTTAAATAATAGATAAACTTGAAATAATAATGGTTGTGACATATAACTTCTACTTAGATATATTCAATTGAATTTAAACATAAGGCCTCTAGGATTGATATTTTGAGAATAATGTTTCCAAACCACTATATTTTAGTCAATAAAACTATTTTTTATAGTGTATTAGACATGAAACATTGATCTTAAATGACCTACTATATCTAAGTCCATTATAACCTAGGTGTCAAATCGATATCTATAAATATTATTACGTACATTATGATATATATATGTATATATATCCTAATAGATATATATTATTAAAAAAATTAGTATAGAATCAATTAATTTAAATTAATGTAATTTCCTTCTTTAAAAATGGGTTTCGTTGAAAACATATTTTTAATCTGAAAATAAAAATTTATTTTTGGTGATTTTATTTGATTTTGTTTTGGAAAATACTTATTTTTTAGTCAATAATGAAAAATGCCTTTTTGATGAAATTTTAATTTCTTATATATAAAATAATAATATATAAAGTATCATAATGTTTTGATTATGATTTCAATTTAAATTATATATTATATTAATTCCATCTAAATTATTTTGAATCAATATCAAATCAGATTTTGTTATATGTTAGTCTTTTGGTTTAAAAATGGATTTTTTTAAAATTGTTTTAATGTGCATAATGTTTCTCAATTTTAAATAATTTTAAAAAAACAAATTTATTAATAATTTAAATGAAATTTATAGAATATATATCAGTAAATGTTTATTAATATTAATTAAATAATTAGTATAAGTCTTAGTCTAAATATAAAAAAATATTTTCCATATAAAATACAATTCATGAAAACCTTCTTTTTCATCTCATTTGTGAGATTACTATTAAATTATAATTGAATTTATTAAAATGGATACCATAATTTTAATTATAATAATTTATATTATCTAATATCTTCCACTTATTTCTGGATCATAATGAATACTGAAAAAATAAACAATAAATTTCAGCAGTTAATGTGAAAACGATTTTACAAGTGGTTGAATTATAATGATAAGGAACAAATCACACAAAACAGTGTCTACAAACTATTTTATAAGAATATTTAGAAAATATAATGAATATTATTTTCTAATTGATCATTTTTTATATTTTTAGTTTGAAAAATGTCGTTAAATCTTTTCCATTTCAAAAATTACCATTGTGCCACTCACCTCACATATAAAGGGTCATGACCTATCATCATTTATTCACACATGTAAAAAATTATAAGTCATAAAATAACAACCCTAATAACATTACAACATAAATCCACTTATCCTAGAGGCATTTTTTATATAATAAATCCATTCATGGAATACATTAGGTATAATTCAAAAGTGGTGGTCTGAGAAGAGGAAAAAGTCATAACTATTCCTTTTTTTATTTCATCTTCTAGAACATTATAATTTACATAAAATATGATCATATGATGAAAAAATTATCCAATATCACATAATATGTAATTAAATAAATTTAATAAAACAAATAAATCTTTTATTCTATCAAATTTGATACAAAACCATCATTCCTGTGTATGAAAGATTATTATCTCGTGAACCGATGCCATTCATTTTTCATCATCACTAATCAAATATTATTTTAGTGAATGTTATAAACAATATATATAAATATATGATATAATTAACATATGTATACTTATATAGTTATTATAACACATAAAATGTGTTTACTATCCCTTTTTTTTTGTGATACTATAACATTGCTCGTGTGTACGATGGACAACTACATCATGAAGCGACGTGTTTCATTTTTCACTAACACATTATATTGAATGTGATAAGTATAATTTTAATGAATACATGTGACATAAATTAAATTGTAATGAAAATATTAAATGTTTCTTTATATATAAATGTTAATATATCTTTCTGGTTCTAACACTGAAAAATGACAATGTCTTTTTTGTACGTGTGGATTAGTGCCTTCATAAAGCCATGTGAACATATCATTATCAGATAAAAAATGATATATATATATATATAAGTAAATTTAAATAATTAAAATATTATGTATGTTATTATTATAAATATGAAAATATTAAATAATATAAAAAAAAAATTATAGTGATCATTGTAAAATCAAAAACATTTCCCATTCGTACATAGAAACATCCATCTCAATGTTTATAATATAGATAATTTTCTTAATAATTTTTTTGGATTGGTTTTTAAAAGTATAATTTATCCATAAATATGATAATTATTAAATGATTATTATTATATATTTGATGATATAGTGAACTATTTGACCACGGTCAACACACCAATGCCATTTTGAACAAATGAACCAAGCATCCTTAAAATGGAAGATGAGTAATTAACTGAATAAACATTGAAATAATACATTAAAAATATACAATATAAATTATATATATATATATATATTATTAAAACTAGAATAGTTTTCATGAAATAAAATATTTAATGTACATTTATTATATAGGTGTTGAAGTGAAAACAATGAATTTCATGACTCGAGATAAGTGTATTTTCCACATTTCACATATACTTTTATAAGAAATACGCTATATTCACCACTTATTTTTATTTTTTGGGGGTATATAATACCTCTTTCACATGTTCTTTCATGAATTCTTTAAAAGTATTCATATTTTGTTTTCTATTTTAATTATTTTATCTTAGGGGATTCAACATTAATGTTAACAAGTGGTAAAAGAATTTTTTAAATCAATTTCCTTTAAATGGGTTATAACTTGTTTCCATTGACATTGTTTTGGAATGATTAAGTGTGAGATTATCTCGAAATTTTTTTATTCTAAATTTATTACTTTTTTATGGATTTAAATTTTTTCACATAATACCTCCCTTTAGTAATTATCAAGTCAATAATGTGATATTTATAAGGGTTATTCATTTAAAGTTGTCTTTCATTGAGACCCTTGCATATTATTTTCACCTATATTCATTTTTTGATGTGTATATACAGTTTAGAGAAAAATGACATTGGAGAAAATATTAAAATTGGAACATGAGGCATATAAATAAGAGGTCATTCAAATTATAATATAATGCTTTTCTCCTATCAAGTTCTGTATAGAGATTTTCTGTCTTCACTCTTACTTCATGCGAATTCCTTGAAGATACAAGAAGTGTACATCTTGTTACCTTTTCTTGTATTTCTCTAATTTCATTATTTTTTATTTGTGTGACCGATCATTATAATAAAAATTTAGGGGATACAAGGATAGGAAGATGTGTTTCTGATCATCGTATTGAGGGCCTCCAATTGCATAAAGCACAGTGGTTCATATTACCTTCTTAATTGAGGACTTCTAGGGATATGAATAAAGTCATTCGAAACATCGTATCGAGGGATTTACAAGGTGGTGGTATGAAAATACTTCTAAACTAGGTTAATGTATACCCTTCTATATGGGTTAAAATAATTTCAATACTTTTCCATTTCAGCTACTATTATATTAGAAAGTGAATTGTATTGTTTCCCCTTACTTTTCAAGTTCACTTCTATTGTATTTGTTTCAATTACTATTAATATTGTATTTTTTAATTATATAAACTATTTTGAATAATAATTAGCATTTGACTTACTATGATCATCGTATTCATTTCAAATATAATTTTTTTACATTTCATCAAGTATTATATCATAGTATTTCCATCGGATCTATGACCTATATAGTCTATTGTATTTATTTTAAATTGTATTCGATTAAGATCTATTAATATATGTTCTTTAGTATGTTTTTTAAATACAATGTTTTTAAACCTAAAATTCACCCCTATTTTATTGTGACATAAAATATACATATACATCTATATCAAGATCCAACAATTGGTATCATAGGAGGTTTCCACTGTGTTTATTGCATTATATATTTCTTTTGGTAATACAATTGTATTTCATTTAAAAAGATTTTGATAATAATGAATTACTATACTAATGTGGGGAGTGAAAAAATATTGTATTATAAGATAACAGGAATGAGTATTGGATTAATTAGAAATCTAAATATAACTAGACCACATATATTTGAAGGGAATGATCAGGAGTACTAGATAGATCAAATGAAGATATTTTTTTCGATACTACAGTGCAAAACTTTTTCATTCATACTGGAGGATATAAAATACCAAACAAAGAATTAAACACCTTCACCAGTCAAGAGAAACAAGAATATCAACTGAACTATAAGGTATATAATACTTTGTTGTGTTTCTTGACAAGGAATATATATAGTCAGATATCATCTGGTAATGAAACCTATTATATTTGTATGAAATTTGAACTCCCGCATTTTGGTACATCCAATTTCAAAGAAATATGAAGAGCAATGCTTTGAGCAGAATATCATGGGCTCATTCTTCCTTATGGGGAACCGGTTTGCAAGGTACAACCAATCTTTCCAAAAATAGTCAACAGTCTACAATCTATGGGTGAAACTGGCCTTGATGATGAAGCACTTGTCGAAAATATTATTGATATTATGCCTAATGAGTTGGAATCAAAAATAATAGTTGTTGATGAAAAAAATAATGTTACTCAAATCAATCTTGGTGATAAATTTAACACTCTACATCAGCACAAGACTAGAATGAAAAGACATGCTGATTTAAATAAGAAGAAGAATGGTAATGGAAGTTTAGATTTTAAAAATACTAAATCTAAGATGCTAGAAAGTATATCAATATCAAAATCTAGGAAATATAGTGTTATATCAGAATCAAGTGATGATAATCTCTCATATAATAAATTATCCAATCTTGATTGAAGGATGAACAAGATTTTTGGAATGAAATACTGTTAATCTAAATTATAAATGAAATATATAAAAGAAAATAATGATTCTGAGTTCACATGTTATGAATGGAAAAGGTCATGTAATATTATACCATATTGTTCATTACATAAAAGAAAATATAGAAAGGATAATCAATTTGAATTAAATAAGATGTAGTTTTCCACAAAAAAGAAACTTAATGTATTGATGTAAAATGATAAATGGAGTGTATGTGGTGGTGATTAATCAGACAAATACTCATATTATGAAACTTATGGTAAGAGAAACATAAGACTCATAGAAAAACTACCAATTTAAAATCATTGCAACATGGATATTGTACACAACGTTGAATCCCTTTAAAAATGTATTATTATATGAAAAATACATTGAAGAGAAACATTTTTACTCATTGGATAATTAATATTCCTCATTAGAGGAAAATTTACCTTCCTTTGATGTATTGTCTAGATATCCCAAATTACATGAGAATGAAAATTCAACAATAAAGAAAAATCTTGAGAAGGAAAATTATAAATTATCTATTCAAACAAAAGAAGTATCAGATCTGTCAATATATCTTGATCATGAAACAATTGATTTTGAAAATACATTAATTATTCTTAAGAAAGTATATTTTGAGAATGATAGACATTCTAAGACTTTGAACAACTTGTATTAAAGAAGAGTTCTTTTGAAACCAAAAACAATTTATATAAAAATTCTTCGGAGAATGATAATTTATTCATTAGAGTTAAATATGAAATCTATTCCCCCAATAAAATTTTATCAAACTTTACATGTGGTAAGGAAAACATTCATAATATGTATTCTAAAATTTTTACATTAAGTAATACTTCGGAATTTTCATACACTTACACAAAACCAATTTTTAGTAATAACTATTTTTCCCCAAAGTGATCCATTTTGTACCAAATGTTAACGTAGTGGGCATTGGGAAAGATTTTGTTCTCATAATAATACTTAATATTTAGGATTTGATAATGCCCAATTTTCCAAACAAATGTGGATTCCCAAAATTCATATATATACAATTTTTGGATCAAAACAAGTTTTGGTTCTGAAAAACTAATTGTTTCTTTTTCAAGAAAATACTAATTGTACCAACAACATGAAAATTTAGAACAAGGATAAGGGTTGTTCTTGAAACATGACGACTAACAAAGATTTATTTGAAATGGTTATTGACATAAATTCTGGAATAGAGGCCCTTGAATATAATCCTTTGAGAATGGTCACCAGTATAGGTAATATTGTTTTTTTAGGAAAAAATTTAATATCATATTTTTTTGTCAAAGTGATTAAGCACAACCTTATCAGAATAAGTCAATTAAGTGATAAATATTACCTTGGGAATTTTAGGAATGATGTTTTTCACAATTCTAAGGAGGAATTCATTATTTATACCCATAGGCATGAGAATGTGTACACAATCAACATAAAAGACCTTAGGAGACAAGACATATATTGAAAAAGTGTAATGGATGACCAATCTGATGACTTTTTCTATTTCAAAACATTTTGGGCCCAAGTCAAAAATGATAAAGACCTACCATTGATTACTATATGTAGTGATCATGGTGATGAATTTAAAAATTCATATTTTGAAACCCTTTATAGTTAGAGAGTTATTACTCGCAATTTTATAGCTCCATGAACCCCTCAACAAAATAGTCTGGTTGAGATAAGGAATCGTATTTATTAGGAAATAATAGGAACATTGTTGATTTAATACTAAATTGTTAAGCACCTAGAGGATGAAGCAGATAGTACTACATGATATATTATTAATCATGTCTTAACTAAAACTTTTATTAATAAAACACCTTATGAATTGTGGAATAGCTTAAAACCTAACGTTTCATACATAAGTGTGTTTGAATGAAATGTATTCATATTGAATAAAATTGAAAATTTATATATGTTTTTACCCAAATTTGATGAAGGAATAATTCTATGTAATTCCCCAACTTCTATGGTTTATATAGTTTTCAATAAAAACTCTTGTACTATTGAATATAGTGTGCGTGTTAAATTTGATAAAACTGACCCCTTTTTTTAATCAATCCTTACCTACATCAATTGATGTATTTACACAAACCATTTAACCAACTTTGACTAAAAACACTTCTGAAAAGGGAAATTCTTAAGAAAATTTTTTTGAATCATTTACCCCAAAAGAATTTCTATCATATATTGATGAACAAGTTTTACAGAACCCAAATCAGTTTTTTAATAAGAATCATTTCATTGATACTCTCATTAGAGATATAAATCAACTTGTAAGGACAAGGAATTCATTGGGAAATTATATATAACATATTTCATTTTATTCGTGAATCGAACATTTAAAATATTATGAATCATTGGGAGATGAATATTAGATTATTGGAATTCAAGAATAACTAAATGAATTTAAGAGGAATCAATTTTGGACCATGGTTGAAAGGCCTAAAAAATAACTATTATCGGTGTGAAATGGGTTTTCCGAGTAAAATGTGATGAAAATTAAGTCATAGTATGAAAAAATCAAGACATGTAGCTAAAGTCTGTAATAAACTAGAGAGAGTGTACTAAGATGAAACATATGCTCTTGTTTCCATAATTGATTCTATTTGAATTCTTTTATCCTTTGTAGTAAAATTAAATTTCATTCTTTTTCTAATGAATGTAAAATAAGATTTTATCATTGGTTTTGTTCAAGATTACATTTTTGATCATCAACCCCCTTGTTTTATAGATCCATAACATCCTGATCATGTTTCTAATCTTACCAATGCATTGAATGGCCATAAATAATCCCTAAAATCATTATATGATAGACTCATCATATTTTTACATATTGTTTTTGAAAAAAATACTTTTGAACCAACTCTTTTAATAAAAATGGAAGAAAACCATTTTATAGTTCAAATTTATGTTGATGACATTATGTTTGGCTCAAATCAGCATTCCTTAACTAATTATTTAGCGAATCTAATGAAATCTGGGGTTGAAATGAGTTTGACGGGTGAGTTAACTTTATATTTACGTTTTAAAATATCTCAAATACTAGAAGAAATTGTTGTATCCCAATATAAGTTTATCAATGACAATATAAAAAAGTATGAATATGAAAATACTAAAAGTATTATCACTCCATTCAGTAACTCAAATACACTTGATCTTGATGGTGTTGGGAAACCAGTGGATCAAATAACATTTAGAGGTACAATAAGATGTTTGTTATACTTAACATCTAGTCATCTAGCAAAAATGTTTTCATTATGCCAATGTGATAGATACCAATCTATTATGAAAGAGTCTCATTTAAACATTGTGAAACTATTTTTCACTACATGGAATGAACTATAAATTTATGACTATTCTATTCATTTGGAAATTATTTTGTTTTGAAATGTTTTTTAGATGATGTCTTTGGTGGATGTAGAATGTATATAAAGTTTACATCCAGAACATCTAATTTTTTGGAGATTATTTTGTTTCTTGGTCATGAAAAAACAACACTCAGTAGCACCCTCCACCGCTACAGTTGAAAATGTAGCAGATGAAAATTGTTGTGCTTGGGTGTAGTGGATTCAACACACACTCACTGAATATGGAAAGAGTTTTTCAAAAACCCAAATACTATGATAAAATACTAGTTGTATTTATCTTAATAAAATCCAGTCACATCACCCATGTGAAAAATACATTGAAATTAGGCATCACTTTCTAAGCGATCACACACAAAAAGAGATTTTTTTTACAATTCATCAGAACGCTAGAACAACATGATGACATTTTCCCAAAACCATTACCTTTCGATAGATTTGAATACATTAAATATAAACTAAAAATGATCACTGTAATGTAATCATTTACATATAATTAGTGTTTAATACAACTCTATACATTGATTTACTTTTTTATCAAAGGGGGTATACATTTCATTTCCATTTTTTACAATTTATTAGTTTCACTTATTGTTTTACAATATATCTGTATAACGTTTTGTTTTACAGTTTATCGGTTTCATTTTTTCTTTTAAAGCTTATTTTTCTCAAATTTTTTTAGTTTATCGGAATCAATTTTATGTTTTACAATTTATCGGAATCAATTTTATGTTTTACAATTTATCGGTTTCAATTTTTTTATAGTTAATTTTTTTACTATTTAGTTTTCTTTTATAGGTTTCTATATTTTATCTGATATATGTTTATATGGGATTCTTGTTTCGGTTTCAATTTATTTCAGTACTCTATTTATATAATTGGTATAGAATTATCCGATGAATTCTTAAATATTGATATCAAATCACTTTATTGAACAATCTGTATTGGATTACATTATCGGTACAAGTATTTTGATTAGTAGGTGTCCCCACTAATGGGAAAACATATGTGAATATCTCGATCTAGATATCTAATGACCGGATGTCTAGATCACCCTAGTACCATAGAGTTCATTACCTATAAATCTCGTGTAGTGGTCATAGCCAACATACATCCTCAACCAGAATATTTGTTAATTCATGGTACTCAATAATTTGTGGAACAGATGACAGACCACCCAGTTGTAACGCCTCATGATCAGTTACATACACTGAATCCTTATCAGGGTGTAGATTTTCATCACATTCACTCTATGGATTCATATATTGTTGTCATCACCATGTAATCCCATAATAGAATCAATTTTTACAGTGGACAAAGAGTATATATTGGTAGTTGACTCTAGAAGAACATGAAAAATAAAAAGCCAGTCCAATATAATAAATGAACTATTTATTTCCCAGTGACCAATGTCCTAACGTACCGTGGTGAAACTAATTTTATTAGAGTCCTTGTGAATGGATACATCATCCATTGTACCAACACTAGAACATATAGCATGATATCCAAACATGAAAATTTTGATCACTATTACTATAAAACCCTAACCAAGATCACGATTGTATGGACCATATGTGGAACCGACCACCTCTGATGCTATACATTCATGACCTGGAATTAGAGTTCCTAAGCTCGAAACTCCCCAATCCATCCACCAAAAAGGCTTGTGGATAGAGGCTTTATCTAAACAGGAATATCACTGACAATGGAGGAATTTCACATGTAACTATGCACACAAACACACATCTCCTTGTTCAAAAAATGTGAAAAACTAAAAAAACTAAAAATGAATGCATACATCTATATGGCATAAACAAAGTACAAAAAATACAATTAAACAAATGGAAAAAACAATTACTATAAAAGAAAACTGTAATAGTATGCAACCTTCTAAGAAGGAGGGGAACACTATCAACTAAAACTACAATAATTCACCTCGGCCCAGATATGGTAAACATTTCTATTGGTAAATCTCATAAAGCTCTGCCTAACTCAGGTTCTCTGTGGACTCCATCAAAAGTATGTGATTTGTATAAGACACAAAAAATGTTTTGGAAATCCCTAAAAAAGTGAGTATAAAAAATTCAATTTATGCCTTAAAAACCAAAAAGAAAAATTGTGAAACTTAAAGTAAATAGCAAGCTCAAAATAGCCATTGGTTACACTAACATAGAGATAGAAACTCTATCTCTAACCATCATTGGTTGTACAAGACATTTCATCGTGGTCTATAAGGGTTCCAACCCTAACATGTGACAGCACCACACAAAATTCTAGAAATCACCCAAATATACTTATCCCAAACCCTAGTCTCATGAGATTTTAACCTCATATCAAGAAACATTGTCACGACCCATCCCCCGAGGCCTTTTCCGTGACATACCCCAAGCTTGCATCCAAAAGTCAAGATGTTGGAGACTAGCACCAAAGGCGTTGTCGTTCAAGTGGTAGGCATTAGCCTGAGTACCGATTTGAATGAACACACAACCACATCCCAATTCTAGAAAATTAAAAAAGCATGCCATTGAAAACCCACTGAGTACTTTTACAATTTAAAGTAAAATGGGAAAGAATACAACCTCAATAAAAGAAAATTTGGAAAATAGTAAAGTACAAAAGAAACTCTTGATATCTGTCTGTTGAAACCCCCACCTGATGGGTATGTAATGTGCAGTAGCTAGAAGCCATATATGTTTTCTATATCTTCTTGGTCTAACTGAGAACCACTAGGTCCTAGGCCACAAAGTCCTCCATTAAGGTGGTGATCATCTTCCCCAGACACAACACCTGCTGGTGAAGACCGTGCTTGGGAGAGTAAAAAATACACAATAAGGACCCCAAAATTACAAGGAATGACTGAAAAGCAATCCAAAAATAAACCACAAAGTGTGTTCAACATGTATGATCAAGAAGAAAGATAGCTCACACCAGGTACGATCTAGAGTAATAAAGTAGTATCATTAGTCACACCATCGAACATCAGAGGATGCTAGAGAACTCTTCCTCAATGAGTAAATTGGGCCTTTCAGGTCACACAGAACCTAATTCCCACTAACCTTATTACTATTTTGGTACTCATCACTAAAAATTACATTGGTTATTCAAGGTCACAAAAAATCCACTCCACACTGTGGGCATGTCAGGTTATAGATAAGCCTCTTCTAACATATGTCCATATTGAGGTACTCCTTGTGTCGAGTATCGTGGGCCTGCTAGGTCACATAGAATCCAATACCCACCGTGGTCATGTCTGGTCAAAAAGAAGTTTCATCCCACTGGGCCATAATATACGATCCACATAGGTTTGCTCGTCAACAGTGTTCAAGTCTAAACCAACCATAGGGTTTCCGCACATAGCATGTTTGCATTTAGTATAACTACTCCCCAAGACATTCATCTAATTTCAAGATCCATGAAATTATCTTTTGAGTATTCCAAAAGATATCCCTCATCATGTCGATTCCAACCCTGAAAATGGATCGTCTACCAGAAGACATTTTTTCATGATATTGTTGTTTTCCAAAAATGGGTCATTTGGCTCAGGTCCGGTAGGACCCAGTTGTACCGACTAGACCGGGGTTTACTGACCCAACCCAGACCCAGCCCAACCTGGGTCCTGTCCATTGGGCCGCAGGTCCAGACCACTAGGGTGGCCCCTTCCCTATCTTATCTTCCTAGGTAGGACATAGTTGGAAGCTGTGTCCGGCTCCCTTATTTCCCTGCAGGTTGTCGCAGGGCCGTTTCCTCCAGCCAAGATGCATGTTACATCTGGGGTGGCCGCTACCAGGTCAACCAGTCCAGCCAACCGGACCCCAACACACAGTCAAAGACTATGTCCCTCTAGAGAGTGTAGTCGACATCTACGAGCCACTCAACTGACTCGGTTGAGATGTCACGTCCCTATCGCCAGCCACCAGACCAGCCAATGACTCATCCTAGCATGCAGTCGTGGAGTTCAACATCTAACCCGTGACTGCCATCATGGGCCATTACAATTAGGATCTTCGGAAGACCTCCAGGTCCGCCCTGGTGACCCATTATTTGCACTGTCTGCGCCTTCGGCCTTCGTGGGGTATTTCTTTCCATGTGATGCCCTTGAATCTTCCTATTCACTCCACTCAAAAATTCTCTGCATTGAAGAACATAGAATAATCCGTTCTTTGGACTTGTTATTGTACGCATATTCCCTCTACCTTAGATATTAATAATAGGAGTAGGTTTAGGGATGGTGATTTATAAAAAATAATTCAATCCCAAATAGAAATCCCAAGAATCAATACCTTCTTGAGAGAAAGAATGATATGTAGATCAGTCTATTCATGGGGTGATCTGCAATCACCATTTATATAAGGAATAGGGGATAACATAAAACAATTAAACCCCTAACTCAATCTATTTGTGCCTTTGTAGTGCTCCTCCCTCAATGAATCAAGCTTAGTTGGAGTTCTTCGCTTCCCAGTCATGTTCTTTGTAAGGCTTCGACGTTGCTAGTGATCCTACTAGAATTCATCATTCGTCGATGGAGTGATTCCTTGTCGTAGATTCATTAGATAATCCCCATATTTTAATTCTCAACTCTATAATGTGATAGCTTAATAAAGAAAACTAGTCACAACATTTCAATTACACTGCTAAGTTGTGTCGTTACACTACAAAACAATGAGCCATTAGGGAGCTTACTTTAATGTGCCCCATCGCCGCACTATAACATCGTAATCCACTGCTCAACGGTGTGAAAATAAAATAAAATAACTTTCTATGTTATTTTATTACATTCTGAAAAATTCAAAATTCAGCATTTCCATCTGACCCTTTTTGGTAGTTTTTATGTCTTTTATAGGAGAATCCTGGTGTTCCGAGTTCAACAATTCCATAAAATTTTCAGTCTAAGCACATGCTCAAAATTTTAGAAAACCCTAATTTTACAGTTACATTATTAATATTAAAAATGTTCATAATTACACTCTTAGAGAACTGGGAATCAGATTCCCATATCGTCAGAGCGTGTGGTCTCAAAATAATTAGTTATAATTTAATAAAATTTTACATAAATTTTGGGACATGAAATTCTCTAGACCATAGGGATTTACATCACTAAAATTAAAATCAAGGGATATAAAAACAAATGGGGGTACTGAACATGTATCTGAGGCTCCTCCTCCCATGTTCTCACCTGGAGATTCATGTGCAGACACTAAACACTCACCAGAGTGATCGACCATCAACAGAGGACCATGTCTTGTCGATCCTCTATCTCCACCCGGAACTCTGAAAACACCACCCCATCATCAATGCCTAGCTCAACCCAATCAAATACGTCTGATGGATCATGAACGTACATTCTCAGTTGTGACACATAAAAAACACTGTGCACCGATTTCATTTTTGGGGGAACAACTAGTCAGTTTTCCACCAAACCAACTCAAATGGGAATATTAAAAGGTCTAATGAACCATGATCATAGCTTGCCGCCTCAGTCAAATCGTTGAAATGGTTGATGGGGTGAGACATGAAGGAACACATGGTCTCACTACTAAAACTCCAAAGGTCATTGTATCCTATCAAGATACAATTTATGCATGCTCTGTTTGGTCCTCATCTCCTCATGGATGAGCTTCATCTTCTTTGTGGTATCCCATACCAACTCTGAACACATTGGTGGTAAATCCCCTAGGTATGTCCAGTATAGAGGTGATCTAAAAGGACACTCGTACTAGGCATCAAAAAGTGTCAATCCAATGTTATAGTGATAGATATTGTTGTATGAAAACTCTAACAGTTGTAGCTTGTCCTCCCAACTGTGACAATATAAATGACACAAGCATGAAGCATTTCCTCCATGTTCTGTATGGGTCGCTCTGTCTGACCATCGTTTTGGGGGTGAAAATATGTTCTCAAGAATAGATGAGTCTCGAAATCCTCATAGAACACCTTCCACAACTGGGATTTAATGTGTGAATCATGGTCTGAGATGATCGTTGATGACATCCTGTAAAGTTTCATTATTTCCTAGACATAGAGTCATCTCATGACCTCTTCTGATCACTTCTCCCTGATGGGAAGGACGTGAGTCTACTTTGTGAGTTAGTCAACAATAATCCAGATAGAATCATGGACGATGGACATGCATGGTAACCTCGTCTTGATTTTTATGTATATACCATCTCATTTCCAATCTGGTAAATCTATTAGAAGAGCCACTACTAATTTGACATGATGCTCTGCCTTCACATGCTGACAAGTGAGACATTGTGAAATGAACACTTCCACCACTTACTTCACCCCCATAAAGCAGTACTAATGTCGGAGGTCATTGCTACATCTTCACCACACTAGGATATACCACAAAATGTATTGTATAGAACTCCCATAATACATCCTCTGGAAACATCATTGGTACTACAGTGCGTCCTCCAAGAAGGATTTCATGCTCTCCCCTATCTAAAATCCATCATGTGCATGTATAAGGGTAACTGAGCATCTTGTGCCTTATTGAATAAATCTAGATGTTGTGCCTCCATAAATTGCTATAAGTGTGGGGGGTAAAGGTCATTTAATAAATGTAAAATATTCTATTATCATCCATGAAGGATATACTCATCATTTCTA
This sequence comes from Viscum album, assembly GCA_963277665.1. Taxonomy (NCBI): domain Eukaryota; kingdom Viridiplantae; phylum Streptophyta; class Magnoliopsida; order Santalales; family Viscaceae; genus Viscum; species Viscum album. The sequence goes on from OY728145.1 coordinate 852,686,798, forward strand.
GTTTCTTCATGGCCTCACATAGTAGAAGTAATCCAGACATCCTGAAGAGTGTGTCTACCACCATGTTCCCCTTCCTAGGAGTATACAGTATCTCAATTAAATAGACCTAGAGTAAATCTATCCATCCCTAGTGTCTCATGTTCATGAAATTCTATGAGAATATATTTATGAGACTCTTGTGGTAATATTATATTGTAAATTGTTCACCAATCAAGTAGTTCCACCACATCTTCATGGTAATGACCACTACTTCTAAATCCATGTCATGTGTCATGTAGTTCTTCTCATGATTCCTCAACTATCATGAGTCATATGAAATCATTGCTTAGTCCTGCATCAGGACACAACCCAGTCCAATCCCGGATGCATCTAATAAGACTACATAACAAAAACCCTCTTCTAATAGTCTCAAGCTGGGGGAACATGTCAATCTCCACCTCAGTACCTAGAAACTCTACTGGAATTTTTTTATCCACATGAAGGTTTGTTCCTTATTAGTCAAATATTACAAGGGAGATGCTAAATTAGAAATTTAGTTCACGAACCTTTGGTTTTATCCATCCAATCACAAGAAACTCAGCACGCCATTCATGCTTCTAGGATTCTACCATACAATGACTGCCTCTATCTTCGCTAGATCAACTAAAACTCTAGCCTCTAAGATTTTGTGTCCTATAATGTGGACCACACATATCCAAAAATGGAACTTTGAGATCTTACCATAAATCGGGTTCTCTCAGAGTGCATCCATGCCTATTTACAAGTGTCTAGAATGTTCCTCCTCTGATGCATATTAAATGAAGATGTCATCAATGAAGACCACTGCGAAATGATCGACATATGGCAGTAATATCATGTTCAAGAGTCCCATGAACACAAATGGGGAATATTTTATGCTGGAGGGAATAAAAAATAACTCATATTGGCTATACTGGAATCTAATGGATGCCTTCGAAACGTCGTCATCTCATACATGAAGCTGATGATAGACTGATCTGAGGTCTATCTTTGAGAACAACATCTCTCCCTTTTACTGATTGAAAGGGACATCAATTATCAGCAGTGTGCACATGTACTTAATGGTAACATATTTATGGCATCATTAGTCCACACATGGCCTCATTCTCCCATATTCATTATTTGAAAACAATACTGGGGCTGCCCATGGTGAAACACTAGGTCTCACGAAGCCCTTCTCCTGCATGTCAAATAGTTTTTACCTCAATTAAAAATGCTCTGAGGGAGCCATATGATATGCCTATGTGGATATTAGTGTTGTCTTTAGGTACATATCAATTTAAAATTTACCTCCATGTGATGATTTTTTATGGAACATCCTTGGGAAAGACATCTTTATACTCCTCCACCACTATAAGAATGATTAGACTCCTCTCATCCACCGCACTAAGGGTGAGGCTAGCCAACCGTGGAGTGATTGACTGCACCCTCCTTTGAGAAATTCCATCCTATACTGTGAAGGATCATATATCATTAGTGAAGGAAAACTAAGTCCCATCGTCGCAGACACACCGCACATTGCCCCTAAAATAGTTGATTGGAACATGGACTGTAGATAGCCAGTCCATACCTTAGATGACATCGTAAGGCCATGACTCCACTAATAGGATATCCCAACTGAAACACTATCCTAATAAAGTTAGATGACACTATCATTACTAGTTTTTATTAATTTAATCAAATACCATAGCAGTATATAACTATATGGATCGAGTCGATGGCACTTCCGGAATCTCTGAGCATCAAAAGAGGTCCATTGAACGGAAATAGTGATTACCACATGTTTCTATATAAGCAATAGTTAAGGTGTAGAAGACACAAATCGTACAGGTAATCATCTCTATTGTACCATGGTCATAGGCTTCCATCACCTGAAGCTGGCCTCACCCCTATCTACCACCTCCCTAAGCTCGTGGGGGACCACCTAGGGGTGGTGGAGGTAGTACCTCAAACCATAGTCGACCACCTACTACTCAACATACTCTCATGCAATGATTTCCACCCTACAAACCTCCTCACTCGAACCTATGAATCTACCTTAGAGATTCCTTGATCATATTTTGATTTTTTGTGTGGTGGTTCAGGCAGTCACGAGTCATGTGTACTTGGCCACCGCATGTGAAGCATTGTCCGCTTTCCTACTGAATACCTCTATTTGGGGATCCTTGTACTTACAACCCCTTGTCCTGGGGTAATCCCCTCAAAGTCTTGGCATGAATGGTCCCCTTGTGTCTGCTGTCTAATTCTCACCACTATAAACTCTACATCATAGTGTGCGCTGGTGGCTTCGACTGTCATGTCAGTGCCTGTTATGCTAGGAAGATCTCCTCATGAAGGGATCACTCCACCACTCTAGCCTGAGTGGTGATGCTGATAGACACCATGAATGACCTAATATCTAATATGAGTCCTTTCTAAAAGGTCTGGGACATCATAAAAGGGTCCAACATAATGTTTGTGGAGTAGTGAGAAATGTATATCAACCTCATAGAGTGCACAACCACTGACATGATTCCCTACTATATATGAAGAAACTCATGCATACTCACAGTGTGAAAGGTTTCAAGGAAAAAATCCTCCCAAAAAAGCCACTTGAACACTTTCGAGGTGAGGGTCACCTCATCTTGCATATGGATGGTCTAGCTCCACCACCCCTACCGATCCCCACTAAAGGCTCACAGACTAGTCCACCATTTGTTCATGTGGTATCCTCACTAAGTAGAAGAATCGTGTCACTGCATGCAGCCAGTCCTAAGCAACCTGAGGATCTTTCTCTCCCCTGAACATGGGAGGTCTATGTCTCTAAATCTATTCCATTTCATTTGTTATCATTATTCCTCTACTGGTATCTCTGGTAGTATCTTCTGATCAATAGGTTGTGGGAACCTAATGCACCACCCATCAGGGCCATCTCTAGCACAGGTCCCTAAACCAATGCCTCATCACTAGGCGTGTTATCCACATGATCACATATTGGAAGCCTATATTGATGACGGTGTGTAGGAATCATAGAATAGATAATGATGTACCATAGATGGATGATTATACATGGTGAGTTGACTCATATTAAATATTATCATAAGGAGAAACTTATTCAACCCTTGTTTTCATTTATAGAGCCAAAAATAAAAATTTGTGGTCCTGGTGTATGGATATTTTAGTCACCACACCAACAATGGACTCCCCGAATCTAAAAGTCGAACTCTAAACATTCAACACTATCACCCAAAAAACAATATATTCTCAATATTTGAGGTAGAAATGGCCACCTATGATACCACATTATCAGAAATCATCCCACGGGGCCCATGTCCTGGCATACCCCATTCCGGATTTCTAATGGCCTGGGGTGGTGACTACCACCAAAGGAATCAACATGCAAGTTGGAGGCATTAGAATGGGTACCTGTATGCACGCGCACACAACCACATCCCAAAACTAGAAAATTAAATAATCATTCCACTAAATAACTACTGATTACATGTACAACATGAATTCAAATGTGCCAGAATACAAAACAAGTAAAAGACTAACTGGAAAACAGAATTGTACAAAATAAACTCTATATTTCCATCCACTAAAAACCCCACTGGATGGGTAAGTACAGATTAGATTCTAGATGTTGTAGAAGTATTTCCCAACTTCATAGTCTCTCTAGGAACCACCAGGTCCTGGGCCAACAAGTCCTCTGTCAAGGTGGTGATCATCTATAGTATACACAATACATGCAGGAGAATCCCGGGTAAGGATGAGTAACAAAATACTAAGTAGGGACCCCAAAATAACAAGGAATAAATAAAATTCAATTAAAAAACATAACACAGAGCATGATCACCAAGTATGATCATGAATCAAGACATCTCACACAATGTATATTATATAGTAGTAATGTAGGATCATTAGTCACACCATCAAACACCATGGGCTATCAGAGAACTCCATCAATATGAGTATAGTGGGCTTGCAGGTTACACAGAATACACATCCCAATAACCATAAGACAGTTTCCATACTCATCCCTGATGAGTAACATAGGTATTCTTGGTTACACAGAATCCTCTCCCCAACATGGGAATGTCAGGTCACATAGAAACTACTTCCTACCAATTGACATATAGAGGTACTATTATTATTGAGTATCATTTATCTTATTGGACAAATAGAAGCTGATCTCCACCATGTACTATATGGTCACACATACGTTTCATCCCACAGGGCCATAGTATCTGATCCACACATGGTTTTTCATCAGCAATCTTTTAGTCTTATTAAATAGTAGGGTTTCTACAAGAATAACACTTGATCTCGAGAAAAAGGCTCCCTATATCATTAATTGAATATTAACTTCCTTGAATTTGACCATAGTGTGTTCCAAATGATCTTCCACATCACGAGGTATTCAACCCCACGAACAGATCATCAATCGGACTCTCTATTTGAACTATATTATATTATTTTCAAAAAGGGTCAGGTGGGGTTCAGGTCTGGTATGAAACAGTCGGACTGACCCCGACCCGACCCGGTATGGAGTTTAACAACTATTCCCTAGTCTACAGACCCAATCTAGGTCCACTAACCAGACCTAATCCCAGCTTTCCTAAGTCCAATCCTTTTGGAAATGGCTGGAACTGCGTCCACACCCCTAGTCGACCTCTAAGGTTGTTTCCTGCAGCCCGAATGCATGACACATCAAGGGATCCCACTACATGGCCATACCGACTCTTGGAGATGGTCTAAGAACACATAAATTCAAAGAGAACGCCTCATGGATATGGGCTGCATCCCCACCTCCCATCGTCGTCCTAGCTGACTGCTCATTCCAGCGCCATTTCATGGAGCGCCGCCTCCACCCTACAGCCGTCGCCATGGGCCATCCCCGACACGCCATCCAGATCACCCGAGGACCACATGGTCTAAATTGGTGGACCTTTCATTGCACTGGCTATTCCTTATAACCAGGTGTGTTGTCTCCTTCCCATTGAAGGCCATTAATCTTTCTTCACTCTATTTTTAAATTTCTCTGCCATGAAGAACACACAAGAGGAGGGGTTTGGGCCTTGTTCATGATGGCCCACACCCTCCGCATAAGTTTGTTAATATAGGGGGAGGAATGGGGATGATTTACAATCCAATAAATTTCAATCTAGAATAGAAATCTCCTGAAACATCACCCTCTCATAAGAACGGATGATCCGAGAATCAACCTATTTGTGATTTGATCTCCATTATTCATTTGGAATAAGAATGGGGGAAAATGTAAAAACAATAAACACATACATCGATCAATGTATTTTTTTGGAGTGATCCTCCCCAGAGGATTCAATCTTAGTAGGAATTCATCACATCCTATTCCCATTATTCATAATTCATCAACATTGCTAGTGATCCTACCGACATTCATCGTTCGTCTTTAGAGTGAGTCCTTATCGCAGGTTTGTTAGAGGATACCCATGGTTTAATTCTCAACTCTCCAACATGTTATCATAATAAAAGGAAAAATAGAGTTTCATTTATGTTACGCTATGAAATTACATTCGTACACAACACAAAAACAATCCATTAAGGAGAATCCTTTAATGCACCTCGTCGTCGTACTGCAGCGTCGTCATCCTCCACTCAACGGTTTGAAAATAAAATAAAATAACAATTTATTTTATTTTATTACAATCAAAAAAAGTATGAAATCTAAATTTTCTATCCCACCCTTGCTGGACGATGTTAGTCCATTCATGGTGAATCAAGATGTTTTGAGTTCTATTGTTCCCTCAAATTTTTGATCTGATCAGTCATTCAGAAGATTGAAAAACCCAATCCAATTTTTTCTTAATCTAAGTAAAAAGATGTTCTCAATTACACTCTAGGATCATCGGGCCTCATAATCACATTTCATCAGTGTGTGTGGTTTTGAAATAATTCCATATAATTTAAAATAAAAAATAATTTAATTCAATGACATTACAAACATGCATCACTTCATAGACTCAAACCATATCACGAAACCAATGGAACACACTATATGAGCTCTGTCGTCCCAGATGGCACCTATCCGAGTGATGTACTCCATCAAGAAAATATACCATTCCTAAAGTGACCATGATTCATTATGGACATAATACTATTTCCATTTCTATTTCCTATAGTACTGTTCTTAACATCATTGGGATGTTCTCAAAGAAAACTAAATAGGCCATTGTGACGAGGCCCACCCACCACCACTGCTCACAGTTTAGGGAGCACTACTCCAGAATATTCACTTCTTTTATACTCTCTAACAAGAGATAATATAGGGACCACAACTCTCAATATCCCCATAGTTAAGGGAGTAATGCACCTAACTACCCCTTGAATCCTCTGTCTCTTCTGTATGGAGGGGACCACAAATCAGTTCATCAAGGGAGAACTAACTCCTATCTAGGTATCATTCATATCAAGAGGAGGGTCCTAATTCTTGTAACTATATCCTATAGCCAAGTGAGATCCAACACCCATTGTGGTCCCACTCCACACAGCTAATCATATATCAGGGAATAAAACGCTGTATGTGAGTACTGAATCCCTTCTCCATGAAGGGATAACTACTTAGAGGATTAAGTACTCTCACCCTAATACAATAGTGGATAAATAATATATTGATCGAGGAACCACACCGTGACCTGGAAGGTGAGTATCATTCAATTATAAGAGGACCATCACCCTAGTTAGACATTGGAGTACCCTCCCTTCATCATTTTTCACTATGGGGGACCCACAACCTAATATGATTGGGGAGTATTGAGCCCATGCTTGAGGACCCACTCCTATACATTGATGGAGGGAACTAACTCTTCCATAATAACACATATGGAGGACCCATGATCTAGAATGATTGGGGATTACCATGTACTAGAATGATGGACCCACACTCTAACATGATAGGGGAGTGCCCCCTCTATCTATTTGTCATATATTGATGATCAATGCACTGGTCAATCAGGGAAGTATTTCCCATATTAAGAAATATCACAGGGAATCCCACACACTAGTCCATAAAGGGAGTAAAAACCCTAGAGGAAACTACCCCAATTGAAACAAACTCACACCCATGAAGTACGGAGTAAAATATCAATATAAGAAGACATGAAATGGAATATTGTGACCATATGATATAGGGGAGTACCAGTCCCAGGATCTCTCTCTTTTTGAACCACACTAATATTCAACATTGTCTCATCACTGCTTCACAAGCATGTCTCTTGATTTACACCACCTTGTATCTGATAATTCATAACATAGGCCTCCATCACGATCTACGTGGAATGAATAGTTATTTTATGCTACCCAGAAGCTTGAATATGAATCCCATAGAAGATGATATGGAAGGAGGAATATCCCAGGAGTATCTCTTAGGAGAATATGACATGCACATGGGAAAAAACAGTGAGTGAGCCTTCCCAGGCACCAAGTCGTGTATCTAGAATACACTTATTTTACAACCACATAAGGTTACACATCATGTAGTGGAGGTAAATTCCATTTCCATCTTCACCAGTCCCCTGGTCGTGTTCCCATTCTATACAAATTGACCAACCATGTCCCATAAATCCCATTTATACCATAATACATGGTGTGTTCAAGATAAATGAACTCATTTACATGTAGTTTTCCCATGTATGTGTACCAAACCCCATTTCCATGTACAATGTTTGAGTGTTAATACAGGAACTCATGTTTCCACACAAATGAACCGAGCAATGATCCACAGTTACATGGTTTATGGTGCTACACGATGAGTAGTCCCAAAATATTGTTTTTCTAAAATAGGAAGAGACAAATGAATTATTTAACTAAACTCACAAAAAAACAATGTGGGGATCAATAGAAATTTTATTTGGGAATAATCCTTTAAAACACCCCGAAAAACACCACAATATGTCATATTAGTCATGAAAATGTATAGATCTACCTATTTAGGATCAATATAAATTTTATTTGGCCTCTAGAACCATAAATCAATGCATAATGTAAGTTATCAGAACCAAAGCTGAAATAAACCAACCTCATTGGTGAAATGATGAAGATTTGGATGATAAGAAACACTCAGATCATACTTCTCCTATATCTAATTATGATCTACATCAGGAATGAATATCAAATACATGTTTTATCAATGATTTTGATCATTTATATTGGTTGGGAAAATATAGGAGGCAAGGAGAAAAGATGGGATCCTCTCTAGTGTGTTGCTGTAGAGACCCAAAGCTTGACGTACATGAACATTACATTACTTTTTCGGAATACTTAATACATAACAAAAACAGACACACAAGGACCATAATAGTTTAGTGTCTTTGGAAACTTGGAACGTAATCTTCTAATCGTGGTGAAAGATCTTCAACATCTCCCATAAAGATATTCCCCTTTTTTTCTTACCTAAAACCTTTATTTATATCTTGGGGAAAAGAAAACATAAAAAAGGTGATCTCAAATGCTCAGTAAGGGTAAGCATGGATAAAATAAAATATACCAGATACATTTGAACTTAAAAACATGAACATAATGTTTAAACATCAAAAGCTTGAGCAATGACATAAAACATGGAAGTACGTATGGCATAGATCATAAAGAAACATTAAGAATGATAAAATAGCATGGGAATAAAACATGTAATTGTGGAAACCATTAAGCACATGATATGATTTCCATATTAGCCAAGGCATTGCTTCCAAGACCATCTTAGTGGACAAAGTCCCTTTTTGAATCGAGTTCACTCCTCGTTCCAGTCCTGTATCACTGAACTAGTTTAACTTGCCATTCCAGCCATGTCTATCTCATGAGATATGAATCTTTACCCAATGCATTGGAGGGAGATATAGGTCCCACCCATCTCATAATGAAATCATTCTTACTTGTGCCACAAAACAATCATAAATCATTCATCAAAACCCAAACAATAAAATGGTTTCATAAACATCATCCCATCATCACATAATCCATATAAAAGAAATGGATATAATTTCATAATAAGAAAAGTAAAACCATGTAAATCATTGAGACTTTATACATGAAACATACACATATGAAATAATGTCATCTTAGATGGAAAATTGTTTTGATAAAACACTTGAAATGAATTCTTGAAGAAAATATCCTTTCTTCTTCAAAATCATTTTCTTTTCACAAAATGACATGAGATTTTAAAAGAAAAAGGTTTTATTGAAAATAATCATGAAATATTGTAGAGGAATATTCATGAAAATGAGGCGTTATGAAACCGTCAAAATCTGTTCATGCCGTATAAGTTAAAAATAACATTCTCCTCGTACTTTTGTCGGAAAAGTCAAAAAGGGGCCTCATACGAAAAACGAAAAAAGATTCCTTTCATATATTTTACTAAAAACTCACTGAAGGGTAAAATATGAATAAAACAATTGTAGGTGGATGGAAATAATATTACATATTGAGGAAAGATGGATGTGGATGATAAAATACACCCCGGTAAATTTCAAAGTATAAACAATCTCGGATAAAAATGAGATTGTGATATTTCCCTTACCTTAGGTCATATTTTCTTCGTAAGTGTCCGAACCTACTGTATAATGACTTAAATAATGTCATTGACTTATTACAGAATCGTATTCATTGTTATTATATCATATATGTTTCACTTATGACTTTATATAACCCGTTCTTTTGTAAATTCATGTTAAAGTAGCGTTTTGGGTAAAATCGTCTCATTTGTCGTTCGTGTTTTAAGTTATAATTATTCATATGATTAATTAGATCATGATTACTTAAATCCAGAATTTAAAAAATGATTTATATATAATAAATATTCAGAATATACATATATATAATAGATCAGTAAATGGAAATAAATACACCGTTCATGGAGACGGTAGGTCGTACGTACGCATGACGTTGTTTTCGTTTCCTTATTGAGTTGAATGGAATTAAGTAGATGACATACACATATATATACACATAACTCTAGTATCATTATTATGTCATATATTTCATGATTACTTATTATATATACTTTATAATCATTCATGAATGGTTAACGTGGAGAATGAATCTCATCGCTTCGTGGAGATGGTAGTCTGTACGTACGCACGAGCGATGATATCATTCTCATGATCGTGGAATTGTATTGGAGTGTATGTATACTATTTCAGAATCAATATCACTTTAAAATAATCATATATAGTTATTATGTACGCCATTATACTCATCCAAGTAAGGTGGTGGTGGAAAATAGATTACACCACGGCGTGGAGACGGTATTCCGTACGTACGCACGCGCGGTGATTTCGTTTTCCGTAGGATGGATAGATGGTGAAATATGGTTTTTTAATACTTATAACAATATATCAGTATATTAGTGATACTGATTTTATTACTTCATAATGAAACAACCTAAAAAGAAGAAGTGGAAGAATAAATAAAGTTGAAAGAATCGGTAACGGACATTACCTCTTCTTTGAAGCGCCTCTTTGAGTCTTCCTCTTAGGGCACTAAAATTGGTCTTTGAAGAGGACCAGGACATATAATATGTTTCTAGAGAAGTGGAGAAGATAATTTGACAGGTTTTGGCCGACCTTGAAGGCTCAAAGTGGAGTGAGGAAGAGAGGGAGGAGGTTCCCTTTTATAAGGGAGGAGAGGGGCTCTTTTTCAAAAACTAAAAATATTATTTTATTATAAAGACAAATTCGGTTTTAAATAGATCCAAATTGATTTATTTAGAAGCTAAGGTGGGGATGGGTCTAAATACTCTCATACAATATAATTTATACAAGTTTAGGTTCCTATTTTGACCTTATCATTTCTATTTAACTTTAAGTTAGATAATTTTACTTTTACCGTGTCTTTTTGTGTTCTTACACTATAAGGTTAATAAACTTACTATAACAAGCCAAAATAACCCAAAGTTGTTTATTATTAATATATATAGCATTATCTAAGTTATTTGGCCGAACCTTAGATTTTTAGGAATAAAATAACAATTAATAATATAATATTTGTTTTAAAAATTATTTTATGTCAATTTTGACACTATTTTGTAATTGATTTTTGTGAAAATCATAAACGAATTATTAGTTCAAAAAAAGTTAATTAAATCAATAATAAACTGTCATATTAACCTAGAAATTTTTTTTATTTCATAGAAAGTATTAAATTACATTTATTTGGGTATTTTATAACATCAATTATGTCAATATTTCATTAATAAGATAATTACTGAATCATCTTTGTGTCACAAATAAATTAACTTTTTTAATGTCTAAAAATTACAAATAAAATACCATTATGTATGAAGTAGTTTTATATTTCTAATTAATATTTATAGTCGAATTTATCTTATGTATAACCATATATTAAAAATTATCTACTTATTAAACTTTGATTTTAACTATTTTAACACTTCATTAAATAAATTAATAATAAATGTCCTAATCTAATCCATGCAGGCCTAAATGGTCATATTTTATTCCTAATGTTGTTTTTGATCGAATTACACTTATCCAATAGAATTAGTACATGTGTTAGGGTAATAATAATTTAATTTTTACCCTTAATTACCCTATTTACTTTTAACCGTGGTTAAAAAAATTAAAAAGTTACTATTCAACAAAAAACTATTTTCATCTCATTGAACCACATTTTACTTACTGACATCAACCGTGTCTCTATGATTTTTGAGATTCCACTCACAGAAGTGGTAAGATTAAGTTTTATGAAAAATTCAGTTTTTTTAACTACCACTTAGTGGTTTCACTATTCATCAAAAATTGAAAGTTTTCAGAAAAAATACCAAAAATTTGGCCTAAGCTATATTTGATATTATGAACTAAAAAATGATGTCTATATTACCAAATTCAAAACATATCAGTTTCATTAATTAATTTAAAAAAAATAATTCCCGTCGTCAAAACATATAGCGTGTTCTTAAGAGATAATAACTATCAAAAGATTGACACTTGTTTATGTCTCGTTTAAATGTGAAATTACATCCAATGACCAAAATTTTATTAAATTGTAAAAAAATATTCTAAATATACTTTAAAACCACTCAAATTAATAATTTATCACTATTAATTATTTCGATTAAAAAGGTTTTTTTAATTAAAATTTATTAATTTTCACTATTCATCAGAGAATGAAAGTTAGCCGAAAAGTACCAAAATTTCACCCTAAGCTAATTTCGATATTACGAATCCAAAAATGAGGTCCATTTTTTAAAAATATAATTTAAAAAATTTCAAAAAGTGGTTATTACTATTCATAACGGCTAGTTTTAATAATATTTTAATAGCATATCGTTGTTTAGTGAAACTCGTTATTGAGTACTACACACGCTATCAAGGAAGGTCGTGATTGCGTGTAATGAAAGGCAAGTCAAGGATGTATGTTGTGCAAGCTCATTTTGGTGTAGCGTACAACACAAGACATTAATGAAATTAAAAATAATATTTTTCATAAAATCTCGGGGTGTTACAGTTGTGCTGCAAATAGAAGTTGTATTTTGGCGTTTAGGAATAGGTTTATTTAATTTAATTTAATTATTAATTAATACACAACTTAAAAATCTGAAAACATTCCTATGAAAAAACCCCATGACGTAAAAAAAATTCTCATTATTAGGTTTAAAAAATGTTATGGACTCAACCACAATCGTTTAAATATATTCTAAGACCCCAAAAATGAGTTATTTAAATTTTAAGAGAATGTTTGTGTGTGTGTGTGAAAAATATATTCTATATTTTTTATATCACAGCTCCGACACTCCTCGGTCCCTGAATTCCCATGTCATCTCAGTTCCTGACATAATAAATAATATCTAAAATATTATAGAGTATTACGTGTCAAATTAAAAAGTCATTACACATATCCTAATCCTGGGGTATTGACTATAAATAATTCATTGGTACTGATATACAACTCTCAACAAAGGTCAGACGACCATGATAAAAACTAATTTCCTGGAAATTTTGGTGATCATTGGTCTGGATACCATGGTGATGAAATCCTCCTTGGCCAATCCGACCGATTATACTCAAATTCCATTCCTAACATGGAATAAAAAACATACGCTTAAATGAGGAGCTGGTATGGAACCTCTTCTTCTAAATGAGATGGAATGGTTTGACAGAAACACTAATGATACCCCATGCAGAATAAATCCCAACAGTATAGTGGGTCTATATCAGACTATGGATTCATGTGCCCCATATATCCAAACTGGTTTCACACTACTAATATACTACATGGGTTACCGAGCTTCCACATCCCTAATGATAAACATCGATGGATCACTTTCAGCTACCATAATAGCTACTGCCCTGACCAGACAATGATCATATCATCTCAGTGTTTCCTCTTTCCCTTATTTTGCAATCATTTTTTAGATAATTGTTTACAATCATAGAGAACGTATGTAGAAGAAACAGATTTTCCTGAATTTGTGTGGAATACTAGATCCCTTACTTAATGCATCTTACATGAAAAATATCATCACTAATTAGAAGTGGTGAAAAGAATTGAAACTTATTGAAACACATTTAATTATCTATAAATGACATTGAATCCTACTCATGATGCATACAATATCTTGATCTAAAAGCTCTGAGTGTCTAAGGAAATAAATGATAATAATATGTGGGATAGAAATCAACTCATACCATGTATCAGTGTCTAAGGAAATAAATGATAATAATATGCGGGATATAAATCAACCCATACCATGTATATATGGATACCATCATTCAAAATCAAATACCTACAGGTTTTTGGCCGAATAATAGAGCATGTATGAAAAAACTCTGAACCTCTGATATGGAGGTGTCTCATGTTTCATGGAGACAAACATAACAGCCTCTAGAGAAGACGTAGCAGTCTATGCACATCCATCCCATGGTATGGTGGGAGGATTCTATAACTATATCTTAGGAGTCAGATCATCTATCGTATGTGTAGCTAATGAAGCTCTATGAGTGGACTACATCAAATGAATGGAACTATCACAAACTTTGGAATCAGTTACCGAATCAAGTAAAATAGGTGGTGCCTCCAGTGAAATTTTTTGTAGTAATACTATTGTCATTATTGCCGCAACCTCTAGAGGATAGTCATCACCACCCACCATGAACATGGTAGGAGGAAGTAATGGTCTCATTGGGTTATAATTTTGAAGCACACATGTCAGAAAACATTTAGAAGAATAAAGAAAACATCACTAGAGGATGCTAAATGTATGAAAACTAAATACCCATGGTATAATACCTAACTACCCACATATCCAGGTATTTATATAAAACTTCATAGTTATATGTTTCAAGGGTTCAAAAATATTAAGGGTAAATAGTACATTCTGTCCTCATTTATTGGAATCAGTTTCATTTCATTTTATTTTTTATTTCCAGATTCACTCATTTACCTTTCATAAGAATGACATTGAGGTATAATTACATGGAACCATTTCACTTTTTTTTCTTATAACTTCAAACAATTTTAATTCTAAATGAGTTGTTTATCCAAGTGAATCAAGGCTCATACTCATTATCATTGAGACTCACACTAATTTTAAATTGTAATTAAAATCATGATTGGGTAAATTGGTCATCATGAACCCATGAGGTACCATACAACCACATGAACTGAAGTATTATATCACTTACCATATCCTAAAGTAATAATAAGCACATATAAATGAATGTCTCATTCAAAAATCACAATAATATTAAGAAATTAATATACTAAAATGCACCTATATGTCAGGTCAACATGCATTAAATGTATATAGTAGGTGCATATTTGACACATTTATCAATTCACATTCCCCTCAAATCTTTAGGTCAAGGATAAAATAGAATCTAAATCATATGTATAGTAAATGACACTATAAAAAATTTGAGTCACCCAATGGTGCAATGATATTTTTAATAATAGGGAAAAAGCATAAAAACAATTATATTTTGGGAAACTCTGTATTTATCCTGATCATGGTTTCATAGTTCCCAAACATGACTTATGACAGTGTTCCTGAAGTTCCTAATCTACAATATATTGTCTCAAAATAGTAGTGTATTAATGGAACCATATCTCATACAACTTATTTTCTTCCAAGTCCCAGTTTCCACACAATAGGTTCCACAACCTTGAATGGCCAAATTGCCTCAAGAACATCATCCCAAATGTCAGAGGCTACTTACTAGAAGCAGGGCCCAAGTTTTTGTCAGTGGGGAGACAATTCCCTCATAACTAGAGTATATCAATGTGGGTAACATATAAGAAACAATAAGATATAAATAATATAAGAAACACAATTAAATAGAATGCATAATGGAATAATACAAATCAATTATAACTAAAATAAATGGAAAACTATACAATATATGATGATGATAGTTTTCATGACACTAGATATATTGAAAACATATATAAAAAGTAGCAGGAATACATGAAAAACCCAATTTATCAAAAACGATATATATAAACTATCCCATGCATCCTGAGCTCTAGCTTGATCATATGGTACCAGTTCCATCCTATCACAACAAGCAATCAAGTGTTTAAAGCATTACGCTTCCCTTTATCAACACATGGACACATGTAATCATCCCTAGGAAATAATGGAATCCAATGAGGTTGTGAAATAAATATCATTGGTCAAACACCATCAATGTCAATAACATTTGGCCCATGAAATGGAAATGTATCAATGTGAAAACATGCATTTATAAAGTAAAGAAGTTCAATGTTACTAAATAACCATGTACATTCACCATACCTCAGCTGGTGTATGAATGTGTAACTAGTTTATCAATTAATTAAGTTCTAGTTTATATAACGAATTCATTTGAGGAATATCGATCACTTACATCAACGCGTGATAAAATTGTTATTGAATTTTCTAACATGTAATAAGTAACCCATAATTGATAATTAATATGATGTTTTTACATTTTACTCACTTAGGAAATATAGATCATATGGATTGATAACATAGTAGTAATTGAGTCCAGATAATGGAATAATAGTGTAATCCCTAGAGCATCATCCATATAATTTTCACCATAATTTTACTAACTAAGTCCAAAGAATTCCCCAACGGTTATATAGGAGATAAGTTGTGGATTTGTTCAAGGATGTTACAAAAAAACATCATGTAATGATAGATACAAGGAATATATTTGAGAAATATACATATATTAATAATTAATTGATAAAAATTGTTTCATATCAGGAATCCAATGGAAGAAAAGGATTGGGATCTCAAGTAGGTCTCACCCAAGTAAATGGGCATCTTTGAATTATAATGATATTCCCCAATACCCAAGGCATTCCCTCAAGAATCCATGATCTAAAACGAGTCAATACTTACTATAAATATTTCATTTTCCTTTTACATAAATAGTCACCATTCATTCAAATCATTACAATTAACAAGGTCATATATTAACCATGCCATTAAAAAAATCAACCAGTTAAATATTTTCCATTCATTAAATTGCCAAGGGGATATAGCATATGAAACATTAATGAAAATCATGTGAGACAATTCCAATTAATAATCCTCACTATATATCCTTCCATAAAAAAGGAAATGTGTGCAGCTGATGTGTAACTGTATATTCCATTTCAATTAATTAGGCTAAGACAAATACGTAACAATGACTTCCATAATATCATTTAAATCAATACCTTCCATTTAATAACATACCTTATGTTGGTTAATTGGAATTGAAAATGAAAAAGATATTCAATATATCATGATTCAATATGAAACTAATACAAGGAGGCATACCATTAGTATTGACATTCTATGACATGCCCGAACAGTGGCTAAAATGTGTTGAAACACTAAAACCCCAATTATGGAATATCACCCTACATTGGTTGTTGTTAATTATTTATATAATGACCAACAAATAATCCCATTTATTTAAAGATAATAAACATGTTATTCTGAGGAATATTATCATGGTATATAAATTCCATAATCAATACCTGATGAAATCTATAGGCCCCACACATCAATTCCAAAATCAACAAACTGGAGGGTTGATTTATTGACAATATATGAAACACTCATACAACTATCCTCCTAGATTATTAGCCTCAAATTTGGCTTGGATTGCTGTAGATAAAAAATTATTATAACGAATCACACCTCGATAAATATGTTGAGAAAAATTGAAATGAAGAATGTTTTAGGAAGACTCCAGTACATACCATTGTGCATCCAAAGTGAAAAAAAAAGATCGATCAGATCCACGATTACGATGATCTATCAATACCTATTTTAGGACTTCAAATAGCTAAAAAATTATAGGGATGAGGGTTTTATATTATGAATCTCTAAATAGATAATAAGGGGGAGAATAATTATATCATTAAGGGAAAATTATTAATTTTTCTTAGAAATAGGAATTTGCACAGTTTGGCGGCATTGTTTTTTAAACTGTATTCCAACCATACATGGGTACCTAGAGAATAGGGTAACCATAATAGTTTTTCAACATGTTTAGGGAAACAATTATACAACAATATAGAATATAACTTCCTGAAAATGTAGTCCATACACACTATTAGATCTAACCATGGTCCCAACCTTCGCAGTTTACTCCAGTAGTGAGACAAGGACATGTTTTCTGAAAACCTTGGCTCCGAGATCCAAAATATCCTATAAAACCACTAATATCATTATTATATCAATATAAATATGATATATGTTTATAATTAAGAGTTAGTGTAAAATTTTAAGGCTCGTATCTGGGTTAAAAATTAGGTTCTTACATAAACTAAGGTAAATCATAATGATGTATTGTTTTTATGGATTAATGAATGTGAATTGGGGTATATTTAGTTGATGAAAATTCTAGTCATATCATATTTTATCAAAATACCCTCATGTATTTAGAGTTATGATTCATAGAATGTTATGGGTTTTATACTCATGAAAAATGATATATGAATAGAATATTCTAGAAGATAATTGAAGTTCAATGCATTATATTGCCAAACAATTAATCTACATTGGGAAGATATAATGTTTCCCTTTACATTTTTGAGAAATTATATCTATTGAGAAAAGTGTAACATATATAATAATCCTAATGGATAATTTATATATTCACAAATAAAAAGTGTGATATGTACCAATGATAGTGGTTATATATTTTCAATGACTATGACTTCTCGGTTGATTACTATTCTACAGAAGGAAACAATGTTTCTAATTCTCATAGAATAAATAATCCTATGTTAAAATTATTTATGTGTATTCTGTGAGATCCAATATTCTTATACATGCAATGGTTGAAAATGGTAATAATAATTGAAGTTACACCATCATACGATTCAAATCCGACTACTCAACTAGCTATCACGATGATAATTAATGTGGAGAAAATGGATTATATAATTATATAAAATATGTTCAATGATAAAATAAGTGAAAATATTATATTCAATATAAAAAAATAAATTTTAATATTCATTATATAATTATGCGTAAAATAAAATCATGAGGTAAAAATGATTTATTCAATGATGGTTATTTGTGAAAATTCTCAATCCAAAGAGGAAACAAAACATTATTTGGATTTAGTAAGATGTGATATTATAATGAATGATATTTCAAAAAATATATCCATGTGATTGGAATAATACCACGTTAAATAAGAATGATAAAATTTAAAGGGGATAGTGAAACTATTACCAATACAATCACAAAAATTAGAGAACATCACCATAGACGTTATCATATGTCTTCTAAAACCTTTTGATTGAAAAGATTATATATAGGTTTTATTGGATCATATTATAAAATCCACCCACTCCACAACACTCTAAAAATACTTCTAATTAAATAAAATTTATAAGATATATATAAGATAAGTGGTGTGGATATATGGAAAACCAATATCAATTATATCTAATTGGGATATAAGGTTCAACTCCAAATAGGGTCATTTAAAAGAATTAAAAAAATGAGTTAATCTTAAATATAATAAATCATCCTTTAGTAGATGGTCAATAAGATGGGGATATAAAATCTTTTTAGGAATTTAATATAGAATTCTCTTGAGGAATTAAAGTAGTATAAGAATAAAACATTCCTATAGGTGAGTAATCGTATAATAAAACATCCCACTCAACCATTAAATTATTCACATATGGATCCCTCTTTTAAGGAAATATATAATACCAACATTATGAGAAGAAATTTTAGATATGATTTTTTGGGTAAAAACTAGTTGATGAGATTACAGATAGGTTTATATAATTTATAAACCAACAAAAGCTTCTCAAATTATCTAGATAGGTTAAGTATATAATATTCTACAAGTCATGATATTTGATTTTTGGGAAAATAGTTTCCTTATAATATCACCATGGATGAGATTTACATTATTTTTAAATTAAGACGGCTTTTATTGGGTACATCGTCCCATTTAAGGTTCATGAACATGCTCTGATTGTGGCATTTCGACTTGTCCTTCAAACAAACATTCATCAAATACATAATGTGTCTATTTATCTATATTGAAGAAGATAATACCATATGATTCACATACATTGAATATTGTGGTGGTAAATTTAGAATAAAATCTCTCTTATGTAGAGAACCTAATTTAAATTTTGTATTTTAGAGGTAATGAAAAATGAATTATGATTTATATTTATATCAAATTATTATGGAAAAATCATAATAAAATAGATGCATTATTATAACCTGATGATGTAATGAAACAGAAGTACATTCATCCCATTGATGGGTTTCTAAGGATTAAGCAGAACATTTTCAATGTACATTAGGACATGATTAAGAACATATTCACAATATATGTGTTACATGAAAAATAAAACCACACATAACATGAATGAATAATGTATAAATTGAACTTAAAATGGCTACTGATCTCATTGTTAGGAAAACATGTTTGATTTTTATCACAGTTTAATAACATGAGAACCATTTCCTACAAATTGTATACAAAGCCAATAAAATTACCAAATAATTATCTAGGAATCTCTATAAATTCCATAATATATGATTACCTCAAAAATGATAAACTAATATGATAAAGAGGGTCTCATGAGACGTATAGGGAGAATTAGATGGATCTTTGTCAAGGATCACATACATACATTCTTAATAATACCAATTCCTTATATATGAATCATGACAGTCCCGATCCTTTAAATTTATTTACACATATACAAATAATGTGTGAGTAAATAGATTTAGTTACTACTCTTCGTAATATCTATAATGATTAAATTATGTCTCATGTCTCTTATTTTGAAATGTTTTTGTTGAAAAAAATATATTAGATGATATCGTAATAGTAACAATAATTTAAATCAACCAATGAATAATCATAATGTTTTATGGTAATCATACAATATAATTACTTATGTAACCCTAACATATCACAATCTATTTTCATACACTATGACTTGAACATGAAATTTCATTAAAAATATAACTATATCATATGAAACGATATACAAAAATATCATAAAGTCTACCATTTTTTATTTTTTATGTATGACTTATCCCCATAAATCTATCACATAATGTAAATACTCTTAGATATATTTTAATTTCAATTTATGATTTATTTTATATAGTAATGTATGAAACCTTATAGTAACATCTTTTTGTTTTTTCTAAATTACATTTTGAATATTATCATCAAATCCACTATGTATCAAATCTTATGAAATATGTTGTTAATGAATATCAAAAACTAATTTTTGATTAACATACCAAACATTTTGTAGTATATCTCTATGTTTCATAATGCTAGATCCCATTTCTTCTTATCTAAAATTTCTACCTATCATAGTTATTATCTAACCGAGGACATGATCAACAATATACAAAACAACACCATGAGTAGCTATTCAATATGGATAAAATAAAAATGGTATCAAATTATTATGGTTATTATTTTAGATATATCAATCGTCATGTATAGGGATATAAAAATATAAAATATGTCCCCATGGTATTCAAAATACACATTGTACAACTCTCCATGTGGTATACATGGATAGACATCTGATGCATGAAACCCATTTTGTTCATCGGGATAATACTTTTTATCTGTATATGAAATATTATCCACTGTAATAATGAAAATTCACTATAACCTAAAACAATCTATGAAAGAAATCAGTTGGGGAAAACTCAAATTCACTCATTGAGATGTTAGTTTCAATTTCACATTATGAAAATTATGTATCCCACATAATATAATGAGAAATTATATACTGAATTTTTTATACTATGATACATTCTACATTATTCATATTTTTTAATAATAATAAAAAAACAACATCTAAAAACTATATCATTTTATAATTTATCACAAACTACTATATTAACTTTATGTTTTTTCATTGTTATGGATTTTTAAATTGATTAAATATCTATATTGTTCTTCTAATATCAATATGTGACCATAAGGTAAAACCCACATACAAAACAATATTAATGTGTATAATGTATGATTAATTCTTGTTAGAATAATATTTTACCATTGAAAACACATTTCACATGATAAATTCGTTGGACAATGTTATATCCCCTTATCTTCATCAAAAAAATATTTTATCATGTTAATAAATTAAGTTTTTACTTTATACAAAATCTATATCATTCATTATTTCATTCTATAAAATATCTTCCATAAAATATTTTCCGTTAGATTAATTAGTTAACACTATGTACCTGATTATGTTATTTATTTATAACACATTATGAAATGTTTTAGGGTATAATGTGACATTTACATTGAATTTTTAAAAATACAATATTATATTTTTTATTATAGATCTCCAATAAGAGTAAAATAATCGAAATGACCTCTTAGATAACATTGTCTATCTATACCATCATTTTGTGATGAAAATTCTTATTTATGTTATAAAATAACTCTTATTTCTTTTAGTTATAATATTTAACAAATAAAATATGGTATCACTATCTTATATGGTGTGGTCTGTGTTTATAAACATTTATAACCTTATGTAATATCATATTATAAGTGATTAGAATATATTATATATGGTATTTTATACGTTAAAATATACCAATGGTTTTCATGTGAACTCTATGACATATATTTTATCAATTTTATTTAAATAAAACATTATTGTAGATAAAAAAATTATCCTTATCAAATTCTAAAGTATATTAAATATAAAAAGAATTATACTAAATATGAATCAACACTATTACCTACTAATATTAATAACTTCTATTTTTTAAAATAATAGATGTAATCATATAATAGATATAATATAAATATAGAAATCTTGTATCCAGATCTATGTGACCAAAATATATTCATTTATATTCAATGTTGTTAACCTGGAAAACTTTATTTCAATATCTGAAAAAATACAATCTTCATTAATGATTACATTTCTTTTGAAATCTTGTATATTTAACACATTTTGAATGTAACTTTTTATTCATATACCATATAATATTTGAATAATTTAGTCTATATCCTTAATACATGACATGAACAATGCAAAAATTTACATAACACCCTATAGGAATCATGAAAATATTCTATTTTATGGCATCATTTCCCCTCATTCATGAATTGACTGATATCTTTTAATAGTTAAAGATAAAATTTAGACACGCTCAAATTTCTTTTTATAGATTTCCCATTTCCATCATTGTACAATATACAAAATTTCACATGTTATGTCCATATATCATTAACACCTTGAGGAAATAGGGTAAAAATTTATTTTACTCATTTAGATTATATGACCTTTTTCAATGATAATTCAACAATTAATTCCATACCTTAACAACAAAAAAATGAAACCATTAGTCTCTCTATTCCATTGGAAAAATCAATCAAACTATATATGAGTGGAGAATAATTTCCCTTTCACCATATTTTATCTTTTTATTTCAAAAAATTATTTGAATTATTATATTATTCTTATAAGAATCATTGTCACCTTGTTGAAAAATTTATTGAATTTGTTATTCAATAATGTATATCACTAACATGTAAAAATTTATCAATGTTCATTTGATTGATTCATATGTTTTGTACAAGTCTAATTTGTTCCTTATGTTATTCTCCCCCTTTTTACAGATTGACCCCAAAATAATACTCAATGATAATGAAGAAATTTATCTTCCAAACATTATACAATAAAATTAGAATTAGGGTTTAAAAATAATTTAATAAGTAATTTTATTAAAAGCTATCTCAAAAAAAATGTAACCACTTTTATAATGTACCATATTTATTACTGATCCTGGATTTGAATTTCACTAATCAATGTACATAATTGCATGGACCTTAACTTTTTATTTATTTTTGTAGAATAATATATCAATCCTATCCGATATAAATATAGGTTCTTTTAGGGGACTTTTTTTGTCCAATCCAACATATAGATAAACTCAACAATATTTTCCTAGTATTCTAACCCTTATAGATTCCTAGAGACATGTGACCCAAATAGAATTTCCATAAACGATGCAACTAACCTATAATTTAACAAAATTAATTACATTTTTTATACAATATAATCAATGAGCACCCATATATGGACTGAACCTACCTGATTGGATGATCATGGTCATGAAAAGTGTTCACTTTGATGATTTTTTATAAATATTATTTTTGATGAGATTTATACTCACCAACTTATCTCATGTTATTAACTATACATGTAAAAAATAATATGATTATTTAGTTTCAAGTCATATTCATTCAACCAATTAAATATGTTCAACCCATACTAATTTCTGACTCTTTAAAAAACTATAACAAGTTTTACTTAACCAAATGAAGAGAAAAACGTATTTATACATATCCATATACATATCATGCAAAAATTACATGTAATATTTTCATGTAATGTATTGAATTATATGATATAAATAATTCTCATAAGATAAATCTTGGTGGAATAGATATACAAATCCCACATCTCAAGACAATGAATAAGCCTCTAGTTCAGGGGGAATTATGACACAATGTTAATATAATAACGCCTACATCACTATAGAGTCTCCCCAATTACATAAAAAATGAAAACACCTAATATGTGTGAACTACATAAAACCTTTAAATTCATTATCATAACCTTGAACATGTTAATGATAATTTAGAAGAAACAAAAAATATATATTTTACCTATACTCCATAGATGATTGTACATAAATATATTTAAGATGTTGTACACATTAAAGTAAAGTATACATAAAATATTTTGTTGTAAAAATTATATCAATAAATAGTGATAAAGTGAATAAATTACATTAATGAAAAATTATTATATTCATACATGAGATATCAGTTAATTAATAATTAAACAATAAATAAATTATAAATACTATAATATAACCATTTATTAATGAAGATTAATAATTAAATAAATATAAACAATTCAAATTGATTTCTAATATAAACATCTATGTATAATCCTTTTATATGAAATTATACATAAATATAATATATTAAATGAATCATAAATATTTTATACTTCAATTATAAAATATTAAAAAAAAATATAATATAAATACCAAAAATTTATCATTATTTAAACCATAATCTTATATATCGTAAGAATCATTTTTTATACGTTTGATATATTTTTCTCAAATATTTTATTTTAACATAAATATATCTAATTAATAATTTTGATGAATTCATAATTTTACACATAAAGTACTATATATGTGACCTTATTTTTAAATTATAATCACATTAAAAATTATAATTATATTTTCCTTATGTGAAATTTATATCCATGTTATTGTAAGTCAATATATATCTAAAATTTAATTTAATATTTTAAATTAATATTAAGGATATTTATTTAAAAAAATTAATAAAAAATAATTCAATTAATTGTAAATATTTTATATTAAATTAATTTATTATCACATTTAAAATTAAAAAAATATATAAAATACATTATTCTATAATTTATAATAGAATTTTTAATTTAAATATTTAATTCATAATTGAAATATGAAAAATTAAAATTTTCTCTATATATTATGTTAAATGATATAAACATGTCATTATCCACAAAATAATTAAAACTTATCCCAAAAAATATTATTGAATCTTCTTGGTGTACAAAAAAAACGTAGCATCATCCGTCATATAGTACGAAAGCTCACCATATAAGTATTAACCCAAAAAATTGTAATTTGTGTAAGATTGAACCACATCACAAGGATATAATTTTCTATGATATAACCAATACCAAATAGATGATTTTTTGTTTTTATGGAATTGATATAGTGTAATTTAGTACTATCGTCAGCTATGATATGACTAGAAAAATACAATGATATATTAAAACTAATGAAATTACATTGTGTAATTATTTATATTGTTCTATATCAATTATTGTGATCAAATAAATTCATAAATTATCATATATTCTCTGGATTTACACAAATAAATTATCGTAATTTTTTTTATTTCATTCATTTTAATGGATTCCAATGGTTAAATCATATATCATTTTCAAAGGTATTCAATATAAATATAATAGGATATTTATGTTCATCATTTGCAACATGATTTCAAGAATCAAAAATCATGGTAATGATCATATATTTCAATGGAGTTTCTATTAGATGAACTACACATGATCAAATCCATAGAAGAAATTAGAATCCTTACATACCCTAGAACATAATCATATGAAATCCGAAACCATTTATATAATAAATGATAATGATATACCTTCCATAGATGATGGATATTATTCCCATTATAACTAAACACATGTTTGATGTAAAACATTATGTAAAAACTGAATGAATTTTCCGTCCAATGAGTATTCTGAGGCTATCCAAATCACCCAACACTTGAGTGTGATTCTCTTTAATTACACTGGTAGGATGATAACTGTCGATAGATAAGGGAGTACGGGAATATATATTTTCAAGAGAGATAGAGATCACCAATAGAAAATTTCTCAAGGATTTTATTCTCAATGATACAATTTCCTTATATATTAATAATGGATCTCTTGATCATTTCTGGAAATATACATGTATGATTATATTTTATGATTCAACGTATTAGATTAAGAAATCATTATAAAATCATACCCAATAAAATTATCTGTTGAATTTCATATTTAAAATCAATTTTCTTAATAATATAAAATATAGAAAATATATAAACACTAACAGTGAACATATGAGTATAAATTCATTATCATAAGCTTTAATCAGAATCATCTAATACAATTAATTAAATTACAGTATAATATGTCCAGCCCATGTCACATAATATGACCTTTCCATGGTAGTTTTATATAATATAATTATTTCATCAAATTTGATACACCCCAATCGTAATAAACACAACATACATGTGTATATATTTAAAGTATATTTCCTTCAAAATTTTCTTATATCTGTTTTAGTTAAAATTTTGAGTGTAAGACCATGGAATTTTATGCATTTACTTTTCTATGAGAATTCTGATTTAAATATATTTATTATGGTTAATGAAATGTTAATCGAGTGAATGAGGATTCATGGAGGTTTTTGGGGGTTTAATGCATTATATAACGGAGAATAGTTCCATTCAATGATTTTTTTCATAGTTAGAGAATAGTTATTTGTAATAGTGATCCCAAATCATTCATGCTTGGAGGAGGAGTGCATGCTTTGAAGAAATCATACAATGGGGAAATTCAAACCATGAAGACTTTCCCAGATCCATTTCACATGCTAATCACATAGCTTTTGAAACCGTGTATGATCCATAGGAAGCTATGTGGTTTGAATAATTGTTGGAAAGATGGTGGCTCATGCTTGTCACATAGATTGGCCAACCCATGGACAAATAGTGCAGCCCTATAAAATGGGGGTTTTACCATTTTTCGTCTCATAAAAAAAATTCAAACTCTTTATTATCCTCCATTCATTTATCTCCTTCCCTTGAGATGAGAAAAATCCTCATAGAATTTTCATTGGTTGATCCCTTTCATTTAAATGTTGTTTGGAGCACCGTTGGGTGATGATCAAAGCTCCAGTTTATTCTAACTGAACTCTTCATTATATTTATATAATTAGATCTTATGTAGATGTTTTTTTCATCTATAGAACTAAAAACAATATTTTGAAATGCATTATAGTTTTGTAATTCCAATGGTGTTTGAATATGATTAATGGGAAAAGGCTAAGTCATCGTTCATCCCATAAATCAAGGAAGGTGTTCTACAAGTTATATCCTATAGTCCTGGGGATTATTTATGTGTATTTTGGTGTTATTTTTTTTTGTTGTGATGACCAATTTTATAGTTGGAGGAAATGATAAATTAATGTGGTAAAAGTTTATTTTAAGCCCTCATGATCTCTATGGGAAGTATTAAGGTTGATTAGACCACATTAAGGGCCCCCATGGGGTGTAAAACGTTCTCATCCACAAATATTGTAATGATAAGTATAGAATTTAATTGATATAGATTAGTTCCCTGGATAAATAAGTGAACATGTTATCTTGAAATATAAAAAATCAATAATAGATTATTTGTATCCTTGTTTACATGGAATATTTTGGGTGTTTTGAATAATGGTAATGGGTTCAATGATTTAACGTGAATGTGTTAAGTGACTAAATGGTTATAATTGTGTCACCCCAGACCCAAATTCCACCCCAAATGGTGCCTCGAGCTCGGTTAGAAACATGGAGTGAAGCGTATTTCCCCAAATGCCTGAGGACGTCGTCTAGAAGTGAGGTACTATGTGAGTTAGTAGGGAAACTATGCCATCATTACCAGAGTAACACCGTGGAAGTCCAACATTCAATAAATAGAGGAAGTTAAATAAACAACAGACAATAGATTGTAGTACAAGACATGAATACATATCAATAACCCCAAGTGTCTCATATACAAAATGATACAAATGAAACATGTATCTTGAATCCAGCTTGAAAAGTACATGGAAATTACAGGCAGTACAAGTATCCCAAAATGTACAAAATATCAAGTCCAAATAGGGTGTGATATGAACATCCTTGTAGGAAATCACCCAGGTCTATAATGTTACAACAATAATTGTATGAATGTTCTACAAAGTGTTTAAAAGTATTAATGTGTGTATCCTCATGGAATAAGTCTGCAGCAGTAAGTAAAACAAACCAACCCTCAATGAATCTGAAAAAAGAGTCATCTCCTAACAAGTATTTTTAAATGAAACTAAACAAGTGATTCATACGGCCACACCATACATCCATCTGTAACTTTTATCCCATAGCCACGCTGTTTGAAGATGTCAAGTGTCCCACATCCTCTTCGTATGGTGAAATGATGAATCCCAGGTCCATGGCGTATAGTGAATAGCATACCCAAAGGGAGAGATCCATTGTGTCAGCAGGCCAAGGAATCCAAGTAAAAATTATATACCAAGAGGGCCGAATGCAAGGAGCTTGTCCAAAGCATCCCATCGAGTCCCATCGGAATCCCTAGTTGAAATTTGGTTAGGCACCTGTTGGGGTCCTAGGAGCAATGAAATAGAAAGATGTATGTGAGCCCAAGAAAGCCAGATCAACGAGGTAGCATGGCCCGAGGCATCTCATATAATCAAGACCCATGGGGAAGATTCTTCCCATGGCGTCCACTACCATGTTCTGGATCCCTGGATAATAGACCACGACATCAATCAACCATTTGTTCAATTATTCAATAATTATATTTAAACAAACATTCCATGTGATTATACCCACTCACATCAACCTATACAGGCCATGAGTATACCCACTCATTCAAACCATTTATAAAAAACATATGGGCCTACCCTCCGATTTAAATCATTTAACATGACATCTGTCATTTCATATAGGTAAACATGCCATATTAAGCATTTTACAAGCCAAAATATCAAAGAAGACAATTCATAACTAGATATTCAATGAGAAAGGTGGTAGTATATCTTCTAAGCTAGTTATTCAAGCTACCAAATAATTAACGGAAATCTTCTACCTAGAAAATAATTATCAAACACACATTGGGTGTTTTAAACAAGCATAAACAAGTTAAAAAAATAAGATGCACCCCTATGGTGACCTCAAAATAAGAAATGGGTGCCAAATCACCTAAAGGAAACCTATGGTTACCCTCACTAGGTCCACCTCTAGAAACGCAAAGCAACTCGCTAAAAAAATACCTCACCAGAAATTCCGATAGATGGAGTAAATGAAGAATGCCAGAAAAAACACCAAAGAAAATCTAGAAGACTGTACAGACCACATACATTTCCTCATTTGTATACATCTTGACTAGTATCAAGTCTTTATTCATCTTAGATTGTATGAAATCTGAATAATGGATGAAGAACAAGATATTATGGTATTTGAGCATAAATCCAAATAGTGCATACATTTTAAATAAGAATAAATAATTGCTAAAATGGAACATAGTCTTTATTGATGCATATTTAATGAGACAATCAGTGATTGAAATAGATTCTAGATGGTGAAACTAGTACAAATTCTAGGTTACACACCAAATCAATAACTCCATAGAGGGATTTTGTGTGATGGAGGAGGGAAATCCAAATGGTATTAAAAACAAATAACGTTTTTCAATTTAAAATAAAAAAACACAAATTGGTCACACAGTTTACCCACATGGTTTCCCAAACTGTGTGGAAACGGTGTGCACCTCACTGCCTAGAAGGGGTATATCACACTATAACCCAACCTGTTTTGACTAATATTTAGGTAACCATGTAAATACATTCTACTAAAAACCTTCTATTTTCATACATCTCACACGGTTAGGCTAACCATGCACAAACTGTCTATCAGGTCATTTTCTGCCCAAAACATGGTTTTAGGCTCCGAACAAGCTCCAAAAACCTCCAAAACACCCGCTACCATGCTAAGAATTTACATAAGGACATAAAAAGGAATTTAAAAAAGGAATAGGATCAATAGCTCTTACGAAAACCATGGATCTTATAATATTCCCTGAAAGTAATTTGTCCCTAAATATCTCATTAAAGGGTGAACATGATTCGTCTAAAAAAACTCTGGCCACTGAGCACATATGTTAGCATACCTCTCTTTGTTCTCGACCTATACACACTCATTCTTCCATAGAACCCATACCAAAAGATCATACCATCATTAGAGAACATTTGTGCTCCTTTCAACTACCCAAATCAAGTTATCCTCAAAGGACGCATCAACCTACAACTCAACTTCCCAGGGCTGAAAAATGTGATATTGGTCTGAGTGATATTGGTGAAACTGAGATATGTATAAGAAATAATTCATGGCTCAATACCTTTGAGGTAAATATAACTGATATGAAACTGACCTGATGATCTCGGGAATCTTAGAAAACCCTACTTATCTCATTTAATTTTTAACCTATCTCGTAATATTTATGTGTCCCAACCTCAGTGAAACAAATTTTAAACCTTGATCCCTGACCTCAAACTCTAGAGGTCATGTACCTTTATTAGCTTATGATTTTATTGGAAACTTTCTAGTAGCCATCCGCTTCTGAAGCATTTGGACATGCTCAGAAGTCTCCTACATGTGGCGTGGTCCTAGTAATGCTTCCTCTTCGGCCTCTAACTAGCACATGGGAGATCAACATGCATACCATTTTAGGATTCAGAGTGTGACATTTGAATCTTCTAATGACTACTATTATTGTAGCTGAAATCACCCTTTTGAATGTGCCTCTCTCAAGAGCCTTGAAAATCCAAGATTTAATATCTCAGTAAGTCCTTCAGCACCAATATCATACTCCCAAACTGGCCATCATTTTGTGGGTGGTATTCTGTGTTAAAAAGAACATGGGTACCCAAATACCTCAGAATACTATTCCAAAATTGAGTCATAATGCGGGATTCCCTATCTAAAATGATAGTGCACAAGACCCCATGAGGTTGTATAACCTCTAGGATGTACAACCTTCCATGATCATCAACACAAAAGGTCTCCTTGATTGGAAAGATATGTAAGACCATTTTAAGTAAGTCAAAAACAACCCAAACAACATAATTAACATGAGGTGGCCTCAAAAAACCAGTCATGAAATCTATCATACCATTATCCCATTTCCATTACTGGATATGTAACTATGGAAATAGCCCAACTTGTCACTAATGTTTATCCTTCACCTGCTGACAGGTGGAGAACATCGTATCAAAACCGGATACTTCACGCTTCATTCCCAACCACCGAAATTGGCGTCTATAGTCACAGTACATCTTGGTGACCCTGGGATGCACTTCTTATGCTTAAACATGAATTTCTCACATCAGATCCTCATGTATATCCATTGGAACCCAAACACATCCATGGATACATTGAATCTCATTATTTCCTACCATCCAACATGGTGGAGGGTCCTCACATACCACATATTCCCATAAAACTAGCCCATTAGAATTTGATAGCTACCTCATCCCAAATCTTTTTATTATGCTGGATTCCAAAACTATATATGAATGAAAATTATTCCTTTTCCTATGGTTCACCTCCAGATGAATCTTATAAAACAATGCTATAAGATTCTAATCACTACTAGCTTGATGCACTACATGTATCTGAGTCCTCCTACTCAGTGAATCATCTACTATATTTCTCTTACCAAGCGTGTATGCCAACTCCATATCAAAGGAATGTAGGTAATCCACCATCCTTTACTGCCTCAAATTCATATATCCTATGTTATGTTATACATGAGGGTTTTTTGGTCCATGTACACAACAATGCACTATCCCAGTAAATAGTACCTCCAATAGTGCAACATGTAAATAACTGAAGGTTGCTTGAGATTGTGTGTATGGTAATTCCTCTCATGAGGCCATAGTTGTTGAGATGTGTACCCCATGAAATGATATTCCTACATCATCACTACCCCCTCCAATTAAATTAAGCATCATAGTTTACCAAGTAGCAATTTCCCTGTTCTAGAAGTATCAGGATTGGGGTTGATGTCATCCTCCCTTTCATCTCTGGAAAGGATGTCGCAAGAGATTACGAGCACAAAAAATTCACATCATTATTATTATTCTAGCCTTTCAACTGTGCTGCTAAGCATGAGAAGTATTGTATGAATAGAATGTAGTATCTATCTATCCCAAAGAAACTACATATGTCAAAAACATTCTTGGAATGTACCTAGGAAGTTGCATCTCTCACCTTCAATGGTTCCATTGACACTCATTTCTCTAAGATGATATAACCCATGATGTTTATCTAATACATCCAAAAGAGGAACATTTCAAGCTTAACATAAAATTAATTATCTCTTAGGCTATTCATAATGATATCAATATAGTTGGCATGTTCGTGTGGGTTGTGAGAATACACCAACATATAATCCAAAAAAACCACCAAAAATGAATCCATGTAAGGAAGGAAGACATTGTTCATCAACACCATGAAAACCACTGGTGCATTCATGATACTGATTGGAACAACTAGATACTCATATAACCCATTTCTGCTATGAAATGTTGTATCGAGTATGTATGTAGGATGAACACACACCTGGTGATACACTGACCTCGTGTCGATCTTCGAGAGCACTCATGCTCTTCAAAGCTGATCAAAATGGACATATATCCGTGGAAAATGATATCATTTTTTAACCATTAGTTGGTTCAGTCTTCAATAATATATGCATAGACTAATATTTTCTTCTTACTTTTCTGGTAAAATGATGGGAGAACCCTGTAGAGACGTATTGTGTATGATAAACCCCTTTGCCTCTAAATCCTCTTTCTACCTCTTAAGCACCTACAACTCAATTGTAGCCTTCCTATGAGGAATGGATACTATTGTTTCTACTGGAACTAGATCGATGAAGAACTCTACCTCTCTCTCAAGAGGTAAACATGAAAAGTAATTAATAATGACGTCCCTAAAGCATTCCTCCCTTGTAAAAAATTCTTCATAACTGACTCCTTACTCATCATGAAACAGACTAGAAATCTAGGTTATTATCGCACCCATCCCATGATGCATGGGTCCATATATTCATTGTTGGAAAACCCATTCACCCATTTGAATAATCATGTAACCCTCTGTTGATTTAAAGGTCACCCTCCGGTGATAGCAGTCAGCATACACTTGATAATCCACAATCCAGTCCCTTTCGAGAATGTTGTCAAACCCTATCACCTAGAGGACATATTGATCCCAGATGAAGACACCATCCATCCTCAAGAGGACACTCTTTACATTGGAGAACATCAATTGTTCTAAGTCCTAATGGTTTTTATATCATCAAAAAACCCTCATAAAGAAAAACCACAAGCCCAGGGATTTTTACCACACGTGACAAGATAAAATTGGGAGAGGCACCTATATCAAAAAGGGTAGATGCAATTGTAGAAGCCACTAAGATCATAACACTCACTATTGATGGTTTGAGATCCTATTTATATTGGAAATGTTTCACTGCATATGTCTAGTCTCTACCATGGCCCTGAGACCCTACCTAGATACCCTGAGCAGATCCACCCTACTACCATTGAGAACCTAAAGTCTGGCTAGAATGGGCATGACCACCACTACCCTAGCCTGACCAACCTATACTAGTCTTGCTCCTAGTCTGACATGGATCATAATATCCTAATCCTGAGAATGACATTAGATCTAACCCCCTACTAATCATAGTTTTAGGGAATGTTCTACAAAACCATTGTATATGGCCCATACATCCACAACATCGAACCTCAACTGGGTCTCCATCACCCTGACATTGCATGTTCCCTCACCTACAATAATGACTAAAATATAAAAACCTACTTACACACCCTTATTGACTAGAACTCATGTCATGTAAAGACTCAAAATGATGCTTATGTCCAGGTGACGTATATCCACTAGGGAGAGAAGTATCACTCCTATGTTTTGTACCCCTAGCTTCCCTTAGGTTCTGATCTGAAACTAATGTTTGTTTCACATTCTATGTGATAGAAGGAAACCTGAATTCTGTTACCTATGATTTGATAGAATGTATGATATATTTATTAAAGATACTTAACTCAATAGATCATCAGTAAGATACATCATCACAAAATGATTCATCTTTATAAAGCGAGCTGTGTATTCCATAAGAGTCATCATGCCCTTCTCAGACCTCATAAACTCAGTGGCATGCTATGCTCGCAGTTTTACAGGATAAAAGTAGTTGTAGAAGACAGTGTGTAATTCATCCCAAACCATATTTTGTAGCCCATCATTAATGTTCAAAACATCACACCAGTGCTTTTCTGCTCCATGTATCATGTAAGTTACAATCATTACCCTTCCTAAGGAGGCATCTTTGGAAGCTCCAAAATTGCTAACGTGGTCTCTAGTCACAGTTCTCCAGCCTATGGTCCTCCATACCCTGAAAACCTTAGAGGATGATGCTGCGAAATCACCCATGTCTACTCAACTATATTCAAGGATGGCTATGATGGTACGTAAATCGTCTGCATATATTGAAGGAATACATTTTAGATCTGTACCTCATCACCTGTGTCTAGAGTAGCCTTAGGTTTCACAACTAGCCTGATGGGAGGATCAACTGGTAGCCCATGGACCACTGTCTCCTATGTATGGTCATTTCATCTCTCATGGCATGCCACTCGAGTTCATCATGTTGGAATGTCTTTATCATTCCAAATACCCAACTCATGAAAGGAAAACATCAATGCACGCAACTCAAAACATAGGATAGGTCAAAACCCTCCTAGAAACCATGTCAAACCAATATCCTTCTCCTGTATCCTAGACAATATAAACAATATCCATCAAAAAAATAATACCTTCCTATTTCCTACTCAAAATACAATTTTAGGTCCAGCCTCTATTCATCATTTCGAGATCCATTTTCATTTCACATTCAATTATTTAGGAAATTCCACCAGGGGTTTACCTATTCTTGTATCGAGAGGGGACCATAACACCTCATTAACATAAAATATTTCTCCCATTCAAACCATACATATCAAGTTAATTTAACCTTTACATTTCATGTGTCATAATTTACAAATGTATAATGGCCCATAAATCATATTAATTGAAATATGATATTAGACCTTTATCTACTACACCAAACTAACACAACAATAGACACAACTATCACTTCAACTATCCCAAAAAATGTAATATCTAATGCATCTTATATGGCATCACATAATGCATGGCATGAGATTCTAACAAGTGTCTATATGAAGAATGAGATGGCACACCCTCATCTACTCATGTTGTAACTGAAATATAACGAAGAATTTTATCAATATCAATAGAATAAATCATGTATGTCACCCAACTGGGAAATCAAATCACATCTAATAATCAGAATCAAGAAAATCATAACAAATTTTTTGGCAATTTGGATTTTCGATATTAGTTGGGTAGCTACTCACGTGCCCAGTTTATTAAAAAAAATCAATTTATTTCCAATCCCTATCTATTGTCTACAAACAGTAATTCAAACATTAAAAAATGAAATGATATCACATTGTAATGATCGGTGCCTGAATGCCACCTGAAACAGCGCCTCGATCATGGTTGTCCACATGTCCTCAAGAGCATCTCCCAAAATTCCAGTGATTTTCGAATAGCAGTGAGGCCCTAGGTGAGTCAGTTGGTGGACTATGACTTTATTAATAGAGTATCACAGTTGAAGTCCAACATACAATAAATAGAGGAAGAGAAATAAAAAGCATACAACTGAATATAAGACTAGGCAAAAATACATATCATTAACTATAAGAGTCTCATATACAAATTGTTTCATATTATTGAAGTATTTAGAAATTATACAAAATGGTTCATGGGAATAAAATGAAGTATAAGTATCCCAAAATGAACAAAATAACAAAAAGGTATCCCTGAATCGCAAGCCTCATCATGGCATCATGCTCTCGTGCTCCAAATCCATAGTTAATAACCAGTATTGAGGTGCTTTCAACTATCATCACCTGCTACTATATAATCTGTTTGGGTCCCCGAGGTGTCCCAAACCAGGTGTGAGACAAACATCCCAATTGGAAACCACCCAGCTCTATATATTTCTAAATGTAATTATAAAAAAGTGATAGAATGTGTATAAAATCATTAAAGTGTGTATGACCACGGAATAGGTCTATAGATGTAAAGAAATTCAACCAACACTCATTGCTACCTGAAATTGATTCATCTCCTAACAAGGATGCAAATGGAAAATTAAACAAGAAAGTTACACGACCAAGATGTTTATCCACCTCTATCTTATATCCCATGACCATACTATCTAAATAATTAAACTGTAAAACAACCATGTCGTATAGTTAAATGTTGAATCCCAAGGCCACGTCGTATAGTGAAAAGAAGATCCTACTATCTGGGACCAATGTTTTAGAAGACTAAGGAATAAATGTAATAATTCTAGACCACAATGGCTGGATCAAAAAAATTCCAAGGAATCCCATCAAGTCCAATGGTTAACCCTTGTGGAAACATGATCAGGCACTGGTTTGGGTCCTAGAAGCATGGAGATTACAAGTCCTATATGATCTCAAGCATGCCGGATCATGGGGTAGCATGGGCCAAGACATCCCACAAAATCAAGAAACATGGGGTATAGTCAACCCATGGCATCCCATACCATTTTCCATATCCATTGAGAGTAGTCAATGGCACCGATAAACCATCCATTCTAGCATTCAATCATTAAATTTAATATATATCCATGATATTATACCCACTCACATAAACCTGCACATGCCATGAGTATACCCACTCATGAAAACCACTTATCAAAATAAACATATGGGCCTACCATCCCATATTAAAATTTTAACATGCCATCAATCATTCCATATCGTTATGCCCACCCATATTATCCATATAAAATTCCAAACAATCAAAATAGACAAGCCATAACATGATATTCTATGATCAAGGAGGCATTACATCTCTTAAGAAATCTATTCAAGCTATCTAGTATTTAACATGATTTTTATATCTATGAAAGCACAATAACATACACCTTTAGTGGATTAAATGAAAACTAATTGGTTAAAACCATAAGGTGCTCCCCTCAGTTGACCAAGAAATGAACAATGTGTTCCAACACACCTAAACCAAACTAATGGTTAACTTCACTATGTCCAACTACATCTACAAATAGAAATCACTCAAAAATGAGATCTTGCTTCAAATTTTGATCAATGGTGTAAAGGATGAATTAAAAAAATACACTAATAAAAATTTGAATGAATGTAGAGACTACCTACCTCATTTTTAGCAGATAGATCATATTGTATCAATTCATGATTTTCCATGGTTTGGAAGAAATATGATGAACAAATGAAGAACATGATATTTTGGCATATGATCCTAAATAAAAATCACACAAATGATTTCCAGAATAATAAAAAAAGTGTAAAAGGAAAAATAGGTGTTACCTATGGAGATCTAATGAGACAATCCATGATCAAAATGGTGGTCCGACGGTGAATCTGGATCAAAGCCTTTGTTAGGCGCCAAATTCAGAGCTCCATAGAGGGCGATCGTGAGATTGGTGAGGAAAAACAAAATGGGTTTTAAATTAAATTACATATTAGATATAATTGTTTTAGAAAACAAACACATCAATGTCGCATGGTTTACCCGAATTGTTTCCCGAATCGTGCGGAAAACATGGGAAACTCACTACCAAGAAGGTTCCAATCACATGGTTACCCTACACGGCTTTACTAACCATTTAATATCAATGTGAATTTTTTTCTAAAAACATTCACTTTACATACATCTTGTATATTTAGACAAACTGTGTGCAAAACTTGAAACATATTTTTTCTGCCTAAAACTTGGTTCTGGGCTCCAAACAAACCCAAAACACTTCTAAAACAACCATGATCAATCTATGAATTTACACAAGGGAATAATTATAAATTTATATAGAAAGGAAAAGGATCAGTACCCTGTAAAAAATCTCGGGATCCTACAACAATTGAAATTTGTAAATGAATTAAAGAAATTGAATGAGTAATGAGTGAAATGGGTTATGATATGAAAGGGAATATGTGAAAATAGGTTATGGTAAGAAGATTATTGATGAATTGAATGAATTATGAATTGTGGATGGTTTTTTTGTTCAATGTGGAACATTTTGAAATAGTATATGCGGTAATTGTTAAATGAATTAGGTTAAAATTGATTTCTATTATGTGGGGAATTTACTTGAGGTTATACTTCCACAACTTGATTAGAATGACACTCTAAACCCCAACCAAAGAATGAATGAGTTAGTGAGAGATACAGAGGATATATTACTCTAATCATAGCTGACGCACACATATCATGGGGTGTGTAAAAATAAAGTATTTTCTATGTTAAAATATAATATAGTGGTTACCATAGTTTGTCTCTCGATGAGGAGTGCACACAAAATAGATTGTCACTTTTTATTTTGAGAAAACGTTTGGTGTTTTTCAAATTGTTTGGTTTTAAAATAAAAGAGAAAAACGAAACAAATGGAAGAAATTGAGAGAAATATTCTAGACAAAAATGGAATGAATGTGATTTAAAAACTATTTAATGGGATGGGTGATCATGTTGGGGTTGATTTTATAATTTCAATACTGTCCTTGTTCCATTTTACTCAATCCTCTTCTGCTAAGTTGATTCAATTGAGATTCAACAATTTGTTTCAACTCAATTATTTGGTTAAATGGTTAATATTGGAATAGAATTTAACAAAATTATAGTTTGATTTAATCTCATTTTGGTATGTGATAGAGTTGTAGTGAATAGCTCCAATTATCTTAGGAAATTCCAAATCGGTTATTGTTTGCCCCAAATAATCATGGATGTTCACCACCCCTATCACACATACTAGCGATCGGTAAGTACATCACCACTTATTCCTGATATTATTATATCAAATATAGATAATAAATTAGTAGAGGGAGAAAAATGATCATTTATTAAAGCAATAATAACAATAGATTATAAAATTGAATACCATAGCATAAGATAATAAATTGTTTTATTAGAATTTGAAAACCACTTCGTAGAAGAGATAAATATTTTATAAAGTCAAATACAAAAACTAAAAGCATTGAAAATATAAAACCTACCCGCCCCAAATCACTCAAAATATTTACCCCATAATTGTAAGGGTAATTGAGAGAAATGGGAAGAATCAGGAATTACGGATCTTGAAGAAAAAAAGAGAGAAAATGAGAACTCAAAAATAAATCCTCCAGAATCTATCTTCCAAAAGGTCACTTCAGTTCGGCCCTCTCTCAAGAAAATGTGGCCGAGGTCCCTTATTATAGAATTTTGGAAATGGAGTTGGACATCTACCCTCTAAATATCCAAGCCATCGGAGCCGTTTCAAGGAAATTATGGCCACCTAAATAGAAGAGACCTTTCCTTGCTGCCAAACACTATTCCACCAACCCTTCTTTGACCATTGCATTAGCGGCCTTAATGAATAAATTTATTCCTGATAAATTGTGATCCTATGACCATTATAGAAATATTTAGAAACCATCTGGAACCACTACATTTAGAGGCCGGTGGTCCCAGATATACTTCATTGAATGAGTCATGGTTCATTCTGCATGCCAGAAAAACTTTTTATATGGACCGATTTTGGTTGGCCTGTTGGATTTCGAATTGGAACTTGGTAAAGTGGAATAATTTGTATCCAATGAACCATCGAATTCTACAAAAAAGGAATCTGGTGAATTAGATGAAAACTATAGGAGTTATGGTCTAAATACAGAGGCCACATAAATCTGTTTAATTTTCAGAATTAACCACTTTTCACATTTAAGCTCAAAACTCACCAAAAGTCGGAAAATGATTCAAATAAGATAAAATTGATTAATGGGAAGTGATTAAATCATTTAAAAACATATGTATAAAAATGAAAATATTAGATCGTTCAATTCCTCCACACTTAGCACATGGTCTCTTGGAAAAGTAAACATCGATATTAAATCAAAGAAGATTTAAAACACAAACTAACGAGATCTAGCAATTTACCACCAAGATACAAAAGATATCATGCCGCATCAAAAACCATTTTTACAAGTTCTCAATTCAGTTCATTAAATATATTGCCTCTTCATTTATTCTCCCAATCACACAAAACACTTACCTAACATGAATTTTTCTCTCATCACACAAATATCAATTTGCAACAATTTCTTTCTTATCCAATACTCGTGCAAGTGTCAACATAGGCTTGATAAGTTCCTACATCTCCTCCTGATGTGATTAAAGGACATAAGTTTATCATGAAGACTTAATATGGTTGTTATGTGGATTTTGGTTGGTAGGATTTTGATGTGAAAAAAAATCTGAGGAAGAATAAGGAGGGCTAGGATCTTTTTAAAGGAAAATCGCATTACTCAAATTTTTACTCAAGTATGTTCTTCTCCTCACTCCCCTTAAGAGTAAATCAGCTCCAACAGCATGAAAAATCCGTGAAATTTCACACCATTAATCATTTGAGAATAAAATGTATCAGTCGTCTCAAAAATATATTTTCTTGAAAGCTCCAGATAGGGACAACTTTCCTTTCATTAGAATCTCCAGAAAGCACAACTTATTTTTCATGAAAGCTCCAGATAAGGCACAAATTTCAACAGAATGATTTTTTTTCAGA
The DNA here is from genome assembly GCA_963277665.1 of Viscum album. Taxonomy (NCBI): domain Eukaryota; kingdom Viridiplantae; phylum Streptophyta; class Magnoliopsida; order Santalales; family Viscaceae; genus Viscum; species Viscum album. The sequence continues at coordinate 852,727,463 of OY728145.1, forward strand.
AATAAGAACATATCTTCAACATTTTATTTTCCACACAAAATATCACCAAATGAGGCATCACAGTACAAGACAGCTTCCCCCACACTTAAGTTCAACTAGAATATGCAATTTAATTTCAAGAGAAGGTTGGATAGGGAAAATTGGCTTGTAAAGTGGCTAACCTAATAGGATGTTCATGGCTTCAATGGTCTACAATGATTAAATGTAAAATGTGGGACATTATAAAAAGTATTAAATTTAAAATAGGGCTTTAAAATCAAAGAAATGAATTAGTCATTTAAAACATATGTACCTCAATTCGTTAAGTTTTAACAAGAATTAATAAAATTCTGGTTAAATCAAGCATGGTATAGTTCTCTCAAGAAGTGAGGTGAGTGAAATGAATATGAAAATTAGATTTATAAGACTCATAGGAAAGTGATTTCAAATATAAAGACAATGAATTGTGGGATGAGGTTCAAAATTCTGATTACTTTTCATGAAATTCATAAAGAATTGAACTTGAAACACAGTCATTTTCAACATTTGTTTAATCTCGGTATCATGGGATAAATTGGATCACTCGAGGAAATGAATTTTAAAAATAGTAATGAGAATCCTTTCAGCTCAAAATTTTTAAAAACAGAAAAAAAAAATTAATAACACACATTTTTTAGAAATATAGAAAAAAAACAATTTAAATTTCTAAACTAAAAAGGTTCCCTCCCCCACACTTAAATGATGCAATGTCCTAAATTCATTCAATTGGATTAAACATGTAATATGATTTTATACTGAATCACAATAACAATGAAAGTGTTAAGGAGAGGTACAACCTGATGGATTTATTGATAAATGGGTTGGAGGAGTATGATCTCCTCCACTAGATCTGAATGCATGGTCCCAAGGAATTTCATCAACCAATTCCCATTAACAGTGAATTGATTCTTCTCTTGATCCTTTATAATTTTCACATCAACAAAAGGATATACATTAGTATATATAGATGGACCTTCCCATATGGAACAAAGTTTACCTGGCATCAACTTGAGTCTTGAGTTGAATAATAACACCATGTCTACAGGATGGAAGTTTATTGTTTGTATCAACTTATCATGAGCCAGTCTTATTCCCTATTTATAAATCCTGGATTTTTCTAAAGCTTCCATTCTAATTTCATCTATCTCCTTAAATTGTAATCTTATCTCTTTCACATCACTTTCAAGATTAAAAATTATATTCCTCGTAGCCCAGTATTCTTTATGTTCTAATTCCACTTGTAGGTGACAACTTTTTCCATAAATCATCCTATATGGAATCTTTCCAATTGGGGTTTCGTAGGCTATACTATAAGTCCATAATGTTTCTTCTAACCTTTGGATCCAATACTTCCTATTTAGATTAACAGTATTTTCTTAAAATTCCTTTTATTTTCTTCTTGGATAATTTAGCTTGACCATTATTATGTGGATGATATGGAGCTAATGTATTATGATGCACCCCATATTTTGTCAGAAAATCCCCCATTATACTATTGAAAAAGTGAGTCCATTTATCACTAATGATTTCTCTATGTACTCCATACCTACAAAATAAGTTATTCCTGACAAAATCACAAACAACTTTAGCATCGTCAATCCTGGTGGCTTTTTCTTCCACCCATTTTGAAACATAGTCAACAACAAGCAAGATATAATAATTTCCAAATGATATTGGGAAAGGGCCCATAAAATCTATTCCCCAAACATCAAAAAATTTCAAAAACATTCAGTTTTTGTTGGGTCGTCTCTTTTTTCTTTTAAATATTTCTGTAAAACAATCATTTTTCACACCTTTTACAAAATTCATTACCATATTTAAAAATGGTGGGACAATAAAGTCCAGATTCTAAAACTTACTTGATATCCTTTGAGGTACAAAGTGGTCTCCACAAGCTAATGTGTAAAAAAACTCAAAGACAAATTTAATTTCACTATTTGGAAGACATCTTCTTATTACATGGTCATTTCAAATTTTCTAAATAAATGGATCATCCCAGATGTAATATATTGATTCAGATTTCATCTTTTGGATTTGGTGGGAATTTAAATGAGATGGGATTTGAGATTTTACCAGATAATTGACCATATTTTCATACCATGGAACTTCATTGTTGATGGTGTAGAGTTGTTCTCCAGGAAGATCATCATTATGTGGGTTCTGGTTTGGAATTTTGTCTTCAACGGTGTTGGGTAGTCGACTTAGATAATCAGCCACCAGATTTTCACTTCCCTTTTTTACCTTTATTTTATATATTGAACTCTTATAAGAGTATCATCCATATCACTAGCCTTGGATTTACATCTACCTTTTTCATTAAATACCTGAGTGCTACATGATCAGAAAAAACAACATCTTTAGTTCCGAGAAGATATGATCGGAATTTATATAGTGCAAAGAAAACTACAAGGAAATGTTTCTCAGTGGTTTTGTAATTGATTTGTGTGGCATCCAAAGTAATTGATGCATAAAATATGACTTGAGGATTTTTTTTTTAATTCTTTGTGATAGAGATTCTCCCACTGGTTGGTTGGATGAATCACAAAGAAACTCAAAAAAGTAATCCTTGTTGGGTGGTTTCATTATTGCTGGGGTGATCATCCTTTTCTTCAGTTCATCAAATGACTTCTGGCATGCATAATCAATATTAAATTCTGATTCCTTAAGTAGTAATATTTATAGAGGAAGATAAATCTTACTAAAATGTTTGATTGATCTTCTGTAAAATGTTTCATGTCCTAAAAATGATCTAACATGTTCTAAACAAGTTGGATATGGTAAGGAATTTATTAATTAAACTTTTTATTTATAAACCTCAATCCCTTTTTGTGAAATTTTGTGTCAGAAAACTATTCCCTTTTCAACCATGAAATTACATTTTTCAAAATTTAAGACAAGATTCTTTTGAATTCATTTTTTCAAAACTTTTTCCAAATTTCTTAAGTAATGGTCAAATGAATTACTAAAAAATGTGAAATCATCAAGAAATACCTCCAGGAAGTCTTCAATATGATCTGAGAAAATTCTTACCATACATCATTGAAATGTACCTGGGGTGTTACATAACCCAAAGGCATCCTTTTGTAGGATAATGTACCAAATGGATAGGTGAAGGTTGTCTTCTCCTGGCCTTCCAGTGCGATCGGTACCTGAAAGTATCCTATGTATCCATCTAAAAAATAGTAATGGGTTTTTCTAGTTATCCTTTGTAGCATTTGTTCTATGAACAGAATAGGGAAGTGGTATTTTCTGGTAACACGATTAAGCTTCCTATAATCTATACAAACTCCCCAGCTATTTTGTAATCTCATTGGGATCAATTCATTTCTTTCATTTTTGACAGTTTTTTGGCTGGTTTTCATTGGGACTACATGGATGGGGCTAACCCACTAAGAATCAGAGATTGGTTAAATGATGTCAGCTGCTAGCAATTTCTCTATCTCTTTCTTGAAAACCTATATGATTGTGGGATTGAGTCTTCTATGAGGTTGTCTAACTGGTCGGGAATAACTTTCTAAAAATATTCTATGAGAACAGACCATGGGATTGATTTCAGGTATATCTCCTAAAATCCATCCTAATTCTTGGACATTTCTATTGAGTAGGTCAATTATAGTTTCCTCTTGTTAATGGGATAGGTTATAGGAAATTATTACTGGAAAATTTTCTCCTTCCATTATGTATGAATACTTCAAATCACTTGGAAATGTCTTAAGTTCATGACATGGGGGTTGTTCAAGGGATTTCATTGAATTAGGGTTTCCTATTCATAAGGTTGGAATCTCTGGTATCATCTCATTTTCATTTAAAAAACCATAAAAAAGTTAGATTTTACCTCATCCTGTAACATGATATTTACATTTTCAGGTTCTTGGGATTTGGAATTTGTAAATGAATAATGTTCTCCTAATGATAAGAAGTCAAGAATCATACCTGAATCTTCAATTGGTTCTATACCTTCTTCATGGGAGATTGCATATAGTGAGTGATTACTGGAAGGATGTTTCATTGCATCAAGAATGTTGATGTCTACTGTACTATCTCGAATTACCATTGTTAGTGTTTGTTCATGGACATTGATGATAGTCCTTGTTGTTTTTAAGAAGGGTCTCTCAAGGATGATGGGAGAGTAGCCTGGTGCTCTATCTTCTTTCATGGTAAGGACATAAAAGTCTGCAGGAAAGATCAATCCACTTACTCCAACGTGTACATCTTCTATTACTCCAGATAGTTAAACGGTGGATCTATTTTCTAATTGGACTACCACTCGAGTTGGTTTTAGTTCTCCGATCAGCAATGATGAAAATACTGAGTGAGGCATAACATTTATTGAAGCTCCTAGATCATATAATGCATTAGTAAAATATAAATAACCAATAGTGCAGGGAATAGAGAATGTCCCTAGATCATGGCATTTTTTTGTATCATTGGTGTGATCAGTGCGGAGACACTTCTTTTTAAGATGATTCTCTCATTTCCATCCAACCACCTTCTTTTTGTGCACAACTCCTTCAAAAAAATTTCTTACTTCGGGATTTGATTGATTGCATCTAGTAGTGAGATATTGATCTCAATTTTTTGAAATTTTTCCTAGATTTATTTTTAAAGTATCCCTTCTTCAACATTATTTGACTGAACTAAGGCAGATGGGAATGGTGTTTGGATATCCTTTCTCTCCCTTTATTGTTTTTGCAAAGGGGTTTCTGGCCTTTCCTTTCCAAACCTGATTCTTTCTCCTTTGTTGTTGTGGTCTACTTATTTTGGATGTATGTGTTTTTCTTCATTAGTTTTCTTAGAATCATCATCCTCACTTTGTTCAGGTGACATTATCTCTTTTCCACTTCGGGTTGTAATGATTCTCATTCTTTCTTTTGAATTTGGAACTATTTTTTGTGGGATTTCTTCTTTATTTTTGGTTAGAATATCCATAAGGTTGCCAAATTTATTATCTAAAATTTTCACTATCTTCTTTAGATCTTAAAACTCCATTTGTTGGTGGTTCTTATAAGATGTTTTTGAAGGTTGTTCATATGGTTATTTCTGGTATGACTGCTTATAGGGTTGTTGGAATGGTGGAGGATTATGGTATTGCTGGTGTTGGAATGGAGGATGATTTCGGTATTGATTTTGAAATGGAGGCCTATCCAGGTTATATCGGAATCCATATCCATGTTGGGGTTTACGTGGTTGATTTGACTGGAATTTCCTTTCTTGATAGGCAGCAGCACAACTTTCAGTCCCCTGCACATCTGGACATTGATCAGTGTAATGAAAACTAGAAGAGCATAAACCACATACTTGATTCAGACCTTATTGTTCCTTCACATTGTGCACAACAAGTTGTCTCATCACACTAGTCATTTCCTCAAGTGATTCTTCAATTAAGGGTGAGGATGAATCAGAAGTTTTTACCAAATGGATACCTTTAGTGCTTGTACATCTAGTTCTGAATTGTTGTGAGTTTTGCACAATATTCTCAATCAGGCCTCAGACAATTGTTGGTGACTTGTCGATCAAGGATCCTTCAGATGAGGCATCTAGTAAATTGCGATCCTTGTCAAGCAATCCTTGGTAGAAGAACACGAGAAATTGGTTCTCTTCCATTTCCCGGTGTGTGCATCTTGAACTGAGTTTCTTGAAAACGTTCCCAGTATTTATAGAGAGTCTCTCTAGTCAATTGATGTGTGACATAAATCTCTTTTTTAATTGCAGTGCTCCTTGATGTTGTGAAGAATCTCTGCAAGAATCTTCTTTTGAGATCTTCCAAAACATTTAACTTCCCTAGTTAGAGATTTTACAACCATTATTTTTCTGCTCCCTCAAGTGAGAAGGGGAATTCCCTCCACTTTACATGCACTTCTATGAATCCTTGGGGTTTGAAGCTAGAGAAGACATTGGTAAAATATTGGATGTGTCAGTTTGGGTCTTCACCTGCTAGACCATGAAATTTTGGTACCACTTGAATCATATTAATGTGTAGTTCAAAATCATTTTCTTGGTCAGGGATAGTGAGTTGGTTATTTTGATTAGAAAATTGAGGTGTGTAAAGAACACACCGAGTTTGGTTGGGATTAATAGCCATTACTGTAGGTTCAGAGTGATCACTGAAAGTATCACTTCAATCCATGAGGTGTATTTCTTCAAACTCTTTTTGAATTTTTTTTTTTCAATTGGTTTATTGTATGATCAATTTCAGGATCCTATTCAATTAAGGGGTTATTTGAACTATGGGTCATTCAAGAAAGATTTTGTAGTTTTTGTGTTTTGAGGTATTTCTTCCCTGGAAACAGTGAAAATTTTGACGCACACGTGTCATGGGGTGTCGAAAAAGACATTATTTACTAAGTTAAAATATAATATATTATTTAACCTATGTTGTCACCTGATGATGAGGGAGCACAAAATAGTTTGTCACTTTTTATTTAGAAAAAATGTTGGGTGTTTTTTAAATTGTTTGGTTTTAGAATCAAAGAGAGAAACAAAACAAATGGAAAAAATTTAGAGAAATATTCTAGAAAAAATGTAATAAATGTGATTTAAAAACTATTTAATGGGATGGGTGATCATGTTGGGGTTAGTTTTATAATTTCAATGCTATCCTTATTCCATTTTATTCAATCCTCTTCTGCTAAGTTTATTTAAGTGACATTTAACAATTTGTTTCAAATCAATTATTTGGTTAAATGGTTAAGATAAGAATATAATTTTTCAAAATTATAGTTTGGTCTAATATCATTTTGGTATGTGATAGAGTTGTAGTGAATAACCCCAATTATCTTCGGAAATTCCCAATCGGGTATTGTTTATCCCAAATAATCATGGATGTTCACCACCCCTCTCACAGGTACTAGCAATCACTAAGTAATTCAATACTATGTAATGATCTTATAATATAAAATATAGATCAGAACATACTGGAGGGATAAAACTGATCATTTATCAAAGCAATAATAACAACAGATTATAAAATCCAATATGATTGCAAAAGATAATAAATTCTGTTATTAAAATTTGAAAACAACTTCACAGAAGATATAAATATTTTATACAGTCAAATGCAAGAACTCAAAGAATTAAAAATATAAAACCTACCCTCCCCAAATCACTCATAATATTTACCCCACCATTTTAAGTGTAATTGAGATGAAAGGGGGAGAATAATGTATTATGGAACGTGAAGAACAAAAGAGAGAAAATAAGAACTCAAAAATAAATCCTCCAGAATCAGTCTTCCAAAATATCACTTCGGTTATGCCCACTCTTGGCCGAATGAAGCCGAAGTCCATTCTTATAGAATGTTGGGAATGTAGTTTTCCATCTACCCTCAAAATATCAGATCCATTGGAGCCGTTTCAAGGATGTTATGGCCGCCTAAATAGAAGATACTTTTTCTGAATGCCAAACACTATTTCAACAACCCTTCTTTGACCATTTCATTGGAGGCTTTAATGAATGAATTTATTCCTGATATTCTTTGATCCTCTGTACCTTCTAGTGAGAATTTGAACACAGTTGAAACCACTGATGTTGGAGGCCTTTTTTCCATTATAAACTTCATTTATTGAGTCATGGTTCATTCTTCTGTCCAGAATAACTTTTTATATTGACTGATTTTGTTTGGCGTGTTGGATTCCGAATTGGAACTTGGTCCAAAAATCTAATTTGTATCCAACAAACTATGGCATACTAAAAAAATGAATCAGGTGAATTGGATGAAAAATATAGGAGTTATTCTTGAAATACAAAGTCAACATAAATATGTTTAATGTCTAGAATTAACCACTTTTAACATTTAAGCTCAAAACTCACCAAAAGTCATAAAATGATGCAAATAAGATCAAATTGATTAATGGGAAGGGATTAAATAATTTAAAAACATATGTATAAATATGAAAATTTGAGCTCTTTTAGTAGCATTTTATGAGACTACTAGGACTAGGGCACCATGGAATGTGTGATGTAATTGTTTGTGAAATGTTTTCCATAGTGAGATATGGAACCTATCGTATCCCTTTATACATAGTTGATTTTTTATGGAATAGAACATAGTGTACTTGAAAAAAAATTCTAACCCCTTGTTCAATTTGTGAAAATGGTTTTGATGAATAATAATAACTAATGGGATAAGATTCATATTGTATTTTTCTTTTTATTCTTTTTTTACATCTATACACTATCTATTTAGACAGCATATTTTGTTAAAACTATTGGTTGTTGCCGAATGATTTATACTCACTCCCATTTCTGGCTTCTATTTAGTACCTGAGTAGATTTCTTGGTTTTAGGTCCTGAGAAGGGAAAAATCCCTATGTTGTATAGCTTATTTGGAATGGCATATGCATGCACAGAGAATACAAACATCAATTCAATGCCAATTTTGGTGAAATAATTGTTTGAATTTTTTTCTGGGGTTTCCATACACATGGTATTTGGTGACCTAAAATAACATATTAAATATTTGGTTGTGGTCATGAACTCAGTTTTGAAAAACGGTTTGTAATGTATTTTATTTGATTATTACTTTATTTATTATTTTATCTATTGCGGATTTCTGTGAAAATGAGGGTATTATTTCAAAACATGATCTATAAGACCATCACTCCTAGAAAACATCTTCTAGATTATGGGGAGGAGAACCTAAGGTCATGTGGTGACCCAGCTCAGGGCACCAGCGTTGTGAATCCCATATTGGGGATGGTGAAAAGTTGTATGAGAGCCGTTTTTCATTTCAATGTCATACTATTTGGGAATTCTATGTGGGAGACTGGAAAGGGTCGCCATTTTCAATGAGATCATGCATGGGAATGGATTTCCCATGTATGAGGTAATGCACATTTATCCCAATGGTGGGATTACTTTTCATGATGTGTGTTGATGTTGTTGATCGGTATTTCACCTTTGGGTGATTCAATTATTTTGAGATGGGATGATTATATAATATTTCCCCAAGGATGAAATTGTATGATATTATTCACATGTTCATAATTTTAGGCACATAGGTTTACATGTGGTGCGCATCATGGTAATCACGCATGAAAAAAGACACAACAGTTATAAGGGATAGAATGATTTCTTTTTTTCCCTGGATGTTTGAATGAAATAGTGTCTAAAAATGTTGATGTAATTGGATAAATACGATGAATTTGAAAAGGATATTAATTAATACTTCCAAGTGAAAAATAATTAATGGAATGAAACTCTTTCTGTAATATTTTGTGAATATGGAATGGTTCCAAAACGAGAAGTATTTACATTGTGAAAGTGGAAATAGTTTAAAAGGTTATTGAATAAAAAATAATATTGGTTGTATAAGTTGTTTTTCCTATGGCGACCATGACCCATGGAAGGGATGGATGGGGGTAGTGATGTAGGTGTGATGATATCCATAGGGATGGTGTCTGTAGAATGGGTCTTTTTTTTGATTGCATAGATCCTTATTTTATTTAAACTTTTGATGATTTAGGTTATGTGTTTTGAGACGTGTCTTTATCATTGTAGGCAGATGCCCCCATGATCTCATGTGATGGTTGGCCTATAAGAGTATATCACTGATAATGAGTTTGTATTAGTTAAGAAAGATACTGTATTGATCCAGGGAAATAGATGAGAGGAGAAGTTATATGAGAACATAGCTCATTTTATCAAAATGATGTAATGAGTCCCAGAGCGAGTTGTGTTGGGTGTGGTTGACCTGACCAAAGAGTTATAGTTTTTGTACTTGCTGACATTTGTTGGAGAGGGTCGATATGTGGCATCAACAATCTAGATGATGTCTATCAATCTAACTCTACATCACTTAGAGAATCCTCTTTATAAGAGAATCATTTTGGTATCATATACATTGGGAGGACTGGTAATGTGACTTTTGGATATTCTTGCACAGATCTATAAGGGTGATGATATTTTTTTGAAATACATCCAAGAAAATTTTCTAGAAAATTTTTATCAAAAAACCCATGAGACTCGAGAGGGATATCAAGTTTATGAGGTTGACCCAGTGAACTATGATAGTGAATGATTATGTTTCCCACGTCATAGACCATCATTGCATTGTTGAACACTTAGCATGAGATGTAGTAGCTACGATGAGACATTCCTAGTATGAGATTTTGTTTGAGGTTAATATAATCTGGTTTAAGAGGTTTTCTAATGTGGTGGATCAAGTCCTTATTTTGGATGGGATAAAAAGGAAGGCTTCTGGTGGTGGACATGTGCCTCAATTTGGTAGATCAAGAGCTATGACTTATGAAAGTATATGAAGCACCACATACAATGTATATATGAGGTAAATGGTGGAAATATTATTCTGATATTTGATTTAACCTCTTAGGGTAGTGATTTAGTGTTCTACTATCAGTGAGGTGAGCATAGAAATATACCTGGCCCATTCCCTTGAGCAACAGTTTAGTGTTGAACATGATGATGTTAGGGGTATGTGAAGAGGATTAGGAGGAACCCTCAATAAATGTGATATTATTGAGTCTCAAGGCCAATGCAGAGTGAATTTAGGGGGTCGGTTACAAAATATCAGGAAGGTTGAAGGAGCCCAATTTGATGTACAGGTATTTGTGGAAGACAAAGTACACTAAAATGATAGAATAATTATAATCTAGGTTGTTTAGAAACATGTATATAGGATAGAGACTAGGTTATATGGGCATGTAAGTAACATTTAGTTTATCTCGTAGTAGGAGGCGGAGAGGTTAGACCATTAATAGTTCAAGAAATTATTCATGTAGCTTCCATTCCATATATTGATTTTTTAATATATATTCCCTAAAATCATTTATATGTAAGAAATTTTTTGTTCTATTTTTCTAAGTGATAGACCATTTGTGTGGGGTCATGTTTATTGATACACTCTTTAGATTATGAGCCATGAATATCCGGAAATGTACAGAGTGTTCCCTCAAGGTTTGTGGGTATAATTTTGTATGGGGATGGATTTGTTCTTTGGATGTCAGGTTTTAATATATTTTTGGGAATGGAATGTTTGGTGTTGTACCGAGACCATATAGATTGTTACTAATGGAGGGTAATGTTCATGTCCCCAGATGGGAATACTTATATTCATCATGTGGAATGTTACATTTGAGAGGGAAGTGGAGGTCTAGTATGTAAGCAGTTGGGTGAACTCATATACCTTTTGGATTGTATTATGCTTGATTATGGAGGATAATAGTATATTTTAATTCCACTTATGGTGGATCACATGCAGGATGTGTTTCACGCGGTCTTCTCATAGCTACCACCCAAGAGAGATGTCAAGTTCATGATAAGTTCCCCTCCAAGAGAAGAACAAATTTCTATTACAGCATAAAGAATTTCACTAGTAGAGCAGTATGACATTAAAAAATTGTTGGATGACCTCAATAACAAGGGGTTTATTCTTACATGTACTTCACCATGGGGATCTTCAGTTTAGTTTTTAAATAATTATGATTGGATTCCCTAGTTAATTATTGAGTATAGAATGTTGAATCAAATTTAGATTAATAATATATAAAATCTTCCTCAAATTTATGATCTTTTTGACTAGCTGATAGGTGGTTCTATGTTCTCCAAACATTATTTGAGATCATGTCATCATAATATGAGGTTTAGACCATATGATATACCATGAACTACCTTTAGGAGAAGGTATGTTTTATATGAGTCTATTGTGATTCCATTCAGGTTTACTAATGTCACAATGTTGTTTATATCCCTATTGAACCAATTATCTCAACCATAACTAGACCATATTGTAGTTTTTTTTGTGGATTACATCTTGTTGTACACCAAAATGCAAGGAATTTATGAAAAACATCTTTACATCTTCCATAATACATTATGAAATCATATTCTATATTCAATTGTATTTAAATTTGATTTCTCGATTAACAAGGTAAATTTATTTGGTCACATCATCTTCAAGGAAGGTGGCTCTATGGACCTAGATAATGTGAAAGAAAATATATCTTGGGTGTAGCCCATGAATATTTTTTATGTTCAATTTCTTTGGATTTTTTGGAAATTACTAAAGGTTTATCAGGTAATTTTATTATTTATATGAAACATATTTTGGCTTGAAAAAGAATTGAATCATAATTAAATGGTATCGGGATTATAAAATTTCGTTAAAGGAGTGAATTTAGAATTTAACTACCTCACTGATTTAGATCATACCTAATCCTGGTAATGATTATACATTTTATTATTTGTACAGTATTGGCCATAGGAAAATATTGATGCATGATGATCGGGTTGTGGTGTATGGGTAAAAATAGTGAAGTAATCATGAAAAAATTACCCTACATAGTATCATGAATTGGATGTTGTGGTTTATTCCTTAAAATCCTTATGAAATTACATACTAGGAGAACAATTTGTTGTGTATACTCATCAAAAATACTTAAGTAAATCATATCCCAGCATTATCAAAATCATTGATATGGATGATCAGATAAGTAAATGTAGTCATTTAAGGTCAATTGTATCTAAATTATAATGTATGGAAACCGTGTTTTAGATTACATGAGTTGTAAGACTCAAAATAAGGTGGTTCAAAAATAATATTCTAAGTGGAGGATGATGCCACTAATTGAGGATACGCGTCTATACGTGCATGATTTGGATGTTCATGTGACCTTAATATTTTTAGATGTTAATTACATGAATTTGATATGGAACAAAGAGTGATAGTATGAGGTTTTGGAGTGTTTTCCCCTACTAGAATGTCTTAATGGTGGGGAGTCACTTTCTAGGTGGACTATTGGTTATTATAACATCGTTTATGATTTTGGATTTCCTGTTCTACCTACTTGTTTTTAGTAAGAGTTGATGTGATATTTTCATTCATTGATGTGGGAAGTCCCACATAGTTTGGAAAATGTTTCTTGAAAATCATAGATAGTGTTTTTGGTTTGGGATGTAGAATGATGTTTTAGGATTCTTGATACTATTTAATTCCTGTGAGTAGGTGAATGCTGAGCATCATCGACTATGTGGTTAATTACATCTTTTTTCCATTCTGAAGAGGAAATGTGATAACGTGAAGATGTATTTTTTGGAGGGACTATTGAGGATTCCTTATAATAATTATACAACCTAGGTATTTTTTTGTTAGTTTACCATGTTGGATCTTTTCTTTCAAATTTTAGAGACTTCACTTTTGACCATTTTGGTGAGTTTTTTTATCATGAAATGGTAAAAATTCATGTGGTTCCCAAGATATTATTTTAAATCATGATCCATGTTTTTATAAGAACTTTTCAAATGGTCACAGTAGTTACATGGTTCTTATGATCCTTTGAGAATTAATTTCCACCTATAGAGGGACATCCAATCAAAGTGTACTATTCATGTATTCTAGAACATACTGGTATAATGTGTCCTAAACTTCTGTAGTTCTTGGGAGACGAATTTGGTGATTAATGAGTTAACCTATAATAACATATACCTGATGGATGTTTCTATGTAACCATATGAGGTGCTCTCTAGTAAACCATGTATACCTTTTTATTTTTGAAAGATACAGGGGAATCAGGATGGTTTGAACCGAGTCTCAAGAAGAAGAGGTCAGAACTAATTAATTTGATTCTAAAATATATAGGAATGGATTGGAGTAGGAAAAAAGTGTATTCTGATTGAAATCATCATCTTCCCTATATTATGGTTTGTGGACATGTGTTTATTTTGGTTTCACCAAGGTTAGGTCACATTTGGATTCGAAAATAGGGAACGTTAGTCACATGGTACATGGGGCCATTTGAAATTCTATAGAGAATCGAATCTTTGGTCTACCAATTGGATATTCCATAGATATCTAATAGAGTGAATGTTATTTTTATTACATTACATCTTCATCATTATCAACCTAACCCCTATAATGTGGTTGATTTTTATTATGTTGGGCCATTGTTTGAATCATTATTTAATGATTACCCGGTTTTTACTATGGATTGTAATGATAATGACATGTAGGAAAAGACTGTGGATTTAGTTAAAGCTTTATAAAATCATTTAAAATTTTAGGAAGATACTTCAAAGAGGGAGACTAATATTCGGGCAATGTGTCCTGATCCCTTTTTCATAGAAACAAAGAGATGTTTGGGAGAGAGGCTCAAGGACGAGACATTGTAAGGTAGATCGTTTATAGGCCCTATACTTATTTTGTGGTATGTTATTGTTAAAATTTTGGTTTAAAAGTCTATAAAATGGTTATTGAATTGAGTACCTTGTGAATGAGGAGGCCCAGAGATGTTATAGTGGTTCAGAAAAGAAAATAAGGGAATGTAGGTCCATCTGGTGCATGTTGCATAGTAGGTTCACGGTAAGTAGTAACGATGCACTAAAAAAGATAATTTTTGGAGGATGAGTTCATTGTAAGAAGATACTATGAAAGGGGGAATGGAAAAATATTTAATGTTGGATAGGTTCATCCCACATGGTATTCATTTGGTGTTTCAAACTGTGCAGGATCCAGAGGATGTCGTGCGGCCTATCCCCTATTGGATATATGGTGTCGTACAGTTGGAACATGTTTTTTCAAACCAGTTATCCAAACCATGAAACCCTTTAATTGTTGGTATTTAATTTTATTACCATTTAGGAAATAATGGTTAAAACATGGGATTCTACTCCATTATTACTCCAGTGTCTCTATAGAAAATCTACACCTTCCTAGATTTCGTAAGGGTTGATCTCCTTCATTTTTATGTGGTTTGGAGCATCGTTAGGTGTAGATTGTATCTATATGAGAGTCTAACACACCTATAACTTCTAATTTTTTGGATTATTTATTTTTAGATATTTTTATTGTAATAAAATTTTAACTTCATATATTTCATGTGGATATTAGGTGGGGGCTTCAAAGTGTCTGTGAATCTGACTCAATGGATGAGGCTGAGTGAGCGTTCATCTTTAGAATCGAGGTATGTGATCTTTATGTAATTTCCAATAATATATTTGGTTTTTTACATGTTTGTGGGTGTGACTTGGTGTTCTTAAATTGACGGTTTGTTTTTCTTTATAGAAATGATAAATTAATGGAAAAAATTAATATTTTAACCCATTATTTTTCAAATGGGACAAATTGAGGTTGATTAGACAACTTTAAGGGACACCCATGAAAAGTTCCACCTTCTCAAACCATAACCTTTTAATGATATGAATATAATTTAACTGTATTTCTATTTATCATGTGATAAATATGATGAATTTTTATCATGAAATATGAAAAAATAGTAATAGTTGATGTGTATAATTGTTTCCATGGCATAAGGGGTTGTTTGGAATAATCGGAATGGGATAAATGAATTAAATATAATATATTAAGTGAAATAAATTTTGTATTGGAAATGTGAAAATAAATTAATCCATGTGAATGAGGAATGAGTTAAATGTGTTAGGTTATGAAATAGAAATGGGATAAAGGGTTAAGGTATGAATATGATTTATTTTTTGAACATAATATGAATTATGAATGATATGTGTAATCAATTAGTATGTATTTTGAAATGGTATATGTGGTAAATGGTTAAAAAATGTGAACAAGTATTGGTGGTATGTTGTGTATTGAATTGACTTTCCATGGACATGGGCCATTTTGAAATTTGGATCTAAACCCCAACATTATAAATCAGGTGATATGGAGTCAGACTGAGGCTCTATATCCATAACTATTGCATTCGAAGAGACTATCAGGATTGAGACTCCAAGGTAAGTGTAATTTAATTTTTATGGTACGTTTTCCTTAGTAAGATATGTATCTTTAATTATATCCGTATGTATATTAATTGTTCTGTATAATCCATATTTTTATTGATGAAAATGAATAAACCTTGAAAAAATTGATGAAAATGGATAATGTAAATAATGTTCACTAAAGGTAACCAGGTCATGTTTTGTTCCTCTATTCTTATATTTAGTACATGCATTAACTCTCTCTATAGAATTGATATTTCATAAAAAATGTTGGTCCTGGACTACTATATTTTTCTCCCACCATACCCACACCGCTATTGGGTAGCCAAGTAGATTTCATGGTTCAAAGAAAAGACATGGGAAAATGCCCTATTCATGATGGTTGATTTAGTTGTGTGATGTTAATTGATAAGGGATCCAGATATGAATTTAGTAACTCTTTTGGGGAACCATTGGGTTTTATTTATTTGGAGGTTTCCATTCAATTGTAAATGTTTGACATAAAATATAATATTTATTATTTGGTTGTATTCCTATGTCGTGTTTTGGGAAATGGTTAGTAATGAATGTTTATTGTTTATTGTTTATTGTTTTCACGAATTTATACTTTATATAATGTGTCTTACTCAGATAAAGAGGGTATTTTCTACTCATTGAGACACTCACTACCAGTTGGTATCCTCTTGCATACGGGTAGGCATAGGTGGGGTCAAGTGGAAACCCAACTCAAGGCTCCAATTTAATGGATACTGGGCTAGGGACATTTATTTCCCTCTGGAATTGGGGATGATCACATTAATTTAAGATTCAAACATTCCAATCGGTTTCTAATGGTTTTGTTTTTAGAACCGGAAACATCCAATGATTCCATATCCATTTGGACATACGTTCCAAAGGTAGGCACTCATTAGTTGTGAACTGATGAGGCTTAGGAATTTTCATGGGTCGAGAGGATGGGAGGTCGGACTCATCACACCTTTTTGAGGGGAATTATTTTCTACTCCAAGACTCTCTTTATAGATTTTAGTTATGTTCGTGAATCCTTATTACATTACCAAGTATTAAAATGAGCTTTCCTTTAGATCTGACAATCAATGATAAATATGTATGAAATTTAGAGAATCATTCATCTGTATTCAAGGTTCTTCATCGATAGAGAATCATCTGTTTTTGTTTAGAGATTATTTTTCAATTTTATCCTTTAATACATTATATTGAAGTCTCTTGGTCATTATGATAACCATACTGGTTTTAAAGCCACTCAGTGGGGCACTTGAAGTTTATTATCATTCATAAGGACATAGATTATTTCAGAGTTGGGATCGCACCCGCAGATGTGATACCTATGTATCCTTGTTTAGAGAAGTAATCAAAACCCACGTAGTTTAAGTAAGGTAGTATGAGGTTTATGTATGATTGATGGCTCAACTAAATATGTCATAATTACTTTTACACTCTAAGCTCACATGAGTCATGATCGGTGTGAGAAACAAGAGGTATTGGTAAAACCAGACAATTGTGCCATGAAAGATGCAATCATGAGAAATAATGTGGGGATTATGTATGTATGACTATCCAGATAAATAAAGATTTGGATTTACTTCAGGGAAGAAACCCGGAAATAGGGTCTATAAAGGTATATGTACTTTATGGAGATTTGGATACTCTAACTTGAGTCTTACTCCTAATGAGGATGCCCAAATTAAAAGGGGGCTTATGATTGGGTTTCACTCCTAAAAAGGAAACTCAAATCAAATGTAAATGAAGACTGGTTAGGAGAAATTATGACTGCGGCTTACTCCTGAAAAAAGGAGGCCCAGGTTAGGGGACTTTGGGCTTACTTTTAAGGAGGATGCCCAAATTAATGAGGACTTGGAGATTATTCTTAAAGAGGATTCCCAGATTAAGGGAATTATGACTAGGGCTTATTCCTGAAAATGAAGCCTAGGTTAAGGGACTGGGGGCATAATCCAAAGGAGGATACCCAAATTAAGAGAACATGGACTGGGGTATACTCTTGAAAAGGAGGCCCAAGTTAAGGATTCTCTCATTTTAAAGGATGAGGTTGAATGAATAAAATCTCTGACTTTAGTGACATAATGATAAGTAAATCACTAGGTTTTGAGAGATGTTCCACGGAATTCCTTTCAGATAAAGAAGTCAATCAAGAAAACATGCCATAAATGGCTTTTAAAGAGTGTCTTGAAGACTGAATCTGTAATAGGAGAGGTGGAATGGCATAGGAGAGTTGAAATGGGTAGGAATGTCACCCAAAAAGATAAGTGTGCGCATGTCCTAGGGGTCGCGCAAGTACTGTATGGGCACACATGTCTTGGTCGTGCAAGTATACTTGTGAGACACCTATATACATGGGAGACAGTTAACCAGTAGGGTAATACTTTGGTGATCCTTGACCAAAGGCTTTAGAATTATCCCAAGATACGTCCAGAAGAGTTTCACTCAAGTTTTTAATGAGTAGGTAAGGAGGCATGCAAGTGTGTCCATTTCCCATAAGGGTAAAACACATAGGTGCGCCAGTGTTAGTGAATTCTAACACTTAGACCTTATTCCTATTATTTAGACCTTCCATTCTAGGTAAAGAATTACCTTAGAAGTGTTCAGAAGACTTGAAGAAGAGACATGGGCATTCCGAGCTCTATATATGAATTCTGGAAAAAATCCTCCTCAAATGGGGGTCCCAATGCGGGTATTTATAGGCTGGAGAAGACCCTGGGCGATTTTTAAAGAGGGCGCGCAAGTCACCTGTGTGACTATTTGGGCAGCGCAGAAGTATACTTGTGCGACCATGCTGGAACTTGTGCAACCTACGGGCAATATTCTCCTTGTTCATCCCTTTCTTTTTTTGATTTTTATTCAAAGAATGAATCTTATTTTTTTGGGGTATTTCCCTTTTCATTTCATTTAGAATCTGTGATGAAAAAGGAGCATAAAAAAAGTCCCTCCTCCGAGTTGGATCCAAAAAAGAATGATGATTTGACTCTGAGGAAACCGAGAAACAAAAAGGACTTTAGGGCGTGCAGGGTAGGGCGTGCAAATGGGATTCTGGTGCATAGGGTCCAGTGTGTAGGGGTACGACCTCATCTATAAATAGACAGCCTCACTTTGCGCAAAGCACCCGGCTCTCACTTTTTTTTGCTCTCGGCGCGCAGGTGGACTCCCGGCTTTCACTCGTCCGCACTTCTTGTTTCTTGCGTCGCGCTTCTATTAAGGTATTTGGACTTGCGTGGTGATACATGCGCGCCCAATACTTGTGCGACCGAAGGAGACTTGCGCACCAACTATGGGACTTCCGCGCCTAAATGCCTTAGCCAATTTTTCAAATTACTTCATAAATTTTATGAAAAATTAACTTACTTTAAGTGTTAATTATTCAAATTTTGTGCAGATCCAATGGCTACCAAGAGAATCAGAACGACTGATAAACTAGGAAGAAAAATAATTGATGATATGATGGACATCGTTGGCCCTGATTACTATTCCACCTGTGAAAGTACTCTCCCAGAATTAGCCAAGTACTTGAAGAAGCATCATCTTAATTTCCCGTAGAGCATCTATATGCCTCTGTATGGACATGGTCTATAAGGCCCCAGCCTTAAACCTTACTTAATCTTGAGTTATTACAAGATTACACATTGAGGATCTTTTCGGGTTTAGATTTTTAGAGAATTAGATCATAAAACTTGCATTACATTCCACATATAAACAATGTGGTTACATAAAGATAGTATTATTCATTCCCATCAATGGAAACACATTTAAAATAAAACATGGATTATTTCTTGACACATCCTTGACTCTATCATCTTATCATGTACCTTTCACTTGACCTGTGAAAAACATTTCAAAAACTTGGGATGAGCATAAAAACTCAGTATGGGTTATAAAAAAACATGGAAAGGAAACATGAGTTCATATATACATAAGAATAAAATCATACTTTACCCATAAAACATAGTCACTTTAACATACCTCATAAAATCATGAATAAATCATAGAAATCATAATACATAAAGGTAACTTGAGGCATTCATAACATTCTTACGTAGGGAGTAACCCTCTTGGTTACATTTGGAATACCCATCACAGTATATTCCCTAAAATCTCTTCGGAGAAACCTTAACGTTTCACTCCTTTGCGTTACCCAATGCATTGGAGAGCTATAACGGGCTCACCCGCCCTTAGTTTATCACGGAACCACCCGTCTTCATAATAATGCCCAAGAACCATAACATAATCATATCACATAAAACATGCATAAATGAAACATAAAATTTCCACATTTCAATCACGAGATATCAATACAACACATTGATATAAAAACATTATGAAAACCATTTTCAATACCAAAATAAAAGAAACGTAAAACATGGTATTTATTTTTCTTTTAAAAAGAAGGTATGGCTTGTAGAGGAAGACGAAACTCAAATAACGGTCACGACGGCGGAGAAGTCGTTGTCGCCGCATACGTACGACAAAAACATTCCCTTTTTTCATTTAGTAAACGCTTCGTATAAAAAATATTCCTTTTGAATAAACGTAAAAGTCAAAGGGGTTTATACACCGTATAAAAGAAAGTTGTGTATAAAATAAAATATGCCTCAACGAAAGGAGATTGAGACGAAGTCCCATACCTCGTATCCGACTTGACCCGACCGTTCTTTAATCTCCTGAATAATAAACTTGAGTTAATCTCTACTTTCTTATGAATCTTTTTCAAGTTCATTATTCCTTTTATACCATGTTATGAACATCATGTAATCAGTTAAGTTAATAATGTTCATTTTGTCGGTATTTGGTTCTTAAGTCAAAAATATACTTTTTACACTTACATGTTGTTAATTTGGTCATAGGTTCGTTATGAAATGCACCGTTCATGGAGACGGTAAGCCGTACGTACGCATGAACGCTACTTCCATTTCTATTTCATATTTTCTGGAATGGAATCATAATTTTATAAGAGTATATTATAATTCCAGTATAATAACATATATAACACCATTAACTTTATCCTTTACACATCCTACATATGGTATTAACGAATCATATCACTTTTAGGGGGCGGTAGTCCGCACTTCCTAAAATGAAGATATCGAGTTTACCCATAATGGAAACCATAAAGGTATGCCCAAAATGAAAAAAACAGAAGATTAAGGAAAACATAAACATATTATATATCATGTATAAAAATAGTGACATCATAATGGCCACCTTTGAAGGTGTTAAATGAGTATTGAACAATCATCGTTTCGGGAGGCAGAATTTCTCCATCCACGGAAACCGTATGTTCTTTAACCATTTGATGTAGTTGTGTGAGAGTGTAGCTCAAATAAATATTATAACAACGTCCTTGTATATTGAAGATACTGGTGTTGTTACAAAATAAGTAAATAAAAAGAGTTTAGGGGGTTGGAGAAGAAAAATAAAACAAATGAACATGAGAGAATGAATTACCTATAAAAGTGTAACTCCTTTTGATTTGATCCTAAAGGCTTCCTTTGAAAGGATTCTGCCCAAAGGTAATCCTCTAGGATGAGGAGTGGGATGTGGAGAGAGTAAATGGGCAGGGGTTGGCCGAGCCAAAGGCTTGAGGTGTGTGTGAAATGAGGTAGAGGTGGGGGCCTTTTATAAGAGGAGAGGAGGGGCACTTTTGGAAAGTAAAGAAATATTACTTTATTTGAAAATGTGTTTCGGTTTAAAAAGGTCCCACATTGATATAATTCGTGGATAAGGTGATAAGGGTTCGAAATCCACTCATCCAATTGGTTTTGGACATGTGTAGTTCATAGATTTTATATTATCTTTCCATTTTATTTAAATCGTCAAATAATGATTTCATCGCTGCATCATTATTATGTCATAAATAATTTAATTTATTTAATGTCTAAAAATTATAAAAAAATACTATGATGTAGGAAATCTTTTTAGCTTTCCAATGACTATTTATAATCAAAAATCTGATCTTTATAACCCCATGTACAAATTGTTTTCGTAAAACATTTCTTGTTTGTGTCATTTTTACTTTAACATTTAATAAAAAGTTATTTATGTCATTTCCAAACCAAAGTGTCTCCATGGGGTCCCCAAGTTGACCCATGGCTTGTCTTGGTCGGCCATGACACAGCCAATAAGGTTGGGACATGTGTCTAGGTCATTTCCTATTATTAAAGCATTATTTATACCTTAAACTACCCTAATTACCACTAATCGCGATTAAAAACTTAATAAGTTACTATTCACCAAAAAATTATTTTAATCTCATTGAACCACATTTTACATCTTAATGACAACCATGTATGTCGGATTTTCAAAATTCAATACACATTAGTGGTAAACTTTCATTTAACTGAAAAATCAGTTTGCTTGATTACCACTTAGTGGTTTCACTATTCATCAAAAATTGAAGTTTTTCAGAAAATTACCAAAAATTCACCCTTAGCTATATTTGATATTCCGAATTCCAAAATTAAGTCCATTTTACAAAATTCAAATCATATAAGTCACATTAATTAATTCAATAATTAATTCCCGCTGCCAGAGCAAATAGCGTGTTTTTACAAAATAATAAGTATCAAAAGATTGACACCAGTTTAAGTCTAATTTCAAAGTGAAATTGATTCCAATGACCACCATTGGATAAAATGGTAAAAATATATTCTAATTTCACTTCAAAACCAATTCAAAACATAATCTAATCATATAAATAAATTAGATTAAAAAGCAGTTTTGATGTAAAATGCAGTATTTTTCACTATTCATTAAAAAATGAACATTGTCAGGAAAATACCAAAAATTCACACAAGGTAAATTTTGATGTCCCGATCATAAAGGATAAGTTTATTTTGACAAATATAGTTTATAAAATTGTCAAAATATAGATTCAAAAATGGTTTTCCATCAAAAGGCAGTAAAACAATCTTTTAAGAATATTAATGTATTCCATGCATAAGATTGTATTTATTTTCATTTTAAGCCTCTATAACACTATCTTAATTATTAAAAGACATAGATAAAAATATCTATTATTCATTACTTACTTGGGATGTTACATCCTTCCCCCCTTTAGAAAATTGAGTCCACGGAATTTATTTACTTATCAAATAAATGAGGGTACTTTTCCCTCATTGCATTTTCAGATTCCCATGTATCCTCTTCAATCATGTGGTTTTTCCACAAAACCTTTACCTGATGAATCACCTTATTCCGTAACACTTGCTCCCTGTGGTCAATAATCTGGACCGGTTGTTCCTCATAAGATAGGTTCTCTTCCAGCTGAACTACCTCTGGAATCAAAACATGAGATGGATCTGGCATATACTTTCTCAACATCGAAATGTGAAAAACATTGTGTACCTGAGATAAACTCGGCGGTAAAGCCACTCGGTATGCAACTGATCCAACTCTCTCCAGAATTTCGTATGGTCCAATGAACCTTGGACTCATCTTTCCTTTCTTACCAAATCTCATCACACTTTTCCAAGGAGAAACCTTGAGAAAAACATGATCACCTACCTCGAAAGATAGATCCTTCCTCCGGTTATCCGCATAACTCTTCTTTCTGCTCTGAGCTGTTCTCATGTGTTTCTAAATCAGCTGAACTTTTTCTGCCATCTCTTCTACCAATTCTGGTCCCATCAACTTCCTTTCACCCACTTTATCCCAGAAAGCTGGAGTTCGACACCGCTTCCCATATAATGCCTGAAATGGTTCCATCTGTATACTGGAATGGAAACTGTTATTATATGAAAATTCAACCAAAGAAAGATGTTGGTCCTAACTTCCCTGATAATCCACAGAACAAGCTCGTAGCATATCCTCCAATGTCTGAATTGTTCGTTCTGACTGCCCATCTGATTGAGGATGAAAAGCTGTACTAAAATTTAATTCAGTACCCAATGACTTCCGAAGTCCTTTCCAAAAGTTAGAAGTAAACCTGGGATCACGATCCGATACAATGGAGAGAGGAACTCCATGTAACCTGACTATCTCTTTAAGATACAAACGGGAAAGTTGATCAAGAGAGAAAGTATCTCGTATAGCAAGGAAATGAGCAGATTTGGTCAAGCGATCAACAATAACCCAGATTGCATTATTACCTCGAGATGTCTTCGGTAATCCAACAACAAAGTCCATTTATATATTCTCCAATTTCCACTCTGGCACTGGTAAAGGCTTAAGCATCCCTTTCGGTAATTTCCGCTCTGCTTTATCCTGTTGACATGTCAAACACTTCACAGTAAAATCAGCAATATCTCTTTTCATTCCATCCCACCAGTAATACTCCCGCAGATCTCTATACATCTTAGTACTGCCTGGATGAACTGAAAACGGAGAACTATGAGCTTCACATAACAACTCTCTCTTCAACTGTGAATCACAAGGCACACACAATCTCTTCCCAAATCTCAAAACACAATCATTATCAAAGTTGAATTCAGGCAACTTACCTTTCTGAACCATCTCTACCTTTTTCTGAAACTCGTTGTCTTGCTTCTGTGCTTGCTTGATTCTGTCTGATAGAGTAGATCTCACTGATACCTGAAACAAAACAGAAGGACTTCCTGCACCAAAAACTTCTATTCCAAAGTTCATCGAATCCTTAACCAAAGGATCACGTTCCAAATGTAGCATGGTTAATGAAGCATTACTTTTTCGACTCAAAGCATCAGCCACTTTATTTGCTTTTCTCGGATGGTAATGAATTGTACAATCATAATCCTTGATTAATTCTAGCCATCTCCTTTGTCTCGTGTTCAATTATTTCTAAGTGAATATATACTTTAAACTTTTTTGATCGGTATATATTTCACACTTTACTCCATACAAATGATGCCTCCAAATTTTTAAAGCAAAAACAACAGCAGCTAATTCCAAATCATGTGTAGAGTAATTTACCTCATGAGTTTTCAACTGTCGTGAAGCATAAGCAATTACCTGATCATTCGGCATTAGGATGCAACCAAGTCCTTTCAATGAAGCATCACTGTATATAACAAACTCACCATTCCTGGAAGGTAGTGCCAAAACTGGAGCATTCACTAATCTTCTTTTCAATTCCTGAAATCAATCATCACATTCTTTTGTCCAGATAAACTTAACACCCTTTCGAGTTAGCTTAGTCATTGGACTAGATAACCGTGAAAAATTTCTAACAAACCTTCAGTAATAGCCTGCCAAACCAAGGAAGCTACGAATCTCGGTTACATTTGTGGGTCTTGGCCATTCTTCTACAACTTTTGTTTTTGCAGGATCAATAGTTATTCCATCTTTAGAAACAATGTGACCAATGAAATAAATTTGTTGCAACCAAAACTCACACTTGCTGAATTTCCCATACAGTTTCTTTTCTTTTAAGGTTTGCAAGATAACCCTTAAATGTTTTTCATGCTCCTCTTTACTTTTAGAAAACACCAAAATATCATCAATAAAAACAACCACAATTTATCACCTGATTCAACTGAGCCATTACTGCAATAAACTGTTTAGTTCTGATTCTGACCATCTCTGGTTGCTGATTCGGAAAGTCATTCTACTTTGTATGCCTTCCCTGAAAAGCTTCTCTATTTCCTTTATGAAAGACCATTCTTGACACTGAAATATCTTAGGCGAAGCAACATGGTAATCTGTAAATGCTATATCATTTCAATCATATCATAAATTAATTTATAATTTTACACTTTTCTAACTCCTAAAGTTATCTAAACCGACCTCTGATACCAACTATAAGGCCCCAGCCTTAAACCTTACTTAATCTTGAGTTATTACAAGATTACACATTGAGGATCTTTTCGGGTTTAGAGTTTTAGAGAATTAGATCATAAAACTTGCATTACATTCCACATATAAACAATGTGGTTACATAAAGATAGTATTATTCATTCCCATCAATGGAAACACATTTAAAATAAAACATGGATTATTTCTTGACACATCCTTGACTCTATCATCTTATCATGTACCTTTCACTTGACCTGTGAAAAACATTTCAAAAACTTGGGATGAGTATAAAAACTCAGTATGGGTTATAAAAAACATGGAAAGGAAACATGAGTTCATATATACATAAGAATAAAATCATACATTACCCATAAAACATAGGCACTTTAACATACCTCATAAAATCATGAATAAATCATAGAAATCATAAGACATAAAGGTAACTTGAGGCATTCATAACATTCTTACGTAGGGAGTAACCCTCTTGGTTACGTTTGGAATACCCATTACAGTATATTCCCTAAAATCTTTTCGGAGAAACCTTAACTTTTCACCCCTTCGCGTTACCCAATGCATTGGAGAGCTATAACGGGCTCACCCACCCTTAGTTTATCACGGAACCACCCATCTTCATAATAATGCCCAAGAACCATAACATAATCATATCACATAAAACATGCATAAATGAAACATAAAATTTCCACATTTCAATCACGAGATATCAATACAACACATTGATATAAAAACATTATGAAAACCATTTTCAATACCAAAATAAAAGAAAAGTAAAACATGGTATTTATTTTTCTTTTAAAAAGAAGGTATGGCTTGTAGAGGAAGCCGAAACTCAAATAACGGTCACAACGGCGGAGAAGTCGTTGTCGCCACATACGTACGACAAAAACATTCCCTTTTGTCATTTAGTAAACGCTTCGTATAAAATAGATTCCTTTTGAATAAATGTAAAAGCCAAATGGGTTTATACACTGTATAAAAGAAAGTTGTGTATAAAATAAAATATGCCTCAATGAAAGGAGATTGAGACGAATTCCCATACCTCGTATCCGACTTGACCCGACCGTTCTTTAATCTCCTGAATAATAAACTTGAGTTAATCTCTACTTTCTTATGAATCTTTTTCAAGTTCATTATTCTTTTTATACCATGTTATGAACATCATGTAATCAGTTAAGTTAATAATGTTCATTTTTTCGGTATTTGGTTCTTAAGTCAAAAATAGACTTCTTACACTTACATGTTGTTAATTTGGTCATAGGTTCGTTATGAAATGCACCGTTCATGGAGACGGTAAGCCGTACGTATGCATGAACGCTACTTCCATTTCTATTTCATATTTTCTGGAATGGAATCATAATGATATAAGAGTATATTATAATTCCAGTATAATAACATATATAACATCATTAACTTTATCCTTTACACATCCCACATATGTTATTAACGAATCAAATCACTTTTAGGGGGCGGTAGTCTGCACTTCCTAAAATGAAGATATCGTGTTTACCCATAATGGAAACCATAAAGGTATGCCCAAAATGAAAAAAACAGAAGATTAAGGAAAACATAAACATATTATATATCATATATAAAAACAGTGACATCATAATGGCCACCTTTTAAGGTGTTAAATGAGTATTGAACAATCATCGTTTCGGGAGGCAGAATTTCGCCATCCACGGAAACCGTATGTTCTTTAACCATTTGATGTAGTTGTGTGAGAGTGTAGCTCAAATAAATATTATAACAACATCCTTGTATATTGAAGATACTGTTTTTGTTACAAAATAATAAAATAAAAAGATTTTAGGGGGTTGGAGAAGCAAAATAAAACAAATGAACATGAGAGAATGAATTACCTTTAAAAGTGTAACTCCTTTTGATTTGAGCCTAAAGGCTTCCTTTGAAAGGATTCTGCCCAAAGGGAATCCTCTAGGATGAGGAGAGGGATGTGGAGAGAGTAAATGGGCAGGGTTTGGTCGAGCCAAAGGCTTGAGGAGTGTGTGAAATGAGGTAGAGATGGGGGCCTTTTATAAGAGGAGAGGAGGGGCACTTTTGGAAAGTAAAGAAATATTACTTTATTTGAAAATGTGTTTCGGTTTCAAAAGGTCCCACATTTATATAATTAGTGGATAAGGTGATAAGTGTTTGAAATCCACTCATTCAATTGGTTTTGTACATGTGTAGTTCATAGATTTTATATTATCTTTCCATTTTATTTAAATCGTCAAATAATGATGTCATCGCTGCATCATTATTATGTCATAAATAATTTAATTTATTTAATGTCTAAAAATTATAAAAAAACTACTATGATGTAGGAAATCTTTTTAGCTTTACAATGACTATTTATAATCAAAAATATGATCTTTATAACCCCATGTAAAAATTGTTTTCGTAAAACATTTCTTGTTTGTGTCATTTTTACTTTAACATTTAATAAAACGTTATTTATGTCATTTCCAAACCAAAGTGTCTCCATGGGGTCCCCAAGTTGAACCATGGCTTGTCTTAGTTGGCCATGACACAACCAATAAGGTTGGGACATGTGTCTAGGTCATTTCCTATTATTAAAGCATTATTTATACCTTAAACTACCCTAATTACCACTAATCACGATTAAAAACTTAATAAGTTACTATTCACAAAAAAATTATTTTAATCTCATTGAACCACATTTTACTTCTTAATGACAACCATGTATGTCGGATTTTCAAAATTCAATACACATTAGTGGTAAACTTTCATTTAACTGAAAAATCAGTTTGCTTGATTACCACTTAGTGGTTTCACTATTCATCAAAAATTGAAGTTTTTCAGAAAATTACCAAAAATTCACCCTAAGCTATATTTGATATTCTGAATTCAAAAATGAAGTCCATTTTACAAAATTCAAATCATATAAGTCACATTAATTAATTCAATAATTAATTCCCGCTGCCAGAGCAAATAGCGTGTTTTTACAAAATAATAAGTATCAAAAGATTGACACCAGTTTAAGTCTAATTTCAAAGTGAAATTGATTCCAATGACCACCATTGGGTAAAATGGTAAAAATATATTCTAATTTAACTTCAAAAACAATTCAAAACATAATCTAATCATATAAATAAATTAGATTAAAAAGCAGTTTTGATGTAAAATGCAGTATTTTTCACTATTCATTAAAAAATGAACATTGTCAGAAAAATACCAAAAATTCACACAAGGTAGATTTTGATGTCCCAATAATAAAGGATAAGTTTATTTTGAAAAATATAGTTTATAAAATTGTCAAAATATAGATTCAAAAATGGTTTGCCATCAAAAGGCAGTAAAACAATCTTTTAAGAATATTAATGTATTCCATGCATAAGATTGTATTTATTTTCATTTTAAGCCTCTATAACACTATCTTAATTATTAAAAGACATAGATAAAAATATCTATTATTCATTACTTACTTGGGATGTTACATGGTCACCTGCAAGATGTCAATATTCCAGAGGCAAAGTACTATCTCCCTTATTCTTGGTTTCATTCGTATACCAACTTTTCTTCAGCGAATGTCTCAATCGCGGGAACATTTTCCAGTGATGGAATAGTAAAGAAAGCTGATATAATGCATCATATCCCGTGTGCAACGGATTTAAAACCTCACAAACCTAAGCTGAAACCACATTTTTATTCCTCAATCTTTTGAAATTCTCAGATGGATCAATCCAAAGGCTGGAAGGAGAAATGGGAATTCCATTCTGGAGAAGGGGTGAAGCCAACGTGGATGTGGGATTATTGGGTGCGACAAACTTGTGAAGAGTTTGTCTAGGATCTGAAGGGAGTTGCAATTTATTAAGCCATCTGGGCTGGGCAGACGTATGTTCATAGGAATGATAATTTTTCACCGGATTTGCTGAGCCGCTGGAGTCCAGAAACTAATTCTTTCGATCTGACCCATGGAGAAGTAGGAATTAGTTTGTGGGATGTCTAAAAGATCTCAGGGGTCACAATTTTGGGTGTTATGTATGACGAATTCATCCCTCCAAAGGCAACCCTGAATGATCTGGATAAGACTCCGGATTTTGTTCGAGAGTTATTGAAGATTTATCATAAGCTCAAAATCTCAAAGACTTTAAAGACTTATTCTAGAAGGGATATTCATCCATAGGAATGGATGGATTTGTTTCTCAAGGAGAAGAGGGAAAAGGGGTCCACCTTTACTCGTCCTACTAGCTACCCTATAGCAGATAAGAGAGGTGCTCTTGGCACATTCTGGCCGACTCTGGAAGTAGGAGTGTTTAAGGATTGGGGGTATGAAGTGAATTATAAAATCCTGAAGAATACCCGTCTGGCAGGATTTTTAGCCTTATGGCTCAGTTTCTATCTTTTTCAAGTCAGAGATTCGAAGGGAGGCGTCAGGCCGGGGACCTTCGTTATTGCAGCCGAGTTGGCTGAGAGGAAGATGGTGGGGCTGGCTACCCCAGTTTTGGAAAAGATTCACAGGATCTTACTCCATGTCTATATGGGTAAGTCTCTTTTGAGATTAGTGGGACCATTCCAAACTTTATGGGGATGGATTGCCACTCACATCCGGACATATGCTATACAGAACGGAATACAGATTCCCAGAAGTTCTTTCAGGCCTTCTGTTCAGGCCTTCTCTAGAGTTTTTCCTTTGTCCCTCAATGCCTATGATATTAGGCCAAGTATGGGTTTTCATGAGGAATTCTACTTCTTTCCCTATAGAAATCCACCGACAGGGCGATTTGTTGAAAATGGATCATCCATCTTGGAACAGAGGTCTTACATGCTAGCCTGCAGAGATGGTGTACTCACCACTAGAATTGATGGGGAAATTATATGTGAGGCCTATGCTCCATATCGATTTGCATGCCAATTCAAGTGTCTGCAGACAACTGTTTTATCTCCTCTAGTGCACGTCAGGTCAGAGCAGCATCCAATGGTTTCCCGACAGCTATGGTTGCTAATGGATATGGAAAGGACTGGGGTAGTTTTTGACTTACCAAATGCTGATGTGGTAAGCAATTTGGCCATATGGTATGCTAAAAACTCGATATCGTCCTATCCTAAGGCAATATTGAATAAACCTATTTATCAGGTGGGGAAAAAGAAGAGAACCATTTAGAAAGAAACAATTAAGGTGGTAGGTGATTCTTCCACTCCTGAAGCTGGTTCACCGAGTTCTTCAACCAAGGCTGATTCATCAAATTCTAAGGAGATACAACATGTTTCAAAGTAGCCACATGCCGTATATAATCCTCCTATCATAATCAAGAGATGCACTCCATCAACTCCTGGTGAGTAACTTTATTGAGGAAATTTAATTTCCAGTAACTTTATAGAGTAACAAGTTTTCATTCTCTTTTTATAGTTGCAGGAGCTAGAAAAAAATTAAAATCCAAAGTTGTAGGACCCTTTTCGCAGCCTTCTAGTACAACTGCATATCTATGGCCAGAGGCCATCCAGACTTGGTGAGATGTATACTGTGATACTGAAACTATCTGGATGGAGCTATGTGTAGGGATACAACTTCTTGGAATAGGGACTCTTCAGGATCTGGAAAATATACATTTCAAGGATAACCCTGATGAAGTAAGAGCCTATGTCAAAGAGTTGAGGACATATAAACATGACACCGATGATTCTATCCCTATCACCAAGTGGGTTAAGGAAATGATGGATCATGGCGCCACTAATGAGGAGTGGCATGAATACGTGGCTCATGAATATGTATGTTTTCTTTCCTTATTTACTTTGCAACTCAATTTCAATCAAAGCTTTGTTACTCAAGTAAATTACTTTCTTTATCCTATAGCTTGCAAGGAAAGAAACTATTGAGGTTCCTTCACCATAGTATAGCCCTGGTGGTACTGCCATTGGGGCTGCTACAGAATCTCCTCGTGAGTCGGGCGAGATATCTCCAGGCCAGCAGGCCAGGGATGAGGAGTTGGATATGGCATTCCATTCTCCGATTCAGGTACCTATAAGGGAGACTACTGACAATCCCAAAA
This sequence comes from Viscum album, assembly GCA_963277665.1. NCBI lineage: Eukaryota > Viridiplantae > Streptophyta > Magnoliopsida > Santalales > Viscaceae > Viscum > Viscum album. The sequence goes on from OY728145.1 coordinate 852,758,929, forward strand.
ATCTAAAGGGACAAAGGCGTCTAAAGAAGAAGTCCACAACTAAACAATTCATCAGTAGTGGTAAGTCTTTTAGATAATCATGAGTCTTAAACCATGAAAGGATTTATCATTTTCCTTGGGATTACAGGGGATTCATAAATTTCCCGTCTGAGGGAGAGGACTAATCCTCCTTTGAGGACCACAGAGGGTGCTGTGGAACAAATGCAAATTCAGGCCAACTTGGCTTCTTCTAAAAAAGAGCCAACATCTATTCTCAGTACTGCTTCTGCTGCTGTTACAAGTAGAGAAAAACATGCTTCTGGTAATTTAACAATGCTTCATACAATTCTTAATTAAATGTTGAATGAAAACATCAAATAACTTCCATTCTGTGATATTTTAGGTATAACACCTGAACCAGAATCATTGGAGGCCATGGAAACTGAATCTTCCATCCATCCTGAAGAAGTTGTCCAGGGTCAGGGGCCACAGAATGAGGGTCTCCAAGAAAACACATCAAATGTTCCAACTGGTGAGACTAACCAGGATTCTGAAATATCATTGGATGAAATGATGAATCTTTTCATGTATTTCGAAGAATTTTTTGATCATGCTAAGTTATTATATGATTTAGAAGATCTTGGGCGTGAGTGTTATCCTTCGTCCGGTAAATTTTCTTATAATTTACACTTCTAATCATGGCTGAAAATAATATGCAGTTTCATGCCAAGAAGCTGCTGAACTGCCAATGCTTGAAGAGGGTGTATACATTGATGTCAACCCTCCCATTGCATAAACATTAGCTCTTGTGAAGATAAACCCAGTAAACCCTCTTGAGACCCATCTTGAAGATCCTCTTGAAAATGGGAAAGATGGGGAAGAGACTTCTCAAGCTGTTGATCTACTGTTAGGTAGTGATTGTACTGAGTTATCAAAATAGACAACCAACTTTCATTATTCTATGAAACTAACAATACTTTTAATTGATCAAACATGACTATCAAATTAAATGGCTAGAACTAGAGGTGAAGTATCTACTTTCACCCAAACAGTAGTAGAAGGCGAAGAAACAAGGGTCAGGGGGGAAAGAGCAGAACATTGCACTTCATTAAGTGCATTAAACCCAGATTACATGCCCCCTTGTGATGATGATGTCGAATCAGACCCGAAGGTGCTTAAGGCACTCGTCTTTTCACGATGAAAGGCGTGGAACAACATATATAAAATCATATCTAAAGTGCCTCTTGAAGATCTGTCATCAAAGATTTCTCGATTGTCGTCCATGTTCGTCATGCTAGGACTTGGAGATTTTGGATATCAAGAGATCCATACCGTGGTGAAACAAGTCATCTTAAGAAGGGAGTAGGAGAAAACGTTTTGTGAAGATCTGACCAGGGTGAAGCTGTCAGTCAATATCAGTGAATTTGAGGCTGCAGTATCCCGAGATGAGGTTGATTATACTGCCAAGATGAAGGTGCTGAAGCATAAGATCAAAGATAAAATTGTCCAGCAGAGGCACCTTCAGCAACAGTTCGATGTTGTTACTGGGGAACCTGACCAACTCAATAATTCACTGGAGGGAGCTCAGACGAATGGTATGAGTGCCATTGAAGTTTCCCAGAAATAACTCCATCAGGCTGAAAAGAGTGTAGTTGGTCCAGTGCATGAGATTCAAGTGGATGCTGATGAATCTTGGGATGATGTACACCAAGTGATGACTTATGTTGACAGCCTCCTGTAATTTCTTGGAAAAGAGAAGAGACTCCAATCTATGGATGTCCTTCTAATTCTTGTGCATCAAATAAAGAAATTTTTCACCTTTAATCATTTGTGCATACATTTTCCTTTGGTACCTGCTTTAAATTTTACCTAATCCAATGATCCTAGTGAGCATAGTTTGATTTTATCTAGGATTATTATAAATAACCCTATAAACTTTGAATCTTTTGATTGCTCAATATTACCTAAAATCACACAAAATGTATGTTTAGTGAGCTGGAACTTTACTTTTATTCAGAGTTCCCTTTCCTTTTGTGGTCAGTTTAAAGTCATGCACATCAGACATAAAAAAGGATAATGTTTAGGGTCGAAATAGCTTTGACCGAATGGATTAAAAATTGACTCAATTCCTTGATAATTTGTTTGAAAACATATTACCATATTCAAGTATGAGGGAAAATATGTAAACGATGACTTAAGAAATTTTGAATCTGAGGAATGATATGAAAAAGGGCTAAAAGTCATTAGAAAATGTAGTTCCCAAGAATGAAGTTACCATTATTTAACAAACCCGTTAGGGGGTTGAACTTTGCAGGGCCACCTAAGGGAATTGGCTACATAGTCAAATAGTAGCATCTTTTGGCTGACAAGTATGTTATGTAGACTATTTATGCAAGGCTGCCTAAGGGCACATGCAGCATAGTCAGGAAAAAGAACTCTCAGAAATATACTTTTCTACTGCTAAAAAGCCAGTGATTGTTTATGGAGATTCAACTTTTCCAAAGCATAGAGTTTGTTGTATGGAGATAGGTACTTGAATATGGAGAAGATATTTCCAAACAAGATTGTCTAAGAACTGGATGAATGTCACTTCTACGAAGTTCTGACCAAAGCATAGGGAAGGAAAATATAAACCATAGACTTGAATACTTTAAATCATGAAAAAGAGTAAGAGGGAAAATATGTTAAGGATGGATATTTTTGCGGATCTATATATATTTTCATTAAGACCAATAAGGAAAAAAGAGGTTTTCTTTCCAAGAATGAAGTTACCACTATTTAACAAACCCGTTAGGGGGTTGAATTATGCAGGGCCACATAAGGGAATTGGCTTCATAGTCAAATAATATCATCTTTTGGTTGACTGGTCCGTTATATAGACTGTTTATGCAAGGCCGCCTAAGGGCACGTACTGCATGGTCAGGAAAAAGAATTCTCATAATTTGGACATTTTGTGACTAGAAGTTAGGAAAAGGGTTATGAAGATCTGAAAATATTTAAGGTTAGGATTATGACAAATAAAAATGGGCATTGTCCAATGTATGTAGAGAAACACAGATCAATGCTAACCATAATCATGTTGTGGCTGGGTCCTGAATTAAAAATTCTAGACTTCACTACATATCCCATAAGGATAGGAATCAATCCATACATAGTTATTGAACTACAGTTTGATGTCATGTGGGAAAAAGTATGGGAGATCTTAGTTTAGGTTCATATAACTCGGACAATAATAAGGGATACACATTTGTGTGTTTGTTATAAACCTGATGAAGACCAGAGTTTTTATATCACATTTATGTTCTCATGGGGGAATTTTCAGTCATGGGACAGAAAGTGGAATTTGGGGTTAGGCCCAAAGACTTGGGGATGGATTCAAGGGACACTCGAACGTTCCTATATATCCCATAAGGATGGTAATCAAGCCCACATAGTTCTAGAAATACCCTCTGTAAATATTTGGTTCGTAGATGTGAAGGATGAAAGGGGACATTAGAGCAATGATGGTTTGACCCAAGATAAAAGGTTCAGGCATTTCCATGTATGCACATAGTCTTTAGAATATAACATGATTGGAGATCAATGTAAATAATGATTCCCTCTTAGGTGAGGATATCAAAGAATGTTTTAGTTTATTGTCATACAGGACAAAAGTGTTGTACATTTTAACGTTGTATAGCAAGGACGAAGATGAACCCATGTGAAGATAATGATTCTGAGGGTCGTTTCACGAATCAACATCGTATGAGATGGAGGTGAACCGATGTGAAGAGATTGGATTTGGGCTTGAACCTTTGGAGGTTGCCTACATACCTAGCCTAGAAGGCAAGGATCAAAGTCCGCGTAGTTCAATTAAAGAATGAATTAGTTATCAAGTTGTTCTTGGGGACAACGACCCAAAAATGGTGTTGGGAGTTACGCATGGTTAGCGGCCCAGAGTGGGTGTTATGGTTGAAGTTTTCTCTAAGCTCACGTGATTCATACTCGGTGTGAGAAACAAGAGGTATCAACAACCCTAACGATGCATATTTTAATGTCATGTAGGACATATGAAGGGACTATTCAATTTAAATTATTATAGTGAGGAATATTGGTGCTTCACATTTTAGTGTCATGTAACAGGGACAAAATACAGTTTAACGTCATGTAGGATGTATTAAGGGATTTTTGTACAGTTTAGCGTCATGTAGTTAGGACGATCGGGACAATACAGTTTAATGTCATGTTGGAAAAAAGGGGAAACTATGCAGTTCAATGTCATGCAGTAAAGACAATAGAGGACACAGTTTAACATCATGTTGGATGTATTAGGGACTTTTTCATAGTTTAACATCATGTTGGATGATAAGGAATGATGCAGTTTAGTGTCATGTTGGACAAAAGTGCAAATAGTTTAAGGTCTTATGTATGGACCATTGCTGTATAGTTTAACATCATATGGAAAGGACGATGAATGGGACATAGTTTAACGTCATTTTGGATGAAAAAAAGGGGGACTGTGCAGTTTAAAGTCTTGCAGTGAGGACTAAGATGAATAGATGTGAAAAGATGATACCATGCAGTTTAACGTCATACGGTGAGGATGAAATAGGGGACTGTGTAGTTTAATGTCATGTAGTAAGGACAACATAGTTGAATGTCATGTTGGATGATAGAGTGTTATGCAGTTTAGCGTCATGTAGCTTTGACGTCACAGTTTAACGTCATGTTGGATGATGGGGAAATGAAAATAGTTTAAGGTCATATATATGGACCGTAATGGTGCAGTTTAAAGTCTTGATGGACATAAGGAACTATGCAGATAGTTTAAGGTCATATTTATTGACCATAATAATGTATTTGTGTTATACAAAATACTTCATCAGAAATATGGCATTGGTTGGAGTTGGGATGAGTTCTCCATCAATTGAAATTAAAGAATAAGCTCTATTGGAGTAGACCTTATGTATTGAATAAGGTCCTTCTCACTTTGGTTCAAGCTTGGGAGGTTTATTTCCAGGTATCATTGGGGTTCTGAGTACCAATACCAATTATCCATGAACAAATGATGGAAAATGAACTTTTTTTATGAAAGATCGTGCTATTCGATTATGGTAGACTTCCAAGTGGTGTAGTGTGCAGAATCATTTCTCATCTCACCATTCCAATTCATCCAATCGCTATTGAGATTGTTCATCTGTAGATGATTGATCACAAATAGATACTCTAAGCGAGGTTAGTTGAATTTAAATAGGAAATACTACTTCCGTTGCATATACCAATGAATATGGAGTTGACCGCGTTGTAGTGCGAGTGGTGGTTCAATAAGCCCATAAAGCATGAAAGAGTTTATCAAGCCATGACTCATTATCTTTATCCACCATCTTTTGTAGTATGTTTGAAAGAGTCTTGATGAAGGCTTATATCTGGCCATTGGTCACTGCATGATATCGAGATGAATGATTGGATTTGATATTGTATTCTTGATACAACTTCATCACCTCGGATGAACAGAAGTTGGTGCCATTGTCCTTCAATATGGTATGAGGGACACCAAATCTGGTAATGATGTTAGACTTGATGAAGCTAATGATGCATTTAGAACTAACTTCTTTGAGAGGTATTTCCTCTGACCATTTGTAAAATAAGTTAGTAGCAGTATGAATATACTTAAACTGCTTAGCCATAGCTGAAGGGTAAGGTCCCACGACATCCATTCCCCATGTAGAAAATGGCCATGAGTGTTTAACTGTATGAAGTAACTCTGGAGGTTGATTAATGAAGTTGGAATGTACTTGGCATGAATGAAATTTCTTTGTGAAACCAACACAATCTTGTATCATTGAAGGCCAAAAGTATCCAAGCTTTCGAATTTGATCAGACAGTCTATGTCCAGACTGGAGGGCACCACAGACTCCTGCATGCACTTCTTTCATGACACCCATTGTCTCTTCACCATCAATGCATCTAAAGCGAACTCCATCAAAACCACGCTTATAGAGTATTTTCTCTAGGTGATCTGGGCTATCATAAAGAGTAAAATTGACAACACATCTCTAGATTTGTTCTTTCCCGGCTCTATCAGGTGGAAGTGTTCCATTTTGAAGGTATTCCCTGATAGGTATCATCCATCATGTAGTATGACCATATGGTTCAGATATGGGACTAATTTACTTGATTTCCTCTGTTCTGGTTTGAATAGAAGGTGAAATTGTACGACATTGGGAAATACTGATGGTTGTTTTGTCCCGATTTGGATCAGCCAGAGCTATGGCGATATTATCCAATGCATTAGCTTGAGCATTTTGTGATCATGGGACATAAGAAAATGTCAGTTCTGAAGGAAATTCCACCATTAAGTCTCTGACGTAATAATATAAATGGATTAATTCTTCTTTTCTGATGGCATAATTCCCATTGACATTTTTGATTACTATATCTGAATCACCTTTCACCTTTAAGTGACTCACTTGTGCTTGAAGCGCCAATTCCAATCCCGTGATGAGATCTTGGTATTCCACTTCATTATTTGTACCGCCTCCAAACAATGAGAAGTAATAAGGTAACCCTGACTTTTCTGGAGAAATGAGCACAACTCCTAACCCAACTTTGTTAAATTTAGGATTTTCCATTTTCCTCCCTGTTGGACTTTTGGAAGCACCATCAAAATACATTTCCCATACCTGAGGACTATCCTGAATAGAGAAGACTTCCTCATCAGGGAGTTCAATATCTGAAGATGTATCTTCTACTGAAGGATGTTCGGCAAGGAAATCAGCCAGAGCATGGCCCTTTATTGCCTTTTGAGACACATATTGAATGTTGAACTGATACAAAATAACTAAAAACCTTTCTAGACGTCATGTAAGAATTGGACGACTGAGGATGAATTTGAGCGGGTTATTGCGAGATATGAATTGGACCTCGTGATGTTGCAGGTAGTGTCTCAACTTCTGAACTGCAATGATTAATTCCATGAAGCACTTTCTAATACTTGAATACTAGGTTTCTGCTTCAAGCATAGTCCGACTGAGATAGTAGAGGTTGTTTTCATTCCCAGCATCATTCTTCTGGGCAAGAAAGGCACCCAATGATCGCTCTAAGGCTGTCACATAATGGATAAGTGGTCATCCTTCAACAGGTGGAATTAATATCGGTGGACTCAAGAGATATTTCTTGAGAATATCAAATACTTATTTACATTCTTCAGTCCACTAGTAAGTGACTCCCTTCTTCGTCAATTTGGTGAAGGGTAAAATTTTTCCTGCCCAATTAGCGATGAAACACTGAATATAGGCTAAGTGTCCTTGATGTCCTCTCAATTCTATCAAATTTCAAGGAGGTAACATAACAAGGATTGACCTGGTCTTCTTAGGATCGACTTTGATACCACGATGGTATAAAACAAAGCCGAGAAATTTTCCTGAGGTTACCCAAAAAGCACATTTTAAGGGGTTTATCTTCAAATTATGTTGTCGAAGCTTGAAGAATAGGACTTCCAAATCAGCCAAGTGTTTAGAACATTTCCTGGATTTGACCACCAAATCATCCACGTAACATTCAACAAACTTCCCTTAAAAGTGATTGAAGATATGATGCATGGCACGCTGATATGTTGCCCCAGCATTCTTTAAGCCAAAGGGCATTACCCGATAGAAAAACACACCCTGAGGGGCACTGAAGGCTGTGGATTCTTCATCTTGTTGATCCACTCGGATTTGATTATATCCTAAATATCCATCCATGAAGGAAAGTTCTTCACAGCCAGTTGTTTCATCGATTAAAAATTCTGTAATCGGAACTTGAAAATCATCCTTAGGACAACGCCGATTAAGATATCTGAAATTAATGCAAACTCTAATTTGTCTGTTAATTTTCTTCACAGGGACAATATTATCCAGCCACATTGTATAATGAACTTATCTGATGAAGTTATATTTGATAAGCTTATCCACTTCAGCTTCCATTTTGGGAGCATAAGTTGGGTGTGTTCTTCTAGCAGCTTGTTTGAATCCTCGATGTTCTTCTGGTAAACCCAAACGATGAGTGGAAACATCAGGATCAAGCCCTGACATCTCTGTATAGTTCCAAGCAAATATATCTCGATTTTTCTTTAGAAATAAAATATACATCTCTTACTCTTCAAGAGTCATGGCCACACTAATTAAAGTGGGCCGTGGATCTTCTTTTGTACCCATATTGATTTCTCTGAGTTCATCCACAGTGGTAGAGATACCCTCTTCAAATACTGGAGGAGCATCTCTGAGATCTTCCTTTTCTTCTTCAACATGTGTTATTTCTTCTGTTTCTACTTTCATAGTAGATGATGAAGTAGAATTTTCATGACTAAGAGAGATGTTAAAATTTGAACATCTTGAAGAAGAGGCTTCCATTTCAGACCCGATTGATGATGAAGGGTCTTCCTTGGGTAATAAAGATGAGATAATGGATTGAGAATGAAAATCATCATTCACCTATAGCATTGCTATAACTTCTTCTGGTTTGGTTGGAGAAGTATATACATTCTAGATTTCAGCAGATGAAATGAAGAAATCTCCATTTGAGGTTTCACCATTGCTTGTTGGATCACCATTTTCTCCCATTTTTTCTGGCTTGATTTCTATAATTGACATTATGGATGTTTCCATAAGAGTATTTTGATTTGGGTCTATCCTGTCAATTTGACTGATAGGCAACACATTATCTGTACTCACATTTTTAAATGGGTTTACTGGAATTGTTTCCAAACCATATGGAGCATTAACTTTGGTAATCTCCCTTGTTGTGGATTTCTTCTTTTCCTTCATTCGATATGATTTTCGCCTCAATGTATTGAGATTCACATGTCTTGAATGGGGCCTTATCACCATACAATGTCCCAACTCGACCATCGAATCAATATTTGAGACATTGATGGTATGATGAAGGGATAGCCGCATTTTGATGTAGCCAGGGTCTTCCAAGCAAGATGTTGAAGGCTGAGTCTTGATCAACAACCATGAAATCTGAATTAGATACAAGATCTCAAAAATGAGTTCTGAGTGTAATCTCGTCCAGTGGTTCTTGTTCATTTTAATCATATCCTTGTAAAATCATCCTAGAAGGAGATAAATTATATTCCTTGGGCTCAATCGACGAAATGTACGAATGGGGATGAGGTTGACTTCTGAACCATTATCAGTGAAAGCCCTTAAGATGTTCACACCATTGACCTTTCCAGATAAATACAAAGGTCCAATGTGTCCATGAACAACATCATCTTCATCTTCATCTGTGAAAGATATCACTCCATGGCATTCTGCAGGATTATTTTCTACATGGTAGGCTTCAGCTGCAACAATTTCAGTTTCAAACACCTGAGGACTTGACAAAGCCACAATGAGTGCCTCCCGAAGATCCTTTGATAAATTCAAGCCATCCAAAATTGATACCTTGGCCGTTACATTGGCCAGGTGTTTCAATACATCATACTTTTGATCCAAATCTCTGCGTTTCCCAACAGGAACATGTGGTTTAGCAGGTACCTTGGATGTTGATTCTGTGGAAGTAGATGCATCTTGTATCGGGGTAGAAGTTGGTAATACTCATGGATTTGGACGATTAGACTGAATATGTCTATTAACTTAATGAGAGGATAAAGATGGAGCCTCCAACTAATCCTCCAGAATAACTGTACCAGGACTGAATCTTCCTTGTGAGGAAGAACTTGCTTGTTCCTGTTGAGCTCATTGAAGGCCTCTACCATGTTTTTCTGCCGCATACACAGTTCTAGCAGGGGTAGAAATGGAATAGTGGACTCTGAAATATCCAAATCTTCCTTTGTATCCTAATCCTCTGCAATTTCCTCTGATTCCTCTGTTTGATATAGGGAACCCAGGTTCATCGAGATCGAAACTGTGATTGTCATAAGGATATGTTAAGTGAATCATGTTAATAGAGCCAAAGATTAGCTCTTCATCCGATGAAGACTCTGCCTGACTAGCCAATTTAGGATGTTCCGTTTGATGGGATGGTGCTCGTTGCTTCGGAGTAGATGGCATCAAATCTGCCAGAGTCAAAGACAACATGGGCTTTGACACATACTCATATTCTTCTGATTCTTTTTCTTTCTTTGAATATTGCCGCCCTTTTGATGTTTTTCCATCAGAAGAGGATTTTGTTGTGGCATCCATAGCAGAAGACACAATTGGTTTATTCAATTTCATTCGCAAAATGGCATGATTTCGGTTGATCATTTTCCCCACCATCCAATTATCATATTTCTGCACATTTTTGTTTTTGACTTCTTTCCATTCTCTTTCTTCATCTAGAAATGTAGCAGTAACACATGCTACCTGGGCTGAAGAGCCTTTTAGTTTGACTTTTCCTGAGTCAAACATCTTTTTCATGAGGTATTTTAAGACAAAACACTCCTTCATGGGATGCCCCAACATTTGATGAAATTGGCAATAATTTGGATGGTCTTTATCTCCTTCCTTGTTTGGCCTTTTGCGCCTCAATAGCTGAACCAAATTATTTTCCAGAGCCAAAATGAAGTAGCCAGGACCTTGTTCATTTCATAAAGAGTAAACATTTCTCTTCATATCCTCATATTGTTTTAGTATTTGATCTTTTTGATCATCATGACAAAACGGCATTTGTTGTTGACGCTCAAGAGGTAGAGCCCTTTGGGAAGATGAAGGTTTTGAAGTAGAATCAGGTACAAGTGCTTGCTTAAGCATAACTATAGCAGTCTCTACTTTACCCATTTTTCTTCCTAGAACTGATGGAATTACACGAGATTTAGCTTTAGTCTGCATAAGATAATCTTCAATCTACTGATCAATTGAAGTAAGGTCTCGAAACCCTCCTGTGTATTTCACAGGGATCAACTACGTGCGTAATTTGTTACGAAGAGTTTCCACACATATTGGAAACAGTTCCTCTTGAGGGAGTGATAAGCTTAGGGAATATGTTAATCCCTTCCAGTGAGCAATGAAATATTAAACCCTTTCATTCTCCCTTTGCTTATAGTTTGTAAGATCAAAAATCGTTGTCTTTGGCAATGTTGAGATGAACTGAAGAAGGAATTGTTGACGGAGATCTTCCCATCCGGTAATTGACTGGGATTTCAAGATTGTATACCAAACAAAAGCTGGACCTTGAAAGGTTCGCACGATGCATCTGAGTTTCACTGCTTCTTGATGTTCCAGAGTTCCCATCATAGGATCGCAACAAGACACGTAATGCCTCAAATGTTGTTCAGGATCACCTAATCTATTGAAAATTGGGAATACAGGGTTCCCAAAACTTGATGGGGGTGGGATTAAATCTACCCATTCAGGGTAATATCTCTTTTCTGGTTGAACCTGCACACTCTTCCGATCCATTGTCTCTAACCAAGCTGTTAATGAATCAATGGTAGTTATTAACTTTTGATAAACATCCGGTTGAACATGGACTTGGGAAGGTGCAATAATTGGAGTCTGGACAGGTATGGTAGCTGGTACTGCAACTTATGGTAGCACCATTGATTGTTGTTTCACGTGACCCAGAGGATTAGACCTGTGAGGGTGTACTGATAGAAGAGGATATTCTTGATCCATCTCAGTAGCTACAACAAACTCCCTTGGCTGACTGACTCCATCACGCTTAGGAGGAAAACTACCCTGAAGTAGTTCTGCATTAATTTTCCTTAATTCCTTCATTTCTTCCTCTTGTTGTGCAAATATTTTCTCTAGTGAGAGAGATTGGACTTCTAAAGAGGAAGTATATATAACCTGATTATTTCCCTTCCCTTTGTTGTATCCCATTCAGAGAGGGGGAAGTGGGTTTTTTGATGGAACACCCATATTTTGGGTAAACCTTTGATTTCATGTACGCACACCTTCTTCATTTGTGTCTGTGCGTACAACTTCTTGAGCATGAACCTCTTCATCTGAGTCTCCTGAGTGAGCCTCATGCTCTGTAGGATCAAAAATAACGGAATTAATGACATTAATTTATGCATAACACACTTCATCCCTTCTATCAGAATTTCTGTGATATTTCCTTCTTCTATGTCCCTGGAGAGACATTGCCTTTTGTTGAGTTGGTCCTTCAGAAACATCCTGATGAACCGATATTTAGAGGGAACCTCCGGATAATTTGGATCTTTTTTCTTCCTATGGATTCTTCCCCAATTGAGAGAAGACCAACTTTCTCTGAGGAGGGGATTGATGATTTGAAAAATTCCCTAGTCCGGTGGACTGGGGTTGTTCCTGCTGCTCAACTCCTTGAATCATATTTGTTGATTCTGAGGGTTGGGTTAAAAGAGTCCTCAGTCTAGCGAGCTGGGATGGTTCTTAACATGCTATATCTGAGAATTTCTTGAAAGCTCTTCTTATTTTGCAGACTGTAGTCCGGAAATTAGCTGGATGCATCAACCTGCATCCACTTTTATCACCCGGTTCAAAATATCATTGGATGATTTCTGACACTTCTGTCACTTAATGATGTGCTTCCTCCATACAAGAGGCCTGTTCAATATTCTTGTTTGCTTGATGTAGGAGTAATTCAACAACGTGTTCTCTATATGCTTGATTTTTAGAAGAATTAGTTGAAGCCTGTTCATGGGAAAGCCTTTGATTACAAACAGTGCCAGGTATTTGTGGCCGGCCATGGGAAATAACCTTTCATGAGACCATCTTTGGAGGGATTTGCTGACTGGAGAGTACAGTAAAATGTAGTGCTCCATGAACACCCCATCCTTTGATATTAATACCAGATGGGTCATTGGAAATTAACTGACACAATATTCTTAGTGCGCCAAGGCATGAATGCTGAAGGGATCTCTACTGCTTTTCAGCCTTCGAATATTGAGAGACTGAGAGATATGCCAAATCAATCTGGCATTATAAACCCTCTATTTTCTTGAAATGGTTTTCATATTCATCATAAGATAATATTTTCTTTTTCAACTGAAAAATAGTTTTCCATATGTTGAGACGAATATCTAAAATACAATCTTCCGTCAACACTTTTGGAATGTCATATTGAGAGTCATCCAAAGTCCATAACATGACTGGCACTTCACCTTTTTCTAGTTGTTTTCTCATATTCTGCACTTCCACTTTATAATTCAATGAAGATTCTTCTACCTGATTTGACCCAAGCTGGTATTTCCTTGTTGCTTCATCATATTCAACATGATTGGTAGATAACTCACTAATCAAACTAGAAGATGAATGACCTGGGGGTGGTTCAGAGAATGACCTACACCCCGGGCTATCTTATGATTAAGAAAGTATTTCACCTGCTAGCGATGAAGCATTATACATGACTAGTTTCACATTTGCATGTGCCTAAAGATAAAAAGGGTTTTCTCGGAACTACATTGTCCACTGGATCATTTTCCGGGAAATGTGCATCACTACTATGGAGAGGACTTTCGCAGCGAAATTCATCATCATGGGGAGGACCACCATGGTGGGTTACATCAAAAGATGAGATCTCTTGCTTCTTGGTCTTCTGGCCACACAGAGGGTCATTGTAGCTTTAATCTGAAGATGAAACTTCAAGATCTACTGAACAATCATGAGCAAGCCTTCATGTGGAAGTGTCTATTTAAGACCTTCGTAATTAATATTCCCACTATATAGAAATGAGGGAGTAGAATCTTGGATTCCAACAAATAACTGTCTGAGGGATTCAAGAACTCCAGCATCGAGCAAGGCCTTGTTACAGATTGGCTCTTGATTTCAGGACTATGTTGGGTAGGTCTTCTTCTTAGATGCCTTATTACTCGCCTTGGAAACCAGTTGCTGATGAAAGTGGCTACTTTGAGCATGTGTATATGCCTGATCAGGAGAGAAGGCCAGGTTAGGCTGACAATCTCCACTCAAATCATGTGTATGAGCATGACTTGGTTGTCTGTATGATATGGGGGAGTACGCCCCACAACCCTATTGGACTGGAAAAAAGGTGTATATCTGCTCTGGAGTGATCTGTTGATGATTCACTCCACTGGTAGGGATCAATTTTCATTTCTTTCCCTGTGATGCTGTTGAAGCTATTATAATATCTTGGAAGGCATCCAGAATATGAGCAGGGATTTGTTTCTGCTCATTCAGCATTGACAGAATGTCCTTGGTGAATTTAGCTAATGGAACGGGGATATACGTCCATTACATGCTTGGAGTAGGTTTGTGTTCCTGCTCTTGTCCTCCTTTTCCTGTCAGTGAATCCTGACAGTACTCAAGTGTGGGGGAAGAGAATTGAGTCTGCCTCCTGTTTGTCGCCAGAGCATTCTGACTGACCTCTCCTAGTGCTACCAAACGAGACTGTTGGTAAGATTGATCAATACTAGCATGTGTATGTGCCTTCTGATTGTACTCCTCCAAACGTGGTTGATGAACTTCCTTCAACACTGACAGACAAGGCTGCTGGCAGGATTAATGAGTATAAGCAGGTGTATGTGCCTATTTACTAGTGGTCAACACATTGGGTATGTGGGCGCCGTCATATGTAGTCAGACGAGCCTACTGACTAGTAGATAATTCATAAACAGGTGTGTGTTCTTGTCTATAGTACTCTTCTAGAATTGTCTGGTGGGATTGTCGTGATGCTGCCAAACTAGTCTGATGGACATCGGGATTAAAACGGACGGGTGTATATGCCTTCTCGTTGCTTGCCACCAAGCTAGGTTGGTGGACTTCTTTAGAGATGGAAGAGATAAAAACCTACTCACTTTTGACCAGATTTCTCTTCTGGTGGTTTGTCTTTTCTGCTCGAGTTCGAGGAAACTGAGCCGAATGCCTAAAAACGATACCATCATCATGTTGAGGGCGCACTGTCGCACGATTATGGCGGCGATTATTGATGGAAACCCTCGATAAGGAATCCTGTATCCTTAAATTAAGCCCCTGATGGACCTGCTCATTCACCTCCCTGTAATATGGGATGGAATGGTGATTATGTTCCAGGGATAACAACCTGAAACGGTTGGAGATGGTGGTTGGCACCACCTGCTTCTTAATCACTGGTCGTCGTTGTCCGAATGACCGGTGTGAGTTGTTAACTTGGAGGGATTATCGGGCAACCTCCATAGTTGGAATGGTACCATGATGAAGGTAATCCTTAACCAATTCATTTGATACCTAGCGTTGAAGACGCTGAGTACGTGTTATCTTCCTCAGAGCAGATGACGATCCAGCAGGAGTAGCAGTAGGGGCATTTATGGAAGAAGCATTCACAGTGGAAGTATTCACAGGTGTGAACTTAAGAGAAGCCATTGCAGAAGATCTTGGAAAGGAGTGCTTTTTTTATATAACAAACATAATCAAGATTATTCCTTCCACTACATCCTTTGGATGAGCATATATGTTATTGATTGTCTTGTTGACCCTCTCATTTAGTTTTAGGTAGGGGCCTAATAAATAGTGAAAACATCATTTCAACTTGGTTAAGGATTCACGTCAGGTTCACCATTTTTTATTTCCCTCTAGAATTGGGGATGATCTCATTGATTTAATATTCAAACACTCCATGCGGTTTCAAATGGGTTTGATCGTAGAACTAGAAACATCCAATGATTCCATATCCATTTGGACCTACTTTCCAAAGGTAGGTGCTCATTTTTTGTGAACTGATGAGGCTTAGGAATTTGCGTTGGTTGAGAGGATGGGAGGTCGGACTCATCACATCATTTTGAGGGTAATTATTATCTACTCTGGGACTCTATTTATATATTTATGTTTTTTTCGTGAATCCTTATTACATTATCGAGTTTTTAAATGATCATTCCAATAGATCTGATAATCAATGATAAATATGTATATAATTTAGAGAATCTTTTATATGTATTCAAGGTTCTTCATCGATAAAGAATTATATGTGTTTGTTTTGAGATTCATAGTCAATGGTATCTATTAATACATTATATATAAGTATCTTGGTCATTATGATAACCATACTGGTTTTAAAGCCACTCAGCGGGAACTTGAAGTTTATTGTCATTCAGAAGGACATAGATTATTTCAGAGTTGGAATCACACCCGCAGATGGGATACCTACGTATCCTTCTTTAGAGAAGGAATCAGAACCCACGTATTTTGAGTAAGGGAGTATGAGTTTTATGTATGATTGATGGCTCAAAAAAAGATGTCATAATTACTTTTACACTCGAATCTCACGTGAGTCATGCTCGGTGTGAAAAACAAGACGTATTGGTAAAACCATACAATTGTTCCATTAAAGTTAAAATCATGAGAAATAATGTAGGGCTTATGTATGTATGACTTCCCAACTAAATTAAGATTAGGATTTACTTTAGGGAAGAAACCCAGAAATAGGGTCCATAAAGGTATATGTACTTTATAGAGATTTGGATACTCTAACTTCATGATTAATCCTAAAGAGGATTCCCAAATTAGGAGGGGACTTATGATTGGGTTTCACTCATGAAAAGGAAACTCAAATCAAAAGTAAGTGAAGACTGGTTAAGAGAAATTATGACTGGGGCTTACTCTTGAAAAGGAGGCCCAGGTTAGGGGACATGGGGCTTACTCCTAAGGAGGATTCCCAAATTAATGAGGACTTGGGGCTTACTCGTAAGGATGATTCCCAGATTTAGGGAATTATGAATGGGGATTATTCTTGAAAAGGAATCCCGGGTTAAGGGACTTGGGGCTTAATCCTAAGGAGGATGACCAAATTAAGATAACATGGAGTGGGGCTTACTCATGAAAAGGAGGCCCAAGTTAAGGATTCTAAGATTTTAAAGGATGAGGTTGAATGAATAAAATCTCTAACTTTAGTGACATAAAGCTGTGTAAATCACTAGGTTTTGAGAGATGTTCCACGGAATTTTATTCAGATAAGGAAGTCAATCAAGAAAACATGCCATAAATGGCTTTTAAAGAGTGTCTTGAAGACTGAATCTTGAATAGGAGAGGTGGAATGGCATAATAGAGGTGAAATGGGTAGGAAGGGCACCCAAAAAGATATGGGCACGCACGTTCTGCGGGGTCGCGCAAGTACTGTATGGGCGCGCATGTCTTGGTCGCGCAATTATACTTGCGCCACACCTATATACCTGGCCGACGGTTAACCAGTAGGGTAATACTTGGGCGATCCTTGACCAAAGCCTTTAGAATTATCCCAAGGTACTTCCAGAAGAGTGGCGCGCATGTTTTTAATGATTAGGTAAGGAGGCGCGCAAGTGTGTCCATTTCCCTTAATGGTAAAACATTTAGGCGTGCAAGTGTTAGTGAATTCTAACACTTAGACCTTATTACTCTTGTATAGACCTTACATTATAGGTAAATAATTACCTTCGAAGTGTTTGGAAGACTTGAAGAAGAGACTTGGACGTTCAGAGCTTTGTAGCTGAATCCTGGAAAAAAATCCTCCTCAAATTGGGGGCCCACTGAGGGTATTTATAGGCTGGAGAATACCCTAGGTGATTTTTAAAGAGGGCACGCAAGTCACCTGTGCGACTATTTGGGTGGCGCGCATGTATACTTGTGCGGCCATGCTGGAACTTGCGCGACCTATGGGCAATGTTCTCCTTGTTCATCCCTTTCTCTTTTTTTGATGTTTATTTAAAGGATGAATCTTCTTTGTTTGGAGTATTTCCCTTTTCATTTTGTTTAGACTCTGTGACGAAAATTGAGTGTCAACAATAATTCATCGATCTGGGAATTTTTTAAGTTGGGAAGAATTAAATGACCTTGAATTATTAGATATGAAGGATTTCCATCTACAAATATATTTGATTCATAATGTATAGTATAAATCATGTATATTGAATGATAATAAATTTATTTTAATTAAATATATTTAAACAATTATATTTGATTTATTAATTTACTCCAAAAAAAGAAAATAATAATATGGGGAAAAACACATATAAAAAACAGAATTAAAATTTTAAATTATGGTGTCCATTTGTAACGTGAAATAATAAAGACACAAAAATATTCAAAAAATAAAAAAAATATTATAAATAATAGTTGATTCATGTAAATGGAATATAAATAATTTTGATTGAAAAAAGATTTGATGTCTAACTATGTAAATATTTTATATTTTATAGATAACATTACCCTCATACAACATTGGAATAATATCTAAGTATTGTGAATAACAATTGACCATTGAAATTTTCACTTTATCATTGAGAATAGAATATATTCCTTTATAAATTAGAATTTACCATGAATAAAATCTGTTAATATGAATATTATACTTTAATGATATGATATTAAAATAATAAAAAATTAATGGAAAGAAGAATCAATGATAATAATGTATGTTTCATCTTATATAGTAAAATATTAAATTTTTATATTAAGATTTAATTTTCTAATTTTTAAACTTATATTAGTCAAATTTTATATAATAATTAAATTTTATCCATATAATAGTTAACATTTATAATAAATAAATATTTAATCACAAATCTGAAATGAAATAGATTTTTTTCAAGAAAAAATTAATTTATTAAAAATTTAAGAGATTATTATTATGAATTAAATATATAATATTATGAAATAGAATTTTCAAAATGTTTCTTAATCAATCCCTTGAAATTATCGTATGCATATTTCATGTATTTTTTCAAAAAAAGGTAAATTTTTTTGAATAGTCATTAATACACTTTTTTGTAATATCATGTCATTGTTGAAATGTAAATGATAAAATGTCGAAAAATATAATATTTATTTTATTGTAATAAATAAAATTTAATGAGTAAAATAATATATTTAAAAGAATATACTTAATTTTAAAACCTATATTTAATTTTCAAAATTTATGATATTTTTCTAACAAATATGAATATTTAGTTTAATACATTCTACATAATATGTCCAATATGAATTTATGTTTATTATGGGTCCTCATGTAAAAAATGAATCATTTTTATATATTACCAATATAAAATTAATTATAATCTATAGTAAACATATCTGTTGGCCTAAATAATGATATAATAAATACACAAACAAAAAATTCTCTATTTGTAATGAAAACACCGCTTTACTACCACATTCTCCCCACTAACCAAAAACTTGACATCACAAAATATCAAAAAAAAAACCATCTATATTATCTAATAGTCATGTCCTAAATCCCCCTGTGTAACCAATATGCTCACCTTCAAATAATTAGGATAAATTCCATGTAGGAAACTAAAGTGGTGATATAGGGGATTCAAAACCCTGGTTTCCATTTTATTTATTATCATAGTCATTTTATAATATAATAATTTAATAAAAAAGTTAATATTTATTTTTTAATACAATAATATTTACTAGTTTACCTCTATTTTCTAGATCACAAAAAATATCTCTTTTCCAATTACAATTTTACGTTACATAAGATAATAATGATGGTTTTTTCATCCATATAAATTCATAAAAACTAATTTATTTATTTTTATAATAAAATAGATCAATATGTATGTTTTTGGAATATCATAATAGTAAAATAATGAATTATATAAAATTATTAAAAACTTAGTCATTTATAACCATAAAAATTTAAGCTCACTATGGAAGACTCACATAATATGTATCGTTTTACTGATTCATTAAAATGACATATTGAATTTATTGAAACACATATAAATTGGATTATATATATTATGGAACCATTTCACATTATAATTTTATTTATTTATCATCATCATGGTGGCTATGGAATAATGAACTAAATAAACTAAAAATAGATAATATGGACAATCATAATTAAATAAATCAATGATCCATGATAAAAATAGGTTATAATGGATGAAGTAATATTGATTTTATTTCATGCTAATATGAAACAAATGGTAACTATTTAGAATTCTAAAGGTGTATTTAAATAATTTCAAGACTCGATGTAGTTGTTTTTTATTTCCCATTTTCATTCATGAAGTTATGTTATCGACTATCCTCTATCTCCATATTACCACCTTTGTCTCTTTATATCAAAACACTATTAGGTAGTATATTATAATTTTTCCATTTTTTTGTATATTCATGTCCCTCAAATTTCCATTTCTGATAAATTTCATTAAATTAAAACTCGATAAATTAAACATTTTCTTTTTAATATCTCTTATCGTGCACCAATTTTATAATGAATATTTTTATTTTAGGATTTCTAAAAAACAAAATTTTTTGAAAATAATGTTTTCATTTAAGTTTTTTTAAATGATTAATTATATCATTTATAAAAACTAATTTTACATTTTTATAAAAGGACAATATAATAATTTCATTCCATGAAGTCTCCATAATAATTTATTTGTGTTTTTTCTTATTTTAGATAGATATGTTCATGACCCTTTCTACATTATATGATAATTAATTCTCATCATCCATTAATCAGTCCTTTTATTTACATCTTACTCAATATGTCGATGGTTAATTATTTATCATTCTTCCCATTTCATTCCCATGGATCAATTTTATGATTATATTTTATCTAAGATTCAATTTTATCTGGAACCCAAATTCTAGTAAATTTATGAGGATGGATGTGCGTAAAATTACATTTTTTTCAATTAGCATGGCAATGATATTATATCATGATATCTTTGAACATGGGTGTGATGTAGTTAAATATTGTAAAAAATTTATATGTGTGCATTATGAACATAGCGTTTCACATAATCATATGCATGAGAATGATGTGGCTATGTTTTCCTATATTTTATTTATTTATTTGTTTTGATTGTTCAATTATATTTTTTCTTAATGTTATTATTTATGTGTTTCTTGTTATTATTTTTATATTTAATATATACTAATTAAATTTTTATACATGTTTTAGGATTATATATTATTTTTTATTATCCTTTAATTATTGATTCTTTGTAATGTTTTGTTTATGATTATTATTTCTTAATAAATTTTTATCCAATTATTCACTCTTACTAGGCGTTATGGATCAACCATAATCTCATGTATATCCCCTGGATATCAAATATAATGATAGGACTCTTTTGAGATAAAGTAGTAAGAAATTAAAATTAATGTAAATGTTTTCATTGTTTTTTCATTAATATTTCCTGATATATCTTTTTTAAAAAAAGAAATAGTCCTATAGATTATTGTGTGAGTTTTTATGAATATTTTTTAAAAACATTATAATATTATATATAATGAATATTGGTTAGTATATTTTTTTGATCCATAAAACTAACTAATAGAACCAAAATCATATTAAGGATAGTTTGAAGCTCTTCGTAATATGAACCACCTATACCTAATCCTTATATATAATGAATAATAAACTCTGAATTTCTTATTATATCTTATAATAGGTTCTCAGTGATTAAAAATATATATTTTTTGTGAATACGTTTTTACTAATATAATCACAATTGAAGTCTTGTGACATATGATGAGTCCCCTTTAAATCACATGTACATAGTAAGGACCTAGTTTTTATTTATATAGTCTAAAATTTGACAATAGGTATATATGGAATGAACCCAGTATAGTTTAATTAAAAATAGATGAAGGTTCAACCTTAAGATCCTTTACTGAGACGAATCCTATCTAGTGATTTTGGTTTATGGGTTGACCTAATTATAACCTTAGTCTAAATATTATGACATTAAATACTCATCTATAATAAAATACACATCTCCATTCGTTGACACATAATATTTCATGGCATGATTAATAAGATATTATAATCCCTTAGATATTAGTTTTATTTGATCTTTTAGTCACGAAACTTCAAAACTAAATGGTCTATGAGTCTATAAATCTAATATTCTAAATATAGTGCATATTTAATACCTTTCAATACAAATTCCCTTGATTTATTTTTTTGGAAAGTTCATGAAATAAGATAATATAAATGTTAGTATACTCATTTATCAACCATATCCAAAGATCAAAAACATTCATTAGATGTTACTCATATAAACCACTATAATATGGCATCATGATAATTTTATTATTGAATATAAACTATCAAAAAATATATTAAACACATATGGTTAATATAAAATGCATTCATCAATTCAAGGCATACGAACCCAATCATTGAGAGAGATTTTTTAGAGTGTTTTGGTGAATTGATAATGTTATTATCTATAATCTTCACATGGGGTCCCTCATAATGATGGATAAAAAATATCACTAAACCATGATCATACTAGTAGTTAAATCAATATGTTGTGAAATGACCATAATAAAGATTCCTTGAGTAATGTTTATAGAAAATTGGAATAATATTAAATTTATGAATTATAAAACTCTGAATAATAATGTGTGCCACCACACACCTATAAAAAAATTATGATAAAGGGTTTTAGTATTCACCACAATTTTTATGTCTGATAATTCATTCTATTTATACTAAAATTTTCTCTAAAAATATTGACCAACTATACTCATGATATATAAGAGACCATCACAAAGCCTCTCACCAAGACCCTTAACCAATTAATATTTACTTTGAAGTGTCATATTCTATTAAACTTATCTAAGAGGTTCAAAAAATAAATATACAAGAGAACCCCTTTTTTAAAAATGTAACCCTAGAATTTATAATAGACCTATTATAAGATGGAAAAACATAAACCACATGTATTGAAATAACATTGAGTAAGACATTATCATTAATGTATTTAATTTGCGTCTTACCCAGGGAGATGTAAAATGGAATTAACCGATATAAAAAATTTGATGATTGGGTGTGGAAGAATATATATCATTATATTTCACTTATATATATATATTATATATATTCTTCATGTATAATATTTGTTCAATATCAACCTATATGATAACTTATTATATATATTGATTGTATATATCTCTTAATAATGTGATGGAAACAATCAAATAACTATCCAAAAGGAAGATACAAACATTACACTATTAATGGAGTAATATTTTTACCTAATTACAATTAGATTCCAAATTCTTCGAATTCATATGGTTCACATCAAGAAGAAATATGAAATCCCAAAAAACTAGTTAATATCAAATGATTAGAGCTATACCATGATTTTTTCGTAGCTATTAACTTCCAAATAGTCGCAGAAACGTTGATTAAAAAATATCACACCATAATAGTTGTCCCATATTTATCTTATCCCATGTTGTGAACACAGTATGAAACCATATAGAACATTTATTATTCTTTAAGGAAGGGTTGATATTCATAATATTGGACATCTATGGTTCATCAAGTGTGCTAAAAGATGTATGGATTGTCAACATCAGCCTGATCAAATTATTCCCCTGAATGTTTATGATGATGGAATTTGTTAAACTAATTATATTCTATGGTATTTTTGAACTACATCAGTGGCATGTTGAAATTAGAATTGGAGATCATAGGATCATCGTAGTGGTTATGTCCATATAGTTGTGTCCTCGTTGATAATGGGATTAATATCTTATCTCAATTTAATAGGATACATAGAAATGTATTTTAAGAGTGTATATTTTACTATAAATAGATTTAAAAATATTGAAATGTTTATTTAACCTTCAAATTATAGTTTGAGAAAAACATCTTGAAGATCATATAGAAATTTCCTGCATAAATGGAATAAGATGTTTGATCATGTATCGAAAAATCATAAAATTCAAAAAAAAATCATGATGTATTGAAACCAAATTAAATCCATTATGTCAAATTTGGTTTATCATTATGAACTATATGAACCATTCCAGAATTATAACCATTTACCAAATATAATTGATTCAATATGAAACATGATTGATAGTTTGTGAGATCTAGAGCATGTGATAGAATAAATCAGAAAAAATAGAGTGACCCCACATGGGATTTAAATTCCATTATGAGAATATTTAATTTATCCTCCTTTTGTTCATACAAAATATAATGAAATATTCATATATAAATATTATCATACACATTGAGTCATTAATAATATTATAAATTTATAGGTCATGGGTATGATTATTCCTTTTTAATTTATTAGATCACTAGAAAAATATGGTTTTCCTAATGACCCTAAAAATCATTATAACGTTATGATATTTATGATTAATCATAGTACATCTCAAACAACTTACCTATTTGAGGTGTGATAAAAATATGATCATAGTATGGCTTTAATATTGATACTAGAAAGGATTCCTTTGATTATTCGTAATATAATAATCTAACAATTCTCATTGAGAGAATTAAATGTTAAATTTAACATGGAATAGTCATATACAAAGAAGTAGTAATCCCCGATGAGTCAAAGAAATTTTCTTATCCTAAATATATTAGAGGGGAATTTCAATGGAATGATTGATTCCACATTCATAGGATTAATAAATAGACCTAGATAAAATATCCCAAACTCAAGGAGTATTACTTTCTTGATTAAAAATTAGTTTTTGGGTATCTTATAATATAACTGATGTTCTCTCAAGGTCTATAGGGAAACATTGAGATATCATAAATTCTCATATCAATAATTAAAAGAGACCTTGATATCATTCATAACGGCCTTATAAAAAAGTAGAAATGGATGAAATATCATTTTATTTAAGGCCATAAAAACATATGAAGAATTAGTCAAGAAAAAAGAATCACTGGCTATTTTAAATGACCATAAAAACTACAAAATGTATTCTTTGGAACATATTTTTATGTAAATCAATGTAAATTGTAACAACCTACTTGTTTATATAATTATTCATTTGATTTATTTTAATACTTATGAATAATATATTAATTATAATTTAATGGGGATTATATGTTCAATTCCATACTCAACATGCAATAATCTATTTCTCAAAAATCTCATGTGGCACACAAGGCTGAATCATATCGAAAAATAATATAATAATATTATTATTTTATGTGGTAGTTAATGGGAATACATTGTGTTGGAAGGAATGAACATAATTAAACATATTACAGTTAAACATGTTTGTTAAAATTTTTTACATTTATCCAAAACCAATTAGAGTATTAAATGAGAATGACTCCAATTTTAAGCATAAATACTCTATTATTTTTAAAAAAGTAGTTTTACTGGATTTTGATGGTGAATCACATTTAAATAAATTTCTTGTCACGTTTATAGGTTCCACTTTACAAAATATCCATCTTCTTTATAAGATGGAAATCCATATTTACATTCGGTAAACTTTTGGTATTTTTCTGTTAAAGTTCCTTTTTAATGAATTGTGAAAAATACTGCATTTAAATACAAAACAATATTTTCATCTAATTTATTTATATGATTAATTTTTCATTCAAATTGGGTTTAATTCATAGTTTTATTATATTACAATATTTTAATACAATTTTGGTCATTGAATTTAATTTCACATTGATATTCGAAATAAACACATGTCAATTTTTTGGTTGTTTTTACTTATTAAAAACACTCTTTCTGGTTTTGACAAAGAAATTAATTTTTAATTAATTTCTGTAAGTTATGTGTTTTGAATATGGAAAAATATATTCCATATTTAGAATCAAGATTTATAAATAGTGAAAATAGGTAGCTTTTATTTTTAAACATTTTGATTAGTAAGGTCAGTAAATATTTTATTTTCCATGGTTATAGGGTAAATTTTGTAAATAAAGGGAAAAAATAATATAATGAAATTAAATTACCATAACACATATCCAAATCCTATTTGATGGGATATTTACTACAATGGGTATCATTGGGTCGATTTTCTGACCCCATTGATCCACTTCATTGTGAATGTGACATTTAATTACTTTTAAATTTAATTTAATGAAAATATAACCTAAACAGGTATCTTTTTGTAAAACAATTTTTATATAGGGTTATATAATTTATCATTTTGACTATAAATAGTCATTATAAATATAAAAATATTTCATATATCATGTTATTTTATTTATAATTTTTAGACTTTAAATAATTAAATTTATTTATGACATAACGGTGATGAAGTGATTACCTTATTATTGAATGTTTTATGTAAATGAGATTATAACAATTTAAAAAAAATCTGAATCATTTTAAGCAATACGATAATTTTATGGATTATTATAACTTGTTATCTTGGAATTAATGAATATTTTCAAACAAATCATTTTTGTTTGGATTCATAAAATGTCATCCTATTAATAGTATATAAATTGACATAAATGAGTGTTTTAATAAGTTAATATACTATAAAAAGATATAACAGTTCAAAAAAAATATGATTCAGCCAACATAAATTTTTGATGTTGAAATTTTCATTAATGGACAATGTTAGGTTCTAATGTCATTTTATTGTAACAATATTAGTCATATTTTATGAAAATACAAGAAGACTCAGTAAAAGATAATTAAGTATACTAAGTGTTAGAGCTAAATGATAAGGTTAATTTTATGACCTAAACTTTTATAAAACCCATTGGCATAACGAATTTTTACCCATCCTCAACTATGATTTAAAATATATCACTTTGGTGTTATTAGAATTCTAATATCAATTAATAATAAAATAATACATTCAAACATTCTTAAAGTTCTCCCCCTCCCTCTTGTAAAAGGAAACCACCTCTAACGCATTACTCACACCACTCAATCTCATTGTCTCATCCAAACACTACTACAATAAGTTACCAAATTACCTATCTTATTCCTTTAATACTTCCAGTAGGGATAAGGCAATTCAAGAAATCGTTATGGCTCAAATCAATTGAAGTTAAACGATTTGAAGAATTGTCTTCTCTCGTGCTCTTTTCCTTTATTTTCCCTTCTCCGCCAACTTTTCTATTCTTATTATTTGATTACATGACAACACTGGAAACCTAAATATAAAAGGTTGTTGTTTTGAGATGTATTCAAACTACACTTACACACACATCTGTCTAATCGGTATAAAACATACAATTTTTGTGGATGGTAAACTACTGCCTCACGAAACGATGAATGCACAATATTTTTCTACCACCTCTTATGGTGTCCATTGTGATGGAAATGTTATCATATATGATATATATGAAATTTATTTTATCTCTATTCTACATATCTCTCATTTTAAACATACCATTATTCTTTTCATGTTATATTAATACTATAATTTCATTTGTGTAAATGCAGACTACCGCCCCATCAAAGTGATACGACTCATTCACGCCATAAATGGAACATACAAAGGATTGAAATAATAATCATTTGTAAAATATATAACATATATATTATACTGGAATTAATATATTCTTATGTATCATTTAGTTTTTATTTCATTAAAATTAAAAAAAGAATGAAAGTAGTGTTCATGTGTACATACAACTTACCATCTCCATGAATAGTGCATTTAATTTCTTATATCCAAATGATATGGACAATTATAAATAATATTTTAATAGATTTATAGGAAATAAATTATATATAAATCATGAATATTATATTTAAGAAAATGGAATTTTGACCACATGGACACTTTATTATTATAAGAATTTCATTTTCAAATCAAGTTCCGAACATCGACAAAATGTCCGATATGAACTCAAATAAAAAACTAATTTTTATAGAAAGGTAATATAAGATACAAAAGGAATAATAAACTTGAAAATAGTTATGAAGAAATTATAAATGAAATTAATTTTATTATTCAAGAAATTAAACAACGAACGAGTCATGTTGGACACGGGATAATAGACTTTATCTCAATCTCATTTCATTAAGGCATATTTTGATTTATACACAACTTTCTTTAATACAGTGTACATACCCCCTTAAATTTTAATTTCATTCGAAGGGATTTTTTTTCTATGTAGTTTTTTACTAAAGTAGAAAGGAAATTTTTTATTTTTAACATATGTGGTGAAAATGACCTTTCTTCCGCCGCAAGCATTATTTGATATTTGGATTCTCTAATAAGTTGTGATGTATTTTAATGAAAAATAAAAACCATATAATCTTTTTTGGTCTTGAAAAATGGTTTTGATATTGGTTTTACTATTTATATATTTTGAAATTATATCATATGATTTAAAATGAAATTTTTATGATTTAAATTTTTATATTTGAACTCTTTTATGTTTGATGATTATATAATGTTTCTGGGAAATTTGATCGGTGGTTCCATGATAAACAAAATGACAGGTGGTTTCATGATAAAACAAGGAAGGTTGGTTATGTTATAACCTCAAATTCAATAGGTATGGAAGTTGGTTGTATGGATATTCCATTTGTAAGAAGGATTTGTGGAAGTCAGTCATATGGTTATTTCATTTAAGTATGATTATATACCAAGTTATCCTTTAATATGTTAATGGTTATTTATATGGTTATATGGTAATATTTTGGTTACAAAATGGTATGAATTGATCTTTTATTCAGTTAATAATATTTAAAACTTCATAAAGGTGAAGGTAATACTTATGATAAAGTGTTCATGGTTTACTTGTTGTTTTAAAAAAATAAAGGTTTTTCTTCATTGTGTATCCCTGCATAAGATTCTCATTCTAAACCCAATTTGCATTTAATTTTTCACACATTACATAATGTGTAACAAGGTCAAGGATATGATCATGGAAATGTCATGATGTATGAGACAAGGAACTAAACATATTTATTTTTTTTTAAGTGTTTTAATTTATGAAAAAAATTGATTCTAAGTAGAAGTGTATACATGTAATATTCTTATGATATGTATTATTTGTGACCTAATTTATAATTATACAAACCTGAAAATATCCTCAATGTCAATTAACAACTAAATTCAATAATATGTATTGTTTAAGGCAGGGGCCTTATTGTTTGTATTAGAGGTTAGTTTAGATAAACTTAGGAGTTAGAATTTTGTTAGTAGAATATCCATAATCTATACATTATGGTATAATTGAAAAGAAATAGAATTTGAATATTACTATGTTTCTTCATCAATAATTTAATTTTTCATAATAGTTTTCCATATATAAAATAGGGATGCAGTGTTGGGAAGGTATAAATAGAAAAATAACATTCCAAATCAGCATTTGAAGATGGTTGGAATCGGAAATGAATAGTTTTTTTACAGTAATGGTGTAGTTAACTCATGATATAAATTTGGGTGTTATACATTCTCAATATCAACCAGATCAACCCTTGAAGAACATGCTATAGTGGATCATTTCATGAGACAATATCCTCTATCATTCAGAGGATCGTCTGCCCATGTCCAACCTGAATGGTCGAACAATGCATTGGAAAAGATCTTTGATGTCATGGTTTGTACTAACAATCAAAATTTCAGTCTAGTTTTTATTCATTTTTAAGTAGATATTGATCAGTGGTGGTCAATGATTAAAAATATCAGGGACAGTGCAGAGATTGATTCTATTTCTTGGGAATAATTTAATAGTATGTTCCTTGAGAAATATTTTTCTAAGGCGGTTCAACTTAGGAAGGAGAATCAGTTATTAATATTGAGGAAGGAGGATGACCAAGTGGCTGCTTATGTAGAAAAATTCACTCAACAGGAAAGGTATGCTCTAAACTTCATCTGAAATTTGGATAGTAAGACAAATTGATTTTTCTGAGGACTAAAGCTACAATATTAAAAAGTATTAGCCTCTCATTAATTTAATAGATATGGGAAACTTTTCATATGTTCCTAAAAGGTAGAAATAATGTTTTATGATGATCAAGTGTTCCATGATAGTATGAAAAAGAATATGTATGGTTGGCCGAAAAAGGGAATGAATTCATCAATCAAGCCTAGAAGTAAGAAAATTAAATTTTCATCTTGTGATAAGTGTGGTAAAAATAATCATGTATAATTTCAATAAAGGGTGGGATGTGCTTGAGGTGTGGTAATACATGTGAAATTTCTCATTACATTATGAATGATGATAAATCCGGTAATGAAAACACAACATTAAGAATTATTAGTTGCAATGAGTATATAAATTATGCCAATGTGTGTCAAAGTTGATTACACAAGGTAGAAACCAGATAGATCAAAAGAAAAAGGGTGTGAAAAAACATTTTCTACTACTACGGTTGATGTGGGACCATAAAATGATGCGGAATCATGTACATTGTTTTTTTTCAGGCTAGGACATTTTTTTATTCAGGGTATACACATTAATTCATTGATGAGATATTTTTGGTTAAATTTGGAATTCCACCTCAATAAATGGATCCAATACATATGGTATAAAGTATGGGGAAAATGATAAGTCAAAACTAAGTTTTTAGAATATTGCTGACTTCATTTGTGGAAAGAATATTCTTGAAAACCTTGTTGTTTTTCCTCTAGTAGAGTTTGATGTTTTTTAGAAATGGATTGGCTTTTTATTCATGATAATATTGACTATATATGTAAAGATGTTTCTTTTTAGAAATTCATTGTGTTTGTGTATAATAATAAAACCTTATCTATTATAACATATCAAGAAGATAAGAAACTAGTGAAAGATGTAAATAAATGTTACCTTGCACATATTGTTGAAAACAATGTAATTGCTTAGATTAATGATTTTCTAGTAGTAAATGAGTATCTAGATGTTTTTCCTAATGATATTCCTCGTATTATACATGATTGGGAAGTTGAATTTACTATTTACAAAGTTATTGATGTTATGCCAATTTCAAAACCCCCTTAACGAATGGCTCAAATTGATCTTTTATAGTTAATGATACAATTACAGGAGTTGATAGATAAGGGCTTCATTTGACCAAGCACATCACTATGGGGTGCTCCAGTCTTGTTTTCAAGAAACAAAGATGGATCAATGAGACTTTTAATTGATTAAATATCCTTGAATAATATCATTATATAGAACATGTTACCTTTGCGTCATATCAATGATTTGTTTGATCATCTCTAAAAAGATTAGTATTTTTCAAACATTGACTTGAGATCAGGGTATCATCAGTTGAAATTAAAGTAATAAGATATTCTGAATACCTCATTTCATACTAGATATGGGAATTATGAATTTTTAGTTATGCCTTTAGGGTTAACCATTTCACCTACTATGTTATTGGATCTTATTAATAGAATTTTCCATGTGTTCATGGATGAGTTTGTGGTTGTGTTTGTTGATGATATTTTGGTATATTCCAAAATTAAAGATGAAAATGAATATCATTTAAGGGATATGTATAAAACCCTAAAAGAAATTAAATTTTATGGGAAATTAAGCAAGTGTGAGTTTTGGTTAAAAAAAATTTCCTAACATGGCCACATTATTTCAAAAAATTGCATAAATGTTGATCCTGTTAAAAAAAAATTGATGATGAATGGACATTACCTAAAAATATAACTAAAATTCATAGTTTTCTTTGTTTGGAAGTATATTATATAGTTTTTGTTGATAATTTTTC
The DNA here is from genome assembly GCA_963277665.1 of Viscum album. Lineage (NCBI taxonomy): Eukaryota > Viridiplantae > Streptophyta > Magnoliopsida > Santalales > Viscaceae > Viscum > Viscum album. Next base: position 852,790,121 of record OY728145.1, read on the forward strand.
AGAGTTATCTATTATCCATACTAATTTATCTCTAAAAGGTGTTAAGTTTATATGGAAAAAATAATTCCATGATTATTTTTAAGAATTGAAAAGAAGATTGGTGAATGCCCCAATATTGGCATTACCTACTAGGAATAGTTAGTTTTTAATCTAATGTGATACTTAATTTAAAGTACTTGGTTGTTTCCTAATGTAGAAAGATAAATTAATTGCTTGTTCTTCAAATCAATTGAAACCTTATCAGTTCAATTACACTAAACATTAATTGGAATTATATTATGTTTTTTTTTGCTTTACAAATTGGGAGGCATCATCTGTATGGGGTAAAATGCGGGATATATACTGACCAGTAATGTTTTAAGTATATAGTCACTTAGAAATAATTTAACATGAGTCCTATGAGATGGTTATAATTAAACAAGTATTATTATTGCACGATTCATTTCCATCTAATAAAAGATAATAAATTGGCTGACGCTTTGAGTCAAAAAAGTAATGCTACATTAACCATGTCACATTTTGAATAATATCCATTGATTAAAGATTTTATAAAATTTGGAATCGAAGTTGTAGGAGTAGGAAATTAAACACTTTTGTTTCATGTGGCTGTGAAATCTTCTATATCAGACAGAATTAAGAAAGCATATGAGGAAGATAATGAGTATTAGTAAAAGGTATATTTGTTTCAGAAGGGTAAGTTAAATGAATCTAACATTGAAAAAATATTGTGTTTTTAGGTTTGGAAATAAATTATGTGTGCCTTTTGATTCACCGTTAATAAAATAGTTGTTATGTGAAGCTCATAGCTATCCGTTTTCAGTTCATCCAGGTAGTATGAATATGTAAAATGATGTTTGAGAGTATTACTGGTGGGATAGAATGAAAAGAGATATTACTGACTAAACTATGAAGTGTTTGACTTGTAAATAGATTAAAGTGGAGTGGAAATTAATGAAATGGTTGCTTCAACCTTTTCCAATTCTAGAGTGGAAATGGGAAACTTTGTCCATGGACTTCATTGTGGGGTTATCAAATACATCTAGAGGATTCAATTCAATTTGAGTTCTTGTTGATCAATTTAATAATTGTAATAATTTCCATCCTATTCAAGAATATTTTTATCCAGATACCCATTTTCGTTTGTATGTTAATGATTCAATCAGGTTATATGGAGTTACCCTATCCTTTTTTACTCAATGTGAACCCTGATACACTTTTATCTTTTAAATATGCCTTCATATATTGTTGGTTAGGAAATTAAATTTCATTAAAACTTTTCATCCACAATCAGATGGATAGTCAGAATGAAATATACATACCTTGAAAGATATGCTATGTGCTTTTTCAATGAATTACTAGGGAATTTGGAACCAACAATGTTCTTTGGTTTAATTTTCTTATAGTAACTATTTTCATTCCTGTATACAAATCGAACCATTTGAAGCATTATATCGAAAGAGCTGTCAAACTCCATATATTTGGAATGAAGTTGGTAAAATTAATTTGAGGGGACCTTAATTGGTATAATAGATGGTATAAAAAATATGTTGATTCAGAATCACATTAGAACAACTTAGAGAAGGTAGAAAAGTTATGTGGATAACCAGAGGAAGGATCTTTCTTTCGAGGTAGGTGATCATGTCATTCTCAAATTTTATCCATGGAAAAGTGAGATGTGTTTTGGTAAGAAGGGAATGTTGAGTACGAGGTTCATTAGATGCTATGAAATTCAAGAAAATTTACATTAGTTTCTGATAGAGTGGCTTTACATACATTTTTATCATAGTTACACAATGATTTTCATGTTTCAATGTTGAGAAAGTATATGCCAAATCCATATCATGTTTTGAGTCCAGATGTTGTTTAGATTGGTGAGAAAAATTCTTAAGAGGATCACCTGGTCTAGATTCTTAATCGAAGAGAGAAAGTGTATTTGAGGAAGGTAATTAATTAGGTAACAGTTCTATGGAAAAAATATATGGATAAATAGGTAACATGGGAACCTGAAAATGCTATGAGGGATAAATAACCCCAAATATTTGGTAAGTGAATAGAATTGTGGGGACACAATTCTCAAAAGGGGGGAAGGATGTAGTGGCCCAGATATTTATTGAATAATACATTTTATTTAATTAATAATATGAATAAGATATTAATTTTATTTTAAATTGGATTCTATGTTAGATGGCGAACCTTGGACTCAACAATGGGTTTCTCTGAAATCTAACGTTGCACACAAGTCTGTGTCAAACCAAAAACTAATATAATATTATTATGATTTTAAATCGTAGTTAACATATAACTATTATATTTGAGGTAATTAATATAAATAACCATATTATGATTAAAAATGTTTGTGAAATGTTTTTTACATTTATCTAATAAAATTTAGAGGCATAAAATGATAAAGAATCAATTTTTAATAAAAAATACTCTAATATTTTATAAAAAGTATTTTCAATTCCTTTTGATAGAGAAACCCATTTTAAATCAATTTTTGGTCACTTTTATATGTTTAATTTGTCAAAATAAATTATTTCTAGAATAAAGACATTAAAATTTACATTGGGTAAATTTGTGGTATTTTTATGATAAAGTTCATTTTGTAATGAATAGTGAAAAATTATACAATTATAGTCAAAACTATATTTTTATATAATTTATTTATATTATTTTAATATCCTTTTAATTTTATTTATTGTATAGTTATATTATTTTTTTATTATTTTATCGAATGTAGGTTGTTGGATGTAATTTCAAGTAGAAATTTTATATAAACAGAAATCAATCTTTTGGTGTTTTTTACTTTTTAAAAACATTCTTTTTGGTTTTGACGATGAGAATTAATTTTAAATTTTTTTTTCAAATTATTAGTTTTGAATTTTGAAAAAATGATTCCATATTTTGAATTAGTATGTCCAAATTTTTTAAATAGGCAACTTTTATTTTTGACACTATAAATAGTAACTTGAGTAAATATTTTATTTACCCTGGTTAAAGGGTAGGTATTCTAAATAAGGGTAAACAAAATTTATAATAATATCAAATTACCATAACACATGTCATAATCCTATTAGATAGATATTTCTAACCATGGGTTTCCTTTGGTCAATTTTAGGACTCAATGGAGACACATGAGTGTGGAAATGACATGTAATTACTTTTAATTTAAAGTTAAGGAAACTATAACCTAAACAAGTATATTTTTGTAAGATAATTTATATATGGGTATATATATGTTATCATTTAAACTATAAATATAAAATAAAAATCAAATAAAATTTCCTAAAAAATTGTATTTTATTTATAATTTTAATACATAATATAATCAAATTTATTTATGACATAATGGTGAGTTAGTTATAAACTTTTTAATGAATGTTTTAAATAAATGAGATTATAAAAATTAGCATAAATTTATTTTGAATCTTTTTATGTCGTACACAAATTTTATGGATGAGTATGACATTTTATATTTTATGTAATGATGCTTTTTATAATAAATCACATTCTTATGGATTTTTAAAAAGTCATGATATGAATAGGTTATAAATTGACTTAAATGTGTTTTTAAATCAATTAATATTTTATTTAATGATATTGTAGTCTTAAAAATCTAAAATTCAGAAATATTACATATATTAGGTTTAAAATGTCATTAATGAAACTCTTGAGGTTCTACTAAAATTTTATAGTAACTATATTAACCATATAGTATGAAAATACACGAAAACATGGTAAAAGATAAATAAGTTTACTAAGTGTTTATGCTAAATGATAAGGTTACAATTATGACATAAACTTGTATAAAACCAATTTTCAGAAATTATTTAGACCCTCCATAGTATTATCTTCAAAATATATCAATTTGTTATTATTATTTTCTAAATATCAATTAGTAATAAAATAATACTTTCAAACTTTTCTTTAGGGCCCCTCCTCCCTCTAATAAAAAGGATACCACCTATAACCCATTACTCAAACCTCTCAAGCCCCCTAGATCATTCAAACATTACTCCAATAATATCCGAACATCCCTCTCTTTCTTCTTGATTCATTTCTATATTATTAAGGAAATTAAAGAAATCCCTTTGGCTCAAATCCAATAAAGTTACCCTATTTGAGGAAATATCTTCTCTCAAGTTCCTTTAATTTCCATCTCTACTCCCCATACATTACTTATTCATTGTTTACATAAAAACTTGTATCCTCGGTATAATAGGTTATTTTTATGTGAATAATTCTAACTATACATACACAGACCTCCGTCTAATGGGTATAGAACATACTGTTTTTGTGGATGACGAATTGTTGCCTCATGAAACGATGATTGTTCAATATTATCCTTCCACCTATTATGGTGGTCATTATGATGGAACTGTAATCATATATTGTATATATATATATGATATTTTTTAATCTTTGTGATACTTTGTATTTTATTTATAAAATACCATTATGTTTTTCATGTTGTATAAATACAATAATTTCATTTGAGGAAGTGCGGACTACCGCCCCCCTCCAAGTTATATGAACCATTCATGTTATATATGAAACAAATAAAGGATGAAATAAATAAAATTATGTAACATATATAAAATATATATTATACTAGAATTATTATATATCTATGTATCATTTAGTTTTTATTCCTTTAAATATAAATAATAAATAAATGTGGTGTTCATGTGTACATACGTCTTATCGTCTCCATTAACGGTGCATTTAATTTCATATATACAATGATATGGACTATTCTAAATACATTTATATTGTATTTATATGACATATATGATATCTACATCATGAATATCATTATAGATATTATGTACTATTTACAACTTGGGCAATTTAAAATAATAAATATTTCATTTTTGACTCAAGTTCCGAATATCGAAAAAATGTACAATATAAACTCAAAAAATTAACTAATTGTTATTGCAAGTTAATAAGTGATATAAAAGGAATAATAAACATGAAAAATAACCAAAAGAAAGTGTAGATTGACTTAATTTTATTTTTCAAAAAATTAATGAATGAACGATTTAGGCCAGACACGATGTAAGAGACTTTGTCACAAACTCCATTCTTGGAGGCATGTTTTGATTTACACAAAAATTTCATTTGTACGATGTATAAATCCTTTTGTATTTTAATTTCATTCAATGGGAATCATTTTCAACGTATCATTTTACTAAATGAAAAAGGTAATGTTTCTTTTTTATGTATAATGTGACAATGACCTTTTCACAATCGCAAGCATTATTTGATATTTGGATACCTTAACAAGCCTTGATGTTTTTAAATGGAAAATAAATACCATATACACTTTTTGGATTTGAAAAACTGTTTTGAAGGTGAATTTACTATTTCACTATCTTGAATCTATTTCCTGTGATCAAAAATGAAATTTTTATGATTGAAATGTTGATATTTGAAATATTTTTTATTTTATGATTACATAATGGTACTTAGACATTTGACGGGTGGTTATGTGATAAACCAAATGACGGGTGGTTCCATGATAAACAAATTATGGTTGGTTAAATTATGACCTACAATGCATTGGGTATGAAGTCAGTCATATGGATATTTTATTTGTAAGAATTATTTATAGAAGTTGACCTTATGGTTATTCCATTTTGGTTTTATTATGTCCCAAATTTACCTCTTATATTTTATGTGTTCTTATTAATGGTTTTATGGTAAAATATTTGTTACAAAATGGTAAGCAATGCTCTTTTATTAAGTTAAGAGTATTTACTACATCATAAGTGTGTAATTATTACTTTTGATAAGGTATTAATTATTTATATGATGTTCTGAAAAAACTATCAAATTTCCTTTTTTCTATCCCTTACTAAGCTTCTTATGCTCTTTCGATGTTTTTTTAATTTTTTTCAGAGGACATAAAGTGAAATAGGTCAAGGATGGGATCAAGGAAAAGTCATTCTATTAAAAACATGGATGTAAAGACATTTAAAATCTATATAAAAATTTTAAATTATTTGAAATTATTAGGAATCTGCAAAAATTGACGACACGTCATTCTGAGGCCCTGTGTGCCCGGAATGAATTTTTGAACATTTTTTAAGGTACTTTATTATACTTACATATTCCATTTTCTATCTTTTGAACCAATGCTCGGAATTTTAGTCAGAGGTAATCGATGAATCCCTAGTGCTGGGATTCAGTTAAGGGAGGAAACACTTCGACCCCGGTAGGTAGGGAGAAGAAGTTAGTTTTCGGAATTTTTAGAGAATAATAAAATAACATTTAATTGATAATTTATTTTTCTCCAATAGTTGAGTCGTGGTGGCAGGACCGCTGGGTTGTGAAAACATTTTATGGCCCTGATCACCTATTGTGTAACTACACCATGTTCAATTAATGTGACTCATTAATAACTACAATTAATAAGACCTTAATTGAATAACAAATTAATTCCTTAAATATTATTTTGTTTTATAAAAATGTTGTAAAATGGATAATTGGGAGTAATTTGGTGGTGAGATATGATGAAGTTCTGATGAACCTTCTTCTAACGAATAATGTGGGATTTGATGATTCCCATTGAAGAATCAGTCGAGAGGTAGATGGTTAATGAACAACAACGCACACGAACATTCTCCTTCGTCCACAATACCCTCTAACGTTGAAGCACCGTCATCCGCAGTGGCCACCAACGATTCATGACATATGCTGGTTTATTATAAAAGTTTATATTTGATTATTTAAATTTATACTGTTTCATAAGATCCAAATGTGGAGTGGATGGTCCAAACAAAAAAATCTTGGACCATCCAACACAGATTTCATGTTGCATTATTCGGGGGTCAAATTTTCCAACTCAACAGAACCATGAATCTAGGAGTCGTGCTACGACGATGGCATATTGGGAGGCCCATAGGCATGAGAAGAAGGGATAATGGACCAACAGAGCTCACCTTGTGTCCTGTGGAAGATCCACTGGCACAACACCGATGGAACGGCACCATCGACTGATGTCGGGGCCAAAGGCATTGGACGATGCTCACTTACTGCAGAAGGGGGCAGCACCACTCGGTGCTATGATAGATGGGCATGTGGCCAGCTCTCAGCCATCCACAAGGGGAGGATGGGACTGCAACCATGATCCGATGTGAGGCAGTTAGTGGCTTCAATGTTGTGACAAAAGGAGGGGACCCTCTCTCTATGGGTCCCATGGACAGCGAGACGGCGCCAACTGGCACTGACGATTATGATTTGAAATACTATTTGAGTAGTTTTGAAGGGGACTGTGTGACCCTCATGCAGGTCACACATGTCAGTGGGCCATGCTGGCCACGGCCCAACCCCACCAGCTGGAGCTGGGTTGACTCGAACTAGGTTGGGTCGTACTAGGCCCAGACCCTCTTCGGCCCAGATACGTACACAGGGACATATCATGCAAACTAGATGTTAGTTTGTTGAATATTCTATAGTGCTGGAATCCTAGGAATGAGACATACCTTTTGAGATAATCCACCTGATTTTAGGAGAATGATGGAGTATGGTCAGGTTATATCGAACCCAAATCCAACTAATCTCTCGCAAATAACATGCTTATAACCCATAGACCAGACGCCCGAATGATGAACTGTCCATTATTTTGGAACCATTATGCTATATCTATACAATCGGTTACATCTTTATGGAATGTCTTGGATGTTGAGGAATGATCCATATCTTGAGGAGCAGATACTACAGAACTCCAGTGCACCAGGTGTTGAGAATCCTGTGGCTGGCCTTCAGTAATAGCGACCTTGTGTAGATCATAATTATAGAGGCCCAATGTGGAACAACATTATAGAGACCCAGTTTGGATCCGCATTATAGAGGCCATCTATGGATTAACATTATAACGACCCTGTATGGATCATCATTATAGAGACCCTGTTTGGATCTGCATTATAGCGACCCTGTGTGGATTTGTAATCTTGGGGCCCTGTGTGGATCAACAGTGCACAACCTAATGAGGACCAGATATAGAGCAGCCCATCATGGATCAATGACATACTATCCTATGTGATTCAGCAGTGTAGCCTCTTGAAAGAATAATATGATCTAGCCTTACGACTAATCATCTATATTTATGTACTTATGTTATATACATGGGTTGAGATGAGTCTTTTTCATTGTGCTTTTTTATTGAGATCATGCATTGTGGTTTTCCTTTGATGAATTCTGAGAGACCTTTGGGGGTCTTAGGTCCCTACTGGGTATTATTATACTCACCATGGCAAGGGATTCACCTGCACCTTGTTGTGACTTGTGCAAGACACAAGCAACTCGACTGATACTATATGATCCAGGACTAGGCAGTACATGGAGGTGACTAGATGACGTGGAGATCTTTGGAGATGGGTTGTACATACCCTTTAGGTATGATACATGGTGGATGATCTCAAGAACTATTTTCTATTTTCTATTTTATTGTATATTTTTTATGGGATTGTATTCCAACCCCATTAAATTCAGTTCACACTTTTAATACTGTAGTTTTACTTCATGGATGCATCATGTTGCATTATTGGACTGTGTGTTTATACAGTATTAAATTCAATGTCATCCTATATTAGGGATATGCCTTTTTTCCATTGCTAGTCACTGACCCCTGTCCTATGAGAGTTGGATCTAGGGTAGTCACAGTGTGATCCTTGGGGGATAGGTCATGACAATGTTGTATCCAAGGAGTCGGTTCTACTAAAGAACTTGAACTCTGATTATTCCAAAGGAAAAATAGTGTTACATGTTTTGGTTATGTTTTTCAATTCAGGGAGTCCAGTGTTGGTGCGGTGGCTGATGTATTTTTACACCAGGACCCTGAATTATGATTTTTGGATCAGTGCAAGAAAACACATATTGTGTGTGTTATGGAAATAATTTAATTTTTATATCATTAAGTCAGCACACCAGGTATAACTTATTGATTATGGAGCACCTGTTTCATTTAAGGATGCCTCTATGGAGACAACCAACCAGGATTCTTGAGAGTGTTCATGATGATAGCCCACTAAGTGACGAGTCTTCAGTGTAGTGACATATTACGATAATGGAACCATCGGGTGGTGCACTAGAAGCACCAGCGCCAGTTAGATAGAAATTGTCTCCAGTCCCATTAGTGAATGGTTCCAAAAACTAAGCGCATTGCACGAGTTCTAGCCATAGTGGCCTCTGAGATTTTATGGTGAGATAGTTCCCAAGGATGCTTAGGACTAGCAGGAAGTTGTGGCTAGAGTTTTCTTCCTAGTTTACACACTAGAATATTAGATGGTGATCTTATCTACAAGCCTCTTCTAGGGAACAATAGGGAGATGGTGGAGTCATACGCTGCAGTTACATGAAGAGGAAACACAATCCTAGTTGGAACTCGAGACCCTCTTCAAGGAAGATTTCATACTGGCTACTTTGACCTCAGTAAGTATGTAGGAGTTGCAACACTTATAGTAGGGTAGCCTATCAATGGCCCAGTACTCGATGAGGTTCACTTACCCCTCATGCTACTACATTGAGATGTTGCAAGACCCTTTCTTTAGGGCACGATCCTTTGAACATTATCTCTAGTGGGATATAAGAGCGTCGATGATATCACTCAATATCCTTACATAGGCTATAGTTCTCAAGAGAGAAATAGGTGGAGATATTTCAAGCTGAGCATGAACTGACAGTGAGAGCCAACACCGGATGACAGGTAGTCGATTCATCTGCAGCAGGTAGTAGTCAGATGATGCAGATGTCGAAACTGGAAAGACCTACTAGAGGATGACCCAAAGACATACTTCATAGGTGTGGAGATAACGAGGTATATTAGGGAAACAGGTTAGTAGATTGTGCTTCACGTGAGGTGGGCAGGGCCACATGGTTCATGACTGCCTGACCCACTGTACCGATGATCAGCTAACGGGCAAGGGACCACCATGGTAGCATCTGATGTTAGATCAAGAATCACATAAAGAGGTGGACATTTCTGAGGAGTGGATCATGCATCAGGTGGTGGATGACAGTTTTTAGTTCTACAACCACCACCCCTTGGTGGTCCACCCCCGACCACTGGGAGCAGGAGTACAGGTGCGAGCTCAGCTTCCAGCAGTAGAGGACTACAACCTCAGTACTCTAGAGATGGTTAGAGTTATGACCTGGGTCTCTTCCACCCAAGCATCAATTCTTATAGACACAGGCTCCAGTCACATTATTATTTCCATGTCACTCGTTTGGAGCATGGAGATTCTAATGGAGCCTTTGGCTCGATCTTTATGATTTGAGACTCCTACGAGAGAACATTCGATGATTATACGTTGGTAAAAACATTGTGAGATCACTCTCAGGGGTGAGTGATTTACCTAGGAACTTTTAGTAGCATCATCAACGCCTTACCATACCATCTTGGAAATGGGCAGACTATCCACATTTCATGCTTAGATCAACTGATTTAGGCTCAACGTGCATTGTGTATTTGAGGATGGGACTAGGTATTATTTCACTGAAGAGAAGGGAAACTTTTCATCATAGGATATAATTACATGGAGGAAGGTGCAGCTGTTCAATCATCAGATGACTAGCCTTATCATCAGTGCCCTTGATGTGAGGATTCCGAGTTACCCTATTGTAGTGGACCAGTATGGCGATGTTTTTCCTAATGATGGTTTTAGACTACCTCCTCGAAAAGAGGTAGATTTCTACATCATCCTACCACAGTAAATCAACGATATCTATGCCATCATATCAGATAGCCCCCATAGAGCATCATGAGTTATGATAATAGTTGGAGTACATTCAGAATAAAGAGTTCATAAGTCCCAATGATTCTCCATGGGCATTCCCGATTTTGTTTTCCAAGAAGGCAAATGGGAGTTTATGGATTTTTGTAAACTATTGGGACCTGAAATAAGTAGACATGAAGAAAAAAATATCCACTTCCACGGATTGATTATATCTTCAACTAACTAAAGGGAGATCAATGGTTTTTGATGATTTATATTAGATCAGGCTATAACAAGTTCAGGGTATAGGATGATAATGTATCTAAGATATCCTTCATATGTCGATATGGCCTTTAAAAGTTAGTGGGGATTCATTTTGATGTGAAAAATTCTCTGGTAGTGTTCATGGTGATCATGAACAAGATCTTACAGCCTTACCTTGATCTATTCACTGTGGTCTTCATTGACGACATCTTTATATACTCATTATAGGAGGAGTTTCCCACCCCACACCTACATATATTTATGGATACACTCTGAGAGTACCAGTTTATGGTAGGCTCTTGAAGTGCGAGTACTGGATATGGGAATTCCATTTCCTGGAGCACGTTATCTCGAAGATAGGAGTGGTTGTGGGTCTGGTGAATTTTGAGGTGTTTTTTGATTGGGAGACACCCAAGAGTGTTCTTGAGGAGTATAGTTTTTTGAGAGCGGCTGGGTACTACTGAAGATTTGTACCTAAAAAATCAAGTGTAGCATCACCATTGTCAGCTTTGTTGAAGAAAAGGAAGCCTTTCTTGTGGAAGGATAAGTGTCAGTAGAGTTACCAGGTGATAAGGCGATGAATAATGAGTGATCTTGTCATGAGGCTACCAGAAGAGGGAGTTGGGTATGTTGTCTACTGGGAAGCATTAGGGATTGAACTGGGATATGGCCCGATGTAGGAGTGAGAAGTGATCGGATAAGACTCATGGTAGTTGAGACAACACAAGTAGAACTATTCTACCCATGACCAAGATTTAGTATCAGTGGTATTCGTGTTGAGGATGTGGCGGCACTACTGGATGTGTGAACAGTCTGATTTTTACTCTGATCACAAGATTATTAGGTATATCTTATCATATAAGAACTTGAACATGAGACAATGACGATGGAAATAGTTCCTACAGGACTATGTCTTTGAGATAGTCTACACTCCTGGGAAGGGGAACATAGTATCAGAGGCACTCAATATGAGTTCTGGTCTATATTTGTTGATTGAGGTGATAAAACTGCAAGCCACAATACATATATCCTTTTTGGATAGAGATGGAGCATCATACCTCCAATCTATGACTATCACTCCACCACAACATCAGCGAGTTTCTAAGTCCCAGCTTGGGGGCGAGGACTTTGAGGCCCTATGTGCTCATATATCCTCAGGACATCCTCTTAAATGGTTTTCTAAGGGTGGGGATCACATAGTTTTTTTAAAGGATGCACCATTGTACCAGTGATTCTAATAGAGGAGGTTTTGAGGGTGTTCCATACATGAACTTTAGCGGTACATATTGGAGTGGAGAAGATGTTCTCGGATCTCTAACATCAGTATTGGTGGCCAGGGATAATGAATGAAGTGTCATAGTTTGTATCCTGATTCCTTACTTCTCTACATGTGAAGATCGAGCATTAGGTACCAAAAAGTTTAGCTCGGTCACATGAGGTACCGGAGTGGAAGTGTGATGGAATCTCTAATGAATTTGTGACAGTGATACCACATACATTCAGGTTCTCAGATTCCATCTGGGTGATCATTGACCCACTAACTAGTTTGGACCACTTCTTACCCATCAAAGAGAGGGGTTCTGTAGAGGTCTTGGGATTCCTCTATGTGTAGGAGATAGTGTGACTTCACGGAGTGTCGTCGAAGGTCATATTAGATCACAACACACGCTTTACACCACTCATGAGGAAGGGATTACATGAGGTGTTTGGGACTCAGCTATGCCTGAGCACCACCTTCTATCATCAGACCAATGGTCAAATGGATTAGACCATACATACACTCAAGGACATGAAATATGTGTGTGTCCATGGATTTGGTTGTAGTTGGGAGGACCACCCACCCCATGTGGAGTTCACATATGACGACATTTATCACTCCACCATCGGCATGGCACCGTTTGAGGCCTTTAACAGGGGAACTATCAGATCACCTATATGCAAGACATACCTATGGGAGTCAGCACTTATTGGTCCAGAGTTGGAACATGATTCCAGGAAGAATGTTTAGATCATCCAAGAGAATATGAAAACTACAGATAATAGGCAGATGTCTTATGATAACAGGAGAAAAAGAACCTTGGAGTTCGAATAAGGAGACCATGTCATCCTACTGGTCTCACACTGATATGGATGACAGAGGTTTGGTTAGGGAAGAAATCTATATTTGAGGGTTATAAGATGTTTACAAATATTTAGTATATTAGGAGAGATGGCGGAGCATCTAACAATTCCACCATAGATTCCCATGGTGAATAATGATATACATGTGTCGCAGATGAGTAGGTATGTGAATGATCCATCACACATTATCGATTAGGGCAAGCTAGAAATCTACGATGGGGCAACGCTAGTAGGGTTCTCAGAGGGTATAGAGGATTGAAATTTGTGAGACCATCGTGGGATGTCGATTACTCTTGTGTGAGTTCATTGGTATCATGATATCCTCCAGGAGAGGACCTAGGAGCGGGAGGCTCCGATACGTGCTCAATACCCCCATTTGTTTCCCTATTTTTTGTATCATTCGGGGATAAAAATCCCTAATGTGGTGAAAATGTAATGTCCTGGAATTTAATATAATATTTTTATATTATTTGGGATTATTACGAGTCTGTGAAAATTGATGGTGGATGATTCAAAGGCCTGGTGTTTCTGGAATGAATTTGTGAACTCTTTTAATGAATGTTAAGTAAACGTACATGCATCATTTTCTATCTTTTGGATCAATGCTCAAAATTGAAATCTAAGGACACCGATGAATCCATAGGTCTATTATTCTCTTAAGAGTGGATTCACTTAGACAATAGTAGGTCTTGAGAAATTGATAGTTTTGGGAATTTAAAAAAATAATAAAATAACATTAAATTGTTATTTTATTTTTCTCTAATAGATGAGTGGCAGTTGCGGGACCACTGGGTTGTCAAGCCATTTTATGGTGTAAATCATCTATTTTGTAACCATTTTATGTTCAAGTAATGCAACTAATTAATTTAACCATTTAATGGGACCTTAATTGAATGATGAATTCATTCCTTAAATATTTTTTTGTTTAATTAAAACGTGAGCAAATGGAGATTTTGGAAGAATTTGGTGGTGAGCTCTGACGAAGCATTGATGAACCTTCATCCAATGAATAATGGAAGATTTAAAAATTCCTATTGAATAATCATTGAAGTTAGATGAACGAACATTCATGTGACCCTTCTCCATCGTCATCAATACCATTGAACGTGGAAGCACAGTCGTACATAGCTATCACCAACGATTCTCTAGGTAAAGGGTTTTTTATTAATGAGTATCATTTTTGAATTAAATTACTAACACTTATTAAAATTTCAACTAGGAGGGGTCACACCTAACAAACAAGGCACATACCCTCCACCACTTCAATATGGTCGCATTCTTTCAGGGGGAAAATTTTCCAACTCCACAGAAACTAGAATCCCGAAGCCATGCAATGATAGCGGCATCCCTGGAGGCCCGTTGGCATGATTGGAAGGAAAAACAGACATCCAATGCTCAATCGGTGGCCTGTGGAAGATTCGTCGACAAGACACAGGTGGGGAGGCACCGGTGAGTAGCACTGGTGGTGAAGGCGGTGGTCGGCATATCATTGCATGCCGCATTGTCGATGTTTCTATGAAGGATGAGCACCCACTCAATGTGGGTCCTGCGGACAGCTTGGGTGTGCCACCTAAAACTTCCAATTCAGATCCAAATGACACTTTGAGCAATTTGGAATGTGCACCACGCGTCCCTCACATGGGACCCACGAGCTAGCGGGTAGATCCCGTCGTGACCTAGCACAACCTGAGCGGGCCAGGTCGGGTCAGACCAAGACGGGTTGGGTCAGACTCGGACCTGGGTGGGTCGACCTGAACCAGGTCGGGTCATCCCAGGCCATGTCGTTCTGGGTCGGACCTACTGGGTCTGACCAGACCCAAACCCTCTTCGGCTAAGATACACTCAAATGGTTATATTTTGCAAAGAAGAAATTTGTTTGGTGAGCCTCCTATGACACTGGAATCCAAGGGATGATAAGGTCCATTTGAGATACTCCACATGATTTTTGGAGAATGTTTGAGTATGAACATGTTGGATCGATCCTGAATCCAACCGGGCCCTTGGCACTAAAATGCTTATAACTAACAAACTAGTCATCTGATTGGTGTGTCGTCTTTTATATTAGAAACCATCTAACATGGCAGTCCATTTAGTTACTACAATGTGGAATGTCATGGAATATGAGGTATGACTATTATTTTGAGGAGGGGAAACTAAAAAACTCAAGCACAGCAGGTGCGGAGAATCCTATGGATGGATGTCAATTATAGAGAACCTGTGTGGATCATCATTATGGCGATCCTATGTGAATCAGCCTTATAGAGACCCTGTCTGGATCAACATTATAGTGATCATGTGTGGATCAACCTTATAATGACTCTGTGTGGATCAGAATTATAGTGACCATATGTGGATCAACATTATAGCATCCCTGTGTGGATCAGCATTACAGTGACCCTGTGTGGATCGTCATTATAGTGACCCTGTATTGATCTACATTCTAGTGACCCTATGTGGATCAGTATTGCATGACCTGACAAGGAACAAACATAGAGATTCCTATCATGGATCATTGATATATGATCCTTTGTGGGTTATAATAGAGCCTTATGACAGAATAAGATGATCTAGCTTTATGATAAGTCTTCTATGTTTCTCTACTTATGTTATATATCAGGTTTGAGATGAGACTTTTGCTCTGTGCTTTGTAATTTAGATCATTCTTTGTGGTTTTATTTTGTTGAATTTTGAGAGACCTTCGGGGGTCTTAGTGTCCCTACTGTTTATTGATATAAAAACACATGCACGGGCTTCTCCCACGCCTTGTTGTGTCTTGTGCAAATGACCAGTAGCTCGGCTGAGACAATAAGAGCCAAGACTAGGCAGTAAACAGAGATGGATATTAATGGGGAGTGTTTTGAAGACATGTTGTGCCTTCCCTTAAGGTTGGATCCTTGTTAGATAATCTTAGGGGATTTTTTCTACTTTCTGTTGTATTATATCTTTTAGTTAGGCTTGCAATCCAGCCCCTTTACATCCAGTACACACTTTTACTACTGTAGTTTTACTTTTTGGTTGCATGATGTAGTGTTATTGGACTATGTGTTTATAAAATTTTAAATGAAATTCCATCCTGTATTAGGGATACCACTTACTGGTGCTAGTCGCTAACCCCTGTCTTATGTACGGTGGGCCAGGGGTAGTCACAACATGGTCCTCGGGGAATGGGTCTGCACAATGGAAATAAAATAGTTTCTTTTCTTTTAACAGTTATTATTTTGTAGAAAATATGGAAAAGGAGTACAAGCATCTACATATAAAATTCATGTTGTTATGTATATGTTATGACCTAATTCTCTAAAGATCAAAAACAGAAAATATCATCAATATGAATTATTAACATATTTCAATATAATTTAAGGTTTAATGTTGGGTTCTTATATTAAGGATATATATGATATTGGTAACTTTTATATTACTACATCTCCTCTTTAAACTAATCAAATATATTTTCAATTATAAGAAATGATATATGTTTAGGATGGAAACCTAATTTAATTACTATTAATCCACACAGTGGTGTATACATTTTTCTACCTTCTAGGAAATAATATTCCCTTTTTATAAACCTAAATATATCATTTTAAAACCCAATGATACAATGAAATTATATTTCTTTAGTTCCATTGTTGTGGATTAAGCATGCTATAAACCGCATAATTTTGAAGAGCACAAAAAAATAAGGATGAAATATTGGAAAATATCCACAACCAAGGTAAAGCATGATTTCATTAAGATTTTACATCTCCAATGATAATTCAACATATGTCATTACTAATCATCACCACCTATTCTATGCCAGGTATTTTATGACTTCATTGTAGCTCCCATTCTCCATAGATTGTATACTAAAAACCTTATATACATGAGTGGGATACACTATAATCAAATAAATAAATCCATACTCATAACTAATCTGATAAATCCATATCAATATTTATACCAAATGTATTATTATTGGATACCACATGATACATATGATTTACAAAGAATATCATCCCCAAATCACAATATAAATACTTACTAATTGGCTTTATTCTATTCCCAATGCATGTTTCAATACTATAGTGTATGGTGATACCTCTACATTTAAATGTAAGAAATAAAATTAGTTTCATTGAGATAAGGTAATGTAATATTTATAAACTCACATTCTTTATCTAAAGTATAAAACCATACATGAGAGAGTAAAATGTAACTAAGAAACCTTGATTTCTTCATTGGATCCTTTATTTAACCTCCTAAATGGTAGTTGAATACCACTATTATATTGAGATCATACTAATCATATGAATCCTATGATATATTGGGTTGATGCCTCACTCATTAAGAAAAAATGTAGAGGGAAAATAATTATACATGGCCAAATTACACATACAAATGAAATTTCATTACATTAAAGGTATGTTTTATCTTTAAGTGTTATTTTCATCCATAGTGGTCGAACTAAACTAGAGGTTTCCAAAAACATTGGGATAAAGGTACTCCAATTCCTTGATTCTCATTAAAATAATATCTTTTACATTTTTCCACAATCACTTGATTCCACTAGAATAAGAATCACCTAGATCATAGACTAGTATTGACCTACCCACTCATGTATATCTTTTAGACCATGTCTCAATGACATCTCATTCCATGGAAACCTTATTGAATTTATGTATGATAAAAAAAATAAACTATTCATGAAATATATTATTGAATTCCTACATGAATCAAAATTAAATATAATTCTCATCACAAATCATTAATTGTTAAATGAAAGTGATATTGGTGAACATGAAATCATATACATGTACAACAATTAAGTCGTATTAGAGATTCAGAAAAAAAATCTTTTAATGAATAAAAATTATCATTATAGAATTACATTAAGAACAATTACTAGAAATGTTTATATATGAGGGATTAATATTTATTTAAATTATGAAACATTCCACCAATGAAGGGGAACTCCTCATAAAATGAAGGTGGTATCCTGAACATGTTTCACTCATGGATATCTGTGATAAAAAATATTTTGTTGATATAAATGATATACTTCTAAATTTATTAGGGAAAGGATCCACCAAAAATACTAGAGGATAATGAATCTAAAAAAATAATACCCAACATGTGATGAGTCCATGTCATTTCAAGGACCTAGTAGGGAAAAATCATGGAGAAACATTACCAGTCTAATAAAACCATGAAAAATGATAATAAGATATGTTGACAATGAATGTTCACAATATCCTTTATACTTGATGTGAGTTGGTAATCTAAGTTACATACTATATAATAAATTTGATAAAAACATCTAATTTTCTCATTGATTAGGAAACCAATCTCTATATCATTATTAAAAATACTAATTTTAACCTCACTTATCCTTTATCCCATTCATCCATTATTTATAAAAACATATTTATCCTTAAAATATATTTCATGAAGCATTCCATCTAGTATTACATAATTTAAAACTAATATGTGGTAAAATAAAGCATTCAGTAATGATAAATGATAATATAAATAAACATATTTTCCTATATTAATAAATAAATTTCTAGTTAAAGATTCATCTATTGGACCACAATGACATACTTGAAAATAATAAATTTATTTGAAAACATAATTATTTTTGAATATTTTTATATAAAAAACTCCAATATATAAAAAATACATTATAATATAAGACATTATAGAATGTGATATGACAATCAATTCAACTAGTGACTACCAATAAATTTATATTATAGTACATAACACATAAGAACATGGGAAAAACTCAAGGAAATAAATATGGGAAAAAAGAAGAATCTTGGACTACCATATGTAACTATGGATTCCACCATATTTATGCCAGTTAGATATTTTTATTGGTTTATTCCTATGTTTTAATAGTCCTAACTCCAATATATACAGATGTACAATTACTAAGAGCACATTAGCTAGTATTTAATATAATTTTGAAATGAATATGACAAGATAACCCAAATTTCATTATTAATTGTCTCCACAACAACACAAACACACCTCATAATTAAAGGATGCAAGTATAAATATTGATGGATTCATAAGGTATTAGTAGGACGTTTTATTTATACGTGGGTAGTAAATTAAATAAAGGTTTATCCTCTCAAAATGTTTTAAGGTTCCTCAGGGTGGGTAGACATCCATGCTTGAAAATAATTTTTTTCTTCTATAAGAACCTTTTTATCTCAAAACATAGGTAATAAAGGATATTGATTACTGTAAATGTTCATAAAAATCAGTATTTATGAAATTTTTTCACATAGTCTAAAATGAGTGAAAATGTTCATAAAAATATGATATTAATATTAACGCTTCAATAAATAATGTTGAACAGTCATAAAAGGGTGACCAATATTTGCACAATCACATGAATAAATAACTTGGATACCCCACAATATCCTCATCCAAACTACCTCAAAAAAGTGAAAAAGGTGCTACAAATTCTCTATACAACATGTGGTAATAGTTCCCATTCTTTAGTTCTTTTCCCTTATGTGGATCACATACATGATGTTTAGATGCATCCCAGAATAGAATCAACCAGATGTGAGTATGATAACTCAATAAATAGTGACACCAACCCCACATACATATCATAACCTAATTTGTATGTATGAAAAATAAATATATTAAAAAAATAAAAAAAATAATGTGGTTTATCACATTCAAGTAGATATGGGTTAAAATTCAATGCATTAGACAACCAATGGTATATAGGAATGATTATTCCAAGTCTCTTCCCAATATTATCTATTGGAATATGGTAAAAGAAATATAATGTTATTATATTATAAGTCTATACCTTTCATAATTCTCCTAATCAACATGTAATTTCTTGATAAATATATATTTAATCCAAATAAACCTTAAAGTACACATAAAATAAACTTGGGACCATATAATAAATTAATTTCACATGTCAATTGTGTGTTACGTGCAGCCATAATTATAAAACTTTTTATGAATGAATGTAAAACATAATCTATTAACTCTATTAATAAGTAAGGATAATAGTTATTCATTTAACATTTTTTCTAAATATTATAATAAATTTATGGATATATAAACATAATGATCAACCAGGTCATCCTTGTAAACAGGAATAAATACTGATAATGATAAAACAACCTTTATTCATTATGAATGATAAATTTACAAAATCCTTATTTATCAAAATAATAATTTTCTATTAAATGTACTCAACCCTCTATCGATCTTGACCATTGCTAAGTGAGTATTCAGGGGAAGATGGGTATTCCTTGTAATCATATATTTGGTCACGTTCTAGGGGTTCTTGAGGAAGGAGTATGGAACAAAAATGAACTTTCATTATCTAAATTTGTGGGTAATTGGTTTTAATATTATTATGATTTTTGTAATACATTATAAGAATGAAATTTGATGATGTTTTCATTGATATATATTTGATAAGAACCCACTACAATATGATTTTCTGAAATCAGAAGGATGAGACAAAACCTAAATTATACAAAATTATGTATCTATAGATTTCATCCACCACTATATATAAATTAATATTCAATGGATTAATTAGATAGTGATATATCGTTACAATTTAAAAAACTAGAATATATGGCCACTAGGTACCATCAATGTCACGGATGAGGGATGGAATCAAATGAAGTCGAAATGAGAAGAGAGAGATCTGGAAAAAAGAATAAATAAATTGAATATATAGATTTACCAAAATCCCTAGTCATTAGGATTAATATTAAAAGTTAAATTACTAAAAGAACCATCACACCCACTTTACCCCAATTTGTTTATTGGTGACGACCACTGGGTTTTCGGTGATACCCATACCCAAGGGGTATTCCCCTTTTTAGTCCTCATTCCTTAACTAATATGTGATAATTTTTAATTGAAAATACCCATAAATTGTTATTTAATGGAAATAATTTAATATATAATGTTACATTAATATTTCAGGGTGTTTATATAATGAATATATTGACAAATGGAAAATATGAATATTAAACAACCAATCAAGATCTATGTGATAACTAATATGGGAATGAGGTGAATCAGTGGTGTTTTATTTTTGTATTTTTAGGATTATAAATGATCCATCACCTCTAGTTAAATATATTTAATATTTCTATGAAAACCCCATCAAACACAATCCACATGGACACAAATATTTACATGTTATACAACTCAAAATGATTAGCTTGTCCTTGGGGTAATTTTTAAACAATCTAATCCCCCACAATACACTATGAAACAATCATTTTTTATTGTTATAGTAATAATGTCATATCATTAATCTTGTGTTGCAATATAATAAAAAATATTTCATGTTCATTCAATATACATAAAATATATTAAAATGATTTTCCAATGAACTATTGAAAACATTCCCAAATAAGATCAATATATTTCCACTATGAAACATGTACATTCATCAATAATTTTTTTAATGCACGGTATTCTTCTTAAAATTTTATCCCAATATCAGGCAATAAACTATTCCATGTAAATCTATAAAAAACATCCATCCATTCACCTATTCATCTACTTTCTCTATCTGATCATCGGGTTGGGAAATTACAACTAATTCATTCTAAAAACTAATACTACATTCATAAACTATGACTATAAATTCATGTATATATACAATATCTTTGATTCTACCAAATATGAATCTTTTTCTGGTGACTTATTTCTAGTTCCTCTAATAAAAACTCATATGTCCATTAGAAACATATTCATTAACACAAATATTACATGGTTGGAAAATTACCCACTCAAACAACATATTAAAATTTTCATCCTTTATCACTATCAAAAAATATTTTTTCACCAATTTTACATTTACACATATTAATCATAAATTTTTTTATGTATATAAACTCCCTTCTTATAATAAATCTAGATGGATAAATAGAATGTAGTCTAAATTATTTTCCCACTAAATAAATAATAATAATTCGTAAATCTTTCTTGAAATAAATTCCTCAATGATTTTTGAAACTCAGTGAATATTATTGAATCATTTCTCAAGATCAAGCATTCAAAACATTAAATGAAATTCCTTCAAACACTACATGTTTCATGAATATACCTTCCATGATATTGAAAACATTGTAAAATAATTTTTTCATCATCATAATAAATATCATTATTAATGTTACATAAAGACCTTGAATCTCATAAAACATTATAGAACCCATTATTTCAGTAAAATATTTGTATTATAAGTTCAATATGATTAATCATTGTATGATGTTCCAACAAACGTTTATAGGATGTTTCTTCAGTAACTCCAACAAGGCAGTTCCACCTTATAATGAATTACATCAGAATACTTCATCCCTTAACTATTCAGACAATCCTATATCTGAAAAACATTATATGAAACAATAAATTTATGTTTTTTAATTGAAACCTTCAATATGTTATCTCAGAGTCTTTTATATGATCTTGAAATCATTTTATGAACATTATCCTATTACACTATAAATGATCATCCAAATTTATTCAAATAAATATACTTTTATTTGATTATACTTCTTCCAATAGACATTACCAAATTGGGTAACACCCTATGAAATTTAATTGGATCATTCATTAGAACATTAATAATAATTATTTATAAATAAATATAGATAAATTTTGGATGAATACCATTTCATAGACAAACCTATTTATGATTTCCTCTATCTGAGGAAATTTTTCACAACATCATATAATGTTATTTGTATATAAAAGTTATTTTTTCAAAATTTGTTATTATTCATGTTTCATGGTATAATTTATAAATAATTATTTTTAAAATATTAACTAAAAAACATCATTTCCATATTTTACCATCAATAAAACACTATCCAATGAACATTGTATGGATTATAAGATATAGATTAAACAAAACACTCTTTTATAACATCATAGAACAAAATCATCTATATATTTAACATTGTCTAGAAATCATAGTATAGTCTTCACTATAAATTTTAAATTTTTCAAGTAGTTTAAAAGAAAATTGATTTTAGTTTAATAAAACAAAAGAAATAAGATGAACTGCACATTCCTCAGTGAAAAAAACTTATTCTACACAATATCTGGATCACTCCAATGACATATAGACCTACTGGAAAATAGATATTATTTATTGATATAAATTTATAATTAACTACCAAACAAATTAAATTAAAATGGTTTTTATTAAACTTGGAAGTGTGTAATTAAATGAAAACAATAGTTTAATAGAGTATGTGGAATGAGTGTTCTAAATTTTATGAAAGATATAATTACTAATATTATTGTTTAAAGTGGATAAATCTATTTCAAGATACCTTAGATAGAAGGGTGATATTGATGATCCCTAAATTATTAGATATAATTGATGAGTATACGAGAATATATATTCTACCAAGATTTTATTTGAAAAGTTGTATCTATGAGTTATCATAATTGAGGTACGGTTTAAATGGAATTGATATTATATCGACTATTACTGTACTCTCAAAAAAACCATTATATATATTGGTGTGGGTTTCACATAACATTCTCAATATAGGCATTATATGAGATGTTTGGTCAATAAATTTATTAAAATTTTCAATATTTATATTCATGATATATTTTTTGAAAACATCAACAATGGCGAGTTAATGTTTTTTAAAGATGTGTGGTGATGAAATGGAATGAATTTCTAAGGATTTGAAGAATATCTTGGATTGGAGGATCCATTTTCAAAATGACAAGGATTTTAGAGGATGAAATATTTACTCTTTTAAATAATATTTATTCCACAATAGTGTTTATTACACTATGAAAGAGATGAGGTAAATAGAACATTTAAACTTATGTATAAGAGTTACATAGTTGATAAAAAAGATATTTTATAATGAGGATTTTAGGGATATTTTAAGGAAGAAATTTAATAATATATTCAAGAAAATGAAAAATAATTTTATAAATGGCTCAAAAGCCAAAGGGATCACACATTAATAGTAGTGACCAAAAATTCCATCAATGGAATTTTACTATTGAAGATATAATTGAATCATATCTGTCAAATAATATTATATAATGAATAAAAACCACATCATATAACAAAAAAATTTATTATAATAATGTCAAAATTATATATATAGAACAAATATAACCCCAAAAAATGGAAATATTTATAGTAGGAAAAAAATAAAACAATAATAATAGGAAAATATTGATCTCCTTGATCCTATAGAATAATCACATCCAAGAAAAACACAATAGAAATCTATCCGAGTAATGTAATGTCAATTATCAAAACTAAAATTTATAACCTTGAGATAAAAATAAATGAAATACTAATGAATGAAATATGAGATATTAATAGAATGTTGGTATCCCATATGACCTTTACACATCTAACCATTGGAATAGTAATCTGGCCATTATGAATAGTAATAAGGGCATTGTGAATCATAAACTGACCGTTAGAACGGTATCCTCACATATATAGGTGTGAATTAATATTCAAATATCTTCAAATATGAAATATTATATATCTATAAAATATTATAAGTATATACATGTTTTAAAAATGATAACTTAATTATTTATTTAGAACATAAATATAAAAGTAACAAATTTATAATCAATATAACGATATTATGGAAATATTATAATGGGAAAATGGATATAAAAATTAATATTATTTTTTTTCCAATCTGATAATAATTTCATGGGAATGTAGGTAATTTTTTGAAGGATGTGAAAATTGATCATAATATTAAAAATGATTTTTTTTAAATAAATGAGGATTTTATTAAAAATTAAATATTTTAAATTCAAAAAAATAATTTAATATAATTGATTTAATTATTGGAATCTATAGGTCAAAAAATTGGTAATATTCTTTTTGGGTAATTTTGTAAAATATATGAATATTTATTGAATAGTTAAATAATGTAAATTAATCTATATAACATTATAATATAAATATATTATTTTTTATGCAATGGATGCTATAATAAGACAATATTTTGAAATAAAATGGAATTGTTACTTTATATAGCCACATGAATCATTTTTACTCATATTCTTAAGCCAATGTAATAATATAATGATTAAAATAAAAAAACAACCCTTTCCTCCCCATAAAAATACCAACCCTGACCACCCCATATCCTCATTAGTTTAAAGCCTCACAGGTTTACTTATTTCATTGATGTTGCCATCAGATTCCACCACCCATGTCCAAGTGTTGTTGGTCTCATCTAAATACCATTTTGAGGTTCCTTAAAGAGTATTTCATTAAGACATCATTTAAGAGGCTATATTCTATATTTACATATATTAAATTTATTTATTCTTTGACCATACATGTTCATCCCTCATACCAAACAACATGATCAATCTATATCATAAAAATAAAATAATTTTATTTTTTTAATGTCATTTTCATCTTCCACTGTCCAATATTTGGATTCTAAAATGATTAATATCATTAAAATATGGTCGATTCTTCAACTCTAGTAAAAAGAGAGTTTTTTCCCCAACACAATCATGTAAAGTCATAAAATAATTATAAGGATTATATAATATGATAACAATTTTTATAGAACTTTTTTGAAGTTGTTAAATGTTTTAACGAATTAGGGGTGGCACCTAATTGATAAACAACATAATCTTGAATCCAAATTACCTGGATTCAAATACATGAATTCCCCTTGGGAATTTATGGTACAGATGGAGACACAGGAAGGCAGTTACTTGGAAATTTCATAGGTATGATAATCCATGAATGAAGTTGCACTAAAATTTCAGGCCATTTTCATGGGCCACCTAGTCAAGGGCCTATGAGTTTTGTAATGGGTCTCCATATTCCAAAATTGAAAGAGGTAAATGATATCATAACAAAAATAAGATTTTGACCCAAATTTTTTATTTCAAAAGGATTAGTGTATTAATTATCATATAATTATTTGTATGGTTGGTAAATTCATCAATATGAACTAACCAAATAATGTTTACAAAATTTAAAAAAGAATCATTTCTATGATAATACAATGATGGTTCATTAGAATATTTTAAATTGACTGAAATATAAAAATACTATTTTATTCATTTTTTCTATTTTTGTACCATTTTATGTGAACCTTAATAATTATACTCTAGCCACCTGACATTGGAACCATGAAATTAACAGTCTTGGATAAATTTAATTAATCATTATATCTAGATGAAATGGTTATAAAGTAACATCATAAATTTATAATAAATAAAAAATAGATGTTAATTATTTAGAATTTATTAATTAATTAATTTAAAAAAATTATTCATCTATTTAAGAATATATGAAGAATGATTATGGAAAATAATATATGGGATCTCTTAAGCCACACATTTTCTTGAGGATATGGAAATAATTATCTAACTCATTTTATATATAATTTTTATGTTATATAATGTTTACATATACTATATATATATATATATATATATCTTATATTAATTTCGTATTATCACTTTATTTTATGGGGTAACACATTCCTTATGTTCGTTTCCCAAATTCCATTATTATGTAATGTCAACTGATTATGATATGGGGAAATATTTTGAAACGCATTTTATTTTGTGGGTAATTATTTTTTATATACCTTTTGGTCAATTTCATTTTATATAACCCTTAAAAATATAAATGTTATGATAGGTGAACCTAAAATGTGATACAATTAAATGGGTAAGGCCTTTGTCTCAGGAGACTGTATTTATGGGATTGAATTGTGAGCTTAATCCATGATTGGAGTCTATCCACCATGATATGTTATTTCACTGATTATCACTGACATATTTTTATTTCATGTTTTATATTTATTCAATATTCCTACAATTTCATTATATTATGATACCATGTTTTTATATTATTATAAAATAAGACTATTCAAGAGCCCTTTTCAGTAAAATATCATGTTTTTACATTTTATTGAATTATTAGACTTCTTCAACATTTTTAGTCACATACTATGCTTTATAGATCACCGCTATATTTTATGTATTCCATATGTTATACTATTTTTTAAAATACAAATTAGAGATCATGAATAACCTATTCTTTATAATCCTACCTCATGAGACTAGATCCACAAAAGGATGAAATCTAAGGTGATGGAAGGAAATATCTTGGTTTTTGAAAATTCTAATCGAATGATGTTCCAACTTAGGGGGATTTTCTATATAAGGTAATTTTAAATTGAAATCACTGGTATAAATATGATGTATCTAAAATAATTTTTAAACTCATTAAAATTATGATGATCCTATAGTCGAAGAGGTTCATGAGATTAATGCTACAAAAATGGAGGAAGCAAAAATAATGGGAAGAGCCATTCTCATGGACACTAATCATGTGTAGAGTGCATGGATTGACAATAAAAACTTTTTACTAATAAGAGGATTCAATGAAAAGAAGATTTTATGATCCATTATTTTTCTTATTATGAATATATTTAATTTTATTACCAATAGGGATCGTTTTATATTTAATACATGGATTAAATTAATTCAGAACCATGAAAATTTACCCCACCTATAAGTGTCTTTCACCACTTGTCAAAATTTCATGAAATAAGATTTCACCTGATGTAACTAGATTTCACCATGTCTAAGATTTCACCACATGAAATTAAATTTCTCCTCATATATGATTTCAACACGTGCAATTATATTTCACAATGTGTAATTATATTTCCTAGCGTATAATCAACAATTATTTTTCTTTAAATGATTGTACGGGGTTTCATCTTGAAGAATTGAACATCAGATACAATTAATTACACAACATGAAACTAAGATTCATGTCATATATTTATCACACCTTTCATTTTAAAAATACATTTCCATTATATCATAATCATTATGTATATATTTTTATTCACTATAGAAACTTTGTGCGCCACCATTTTGACCAAAGAGATTATGAACACCTCTTCCATTGACCAAAACACATTTGTGCATCGAAACCTTCTATCGAAGACCCTCCGTACACCACCCTCTTTATTGTGAGTCTTTATCTGTTAATTTATGGGAGTCCTCTTTGACCAGTAATTGATCTCACATCCGATCATGTATATAGAGACCTATACTTTTATGGTATCCTTTATTGTTATTAATCTCTTTATAGATCTGTTACTACCGAATTATGTGGTTCTTGATTATTTGAATACATAAGCGAATAGTTATCGAAGACAGAAGGTTTTTGTCATGGTATCCTCTACTTTAAATAAGCCTCCTATAAATATTGTTCATCAACGAATTATTTATTTATTATGCTCAATTTGGGGATATTTGTTGGTGATAATTATTCATCACTGATCATGAGGTAGGTTGTAAAATTAAAATCAAATAGTCTCCATTTTTTTCATGCTTAGGAAATTGTATAAGTGTTATGGTATGATTAACAATTGAGTTTTTATATATTCAATTAATTAATTGAATAAATAAATTAATTTAAGGATTGTAATATAGGGAATGGAATTTATAAGTTTATATAAATAATTGATTAATTAAATTTGATGAATTTAAGGTGGTGGATTTTTTTTTTATTAACTTTTATATTAATTGGGGAATTATAAGTGATTAATCAATATCTTTTTTTAAATTAATTGGAAGGTTAATATTATGAAAATGATGTATGTATTTAAATTGTGAATTAATTATCAAGTATTTAATTGGAAAATTTATGAGATTAAATTATATTTTTATCATTTATTGGGAGGAAGTAATGATTAATTAATTTGTAAATTAGGTAATTGAAATTGAGGTAGTAAAATAATTTTTTAATATGTTAAAGTATATGAAATGAACTATTATTTATTTAATTAATTGATGTGTTAAATAAGATTAATTAATTGTGTATTAATTAATTGAATGATTGGTGAAATGGGAATTGGTTGTGAAAATTTTGGCATGGAGTAGCAGATGGGTTAACTAGGGTGTGAAAATGTGATTAAATGGAGAAGATCGAGAGTGATTATAATATTTTTTCTCAAGGAACATGTGAGACATAAGGGAAGAAGACTATGAGTGATTCTAATATTATTTTTTGATGAATATTTTGTGAATTTAAGGGAATAAGAACTTTTGATATTTCATGGGATACGACAGTGAGATATTTTCAATTTTTCTTAGTTAAATTTTATGTGTGTTTCATATACATCACTTTAGACCATTGATGATAGATCCCATAGTTTACATTACTCATGCCTAACTAATTTATAAGATTTTTTTATTTGATAAGTTTGTTATATACATTAATAGTGAATGGTAACATGGACTAGAAATTTTATCATATCTCATGGGGATAGTTCAGACTCTAGCACAAGACAATGCTTGTTTTGTGGTTCAGGTGTACATGGTATCCTGAAAGGAAAATTGTGTTATCAAAATTAAATGTATAAATTACAAATCCCTACATTATTTCTATATTTTTTATTTATGAATGGTCATACATTATTTCTGATAGGATTGTTTATGACACCATTGGTGGTGGCCTAGTGTGTTTTACTCACATACTATTCGTGCTACACAATCGGTATAGAAATATACATTATTGTAGAGGGAAAAAATTACGGAAAAGGGCATTGATTAGATTTATAATTAGATATGATTATTGGATGAGGTAACTGTACATGGATCTGAAACGCTTGGGAGTTGTTAGTGTCCTTTTCTAGCTCTATTTTAGACAGTTTGACATAAACATTGGCATATAATGTTTTCATTTAGGTTTAATATTGTATTTTTTGCAATGATTATATTTAAATATTGGTATTTTTTATTACATATGCTTCCACTATTGATTATTTACATCAAATAGTTTTTTACTATGATAAATGAGGGTATTGTATCTCTACGACTAACTTACCTATCCCTCGCTTGTAGTCTCCAGCATCTGGAAGATGGGGAGTCATTAAAATTGTCATATGATGGTCTAGATCAGGGCATCAATACATGGCACCTGGGATGGGATGTTACAAAGTGGTATTAGAAAACCAATTTTCATACTTCTTCATTTTTCGTTCTATTTGGAAAAGGTATACAGGAAGCTTAGAAGTGTCGGGGCTTGGTAAAAAGATAAACCATAGGAGTTGCAGACCCATGAATGGGGGATATCCCAAATACTCATGGTTGGATTGTTTTTAATTTTTATTACTATTACAGTTAAATATTATTTAACCATGGTGGTGATCATGTAGTGTGAAATGATGATGGGTTTTTAGATGTGTTGAGATTGACTCATGGCCCATAATGGAGTGAGAATTGATTCTACATGAAGTTTTTTAGGAACTCCGTAATTTTTGATGAATTTAATCATTTTAATAACAAACATGAAAATATGTTATTGCTAGGTTATTGAGCTTGAACATTTTCCCATTCATTTAAAATTTATATGAAGATATGGCTAATATGAAATTTTTAATTTTTAAATGATGCAATGATGTGAATAAATGGGTTTCTAGATAAGAAAAATGAATATGATAATGTGGTTACCATTATTAACTAGAACAAAGTGTAGGGTGGTGAAGGTTATTAAGATCACCTCAATGTTGACCATGTGGCTTGGGTTGGGGAAAACTTATTGTGGATTTTTTTTCCTATAATATAAATTTAATAAAAAATGTGATTTATTTTTCCTAAGGTTCCTGTATTTTTGGTAGATATATTCCTCCATGGAGGAACTTATTAAAAATATGACTAGAAAACAATGCTATGGGTGATCCTCAGGAGGTGGAGCCTGAGGAACTGAATGTGATGGGGGAGGAAGTAGGAGAGTATTTCCAAGAGAAAATTATTTATATCATGAAATTTATGGAAAGATTATCAGGGAGGGTAGTGAGAAGCATGTATAATCTTTTGAGGGAGTTTCAGTTACAGTACCTTCAAATTTTACTAGATATGGTAAACCTATGAAAACTGAGTTCTGTATTGAATTCATCCATACAATACTTAACAACCTATAAACTTCTTTTTAGAAGAGTTTCAAGATGTTAACTTTTATGTTTTGGGGTCAATTGAAACATTGGGGGGACATCTAGTCTTGGGATAGACGGATAGATGCTCTGGAAATTAAGGACTTCTAAGAGAAGTTATTTGAGATCTCTTTCCTGGAGATATTATTATAGGGAACAGTAGGCGAGTTCATGACATTGAAATAGTGGAACATGTCCCTGAGACAATATTGTGGATTATATACTGAATAAAAGTGTTTTTCTCTAGTATTGTTAGTCGATTAGGAAACATCAACAAAAATATTTCAAGATGGAGTTATGTGTGAAATTAAGAAACCAGTGAATATTAATAGGCTGAAGATGTTTACAAATGTGGTAAATTAGTCTCAGATTTCAAAGGGGAACCTGGGGGAGGATTCTAATGGAGGACAAATAGATTCTACGAAATGATCTAAAGGTACACATTTTGATAGAATAAAATATATTTACAAATCTTTATAGAAGAATATTGGTATGAAGAATAGATAGCTGGAGGGTTTGTTATGCAAGACATTACCCATGTGGTTTTCCACTAGTGTGGTAGGTCATGACATTTCAGAAATCATTTTCCCTAACCACCATTGTAGTGCCATATATATGGATATATGGGTCATCTATAAAGGTTCTGTATAATCCTTGGGTATATGGGTAGTGATAATGTAGCTAGGAACAATCATGGTGCATGAAGGGGTTCATCAACACCATATCAAACTGGTGACTAGAATTCCACTGGCCGAGGTGGTAAATGTAGTTAGAAGTGTTTATTTGGGAAAGAGTTCCCATTTTAGCATAGGAGAGCATGTCAGGGGAGTCTGGCTGCATCACATGGAAGAGGTACATGATAGTTACATGCGGTGAAACATACACTTGTTTTTTGTAGTGGATAGGAAATAAATAGTGAGAGGATATATTCTTGTAACTTCTACAATAGTTATTTCGTTATTTTATTTTTGTAACTCTCATTCCATTACATCTGATAAAAATGGTAATGGTTAGAGCATAGTAAATGGGTTTTTTAGTGGGGTTATGATGATAGATAACCCTTTGGAAGTACTGACTAGAGACATATCTGTATTCAAGGGATTTCCTCTTGAGATTGGGGAGTACCATTTATTATTAGATCTCTATATTCTTGATATGAAAGGAGTTGACCTAGTTATGGGTATGGAATATCTAGTCATATAAAGAGCCCACATTTAAAATTACTATAGGATATTTACTTTTACTTATCAAAAATTTGACAATGAATATCACCTGGTAGAGTGGGATATCAGGATAGGCCAAGTATGGCCAATTACATAGTAATTAGGATATCTCACTACCTAAGTTTCATGTTTATTGCTGGATAATGGGGTTGTAGAGAATGTTTTCTTATCCTTAGGAGTGGAACTGTTTGAGGATGTCTTTCCTGATGACTTTTCAGGCATCCACGTAATAGATATATGAAATTATATATTGAGATCAAGTCAGGTGCTAAGACAATATCTATTCAACCATATAGAATGGTGTTGGCAGATATTTCGGAACTTGAGACCTAACTGGAGGAGTTGGGAAATTAGGTATTTATCATTCCTAGTACATCGTGATGGGGATCACCTGTATTGTTTCTAAAGAAGGCTAATAGGTTTTTACATTTTTTTGTCGATTATAGGAAGTTGAATAAGATGATTGTGATGAATTGATATCCTATTCCATGTATTGATTACCCATTAGGCCAGTTAAAAAAACTCAGATGTTCTCATGGATTAACATGAGATTGGTATTCCATCGATTGAGATTGGGGATTTCTAATATACTGATAACTACAATTATGCTTAGTTATGGAATATATGAGTTTTTCATAGTTCCATTCTGGATGAAAACCCCACCAATAGTGTTTTTGGACATGATAAAAAAAGTCTTCCATTCATATCAAGATCTGTTTATGGTGGTGTTTATGGATGACATCTTAGTATAATTCAAGACTCATTACAATCATTCCCATTATATTGACATCATCTGGATAACACTAATTGAGAATTAGTTATACAAAAATATATCAATGTATTGGTTTTTGATTGACTATGTACACATCTTTGGGAACATCATCTCAGAGTAAATTGTGTTGGTGGACCCAGAGAAGGTTCAGACAGTGGTTTCTTGGGACAATTACATGAATTCATTTGATATCTACTGATTATTGGGATTAAATAAGTATTTTCGGACATTCATCCATGTTTTTTCCCATTTGGAAGCACCACAATCTTGATTGAACAAATGGGTGTATATTTTGAAAGGACGGAGTCTTTCAAGGATGCTTCTTAGGAATTAAATAAGAGTTTGATGTCAGAACGAGTTTTGACCATACCGGAGTTAGGTAAGAATAAAATGGTGTATTATTATGCTTTTGGGATCAGAATATAATCTATGTTGATGTAAGGATATTAATTTGTGGCATATGGGTCTTGTTAGTTAAGACAACATGAATGGAACTACCCAACTCGCGAATGTGAGCTTGCAGTAGTGCAATATGCTCTTACCTATTTGATAAAATATCATTCGATTTTGGGAATTCATATATGACATGGAAAGGAAACAATTATTATGATGCATTGAGCAGCATGACTTAGACTCAAGAGGTTTATTAGTCTAGTTATGAGTGAAAGATGAAGATGATTCTATCCCAAATGCACATTGTGATTCTATAGAGACATGAGTAGATGATTATCATCTGAGTTTCAATCGAGTAGAAACTTTTCAGACAGATCAGGGACACATGGTATGAGGACTAAGTCTACATGGAATAAAGGTAAGGAATTTAATGAGGGTAGATACCTTTATAATGGTTTATTGATGAGGAAAATATCATCAACAAGATGAATCAAGTTGATGGGTCCACGAGAATGTGAGAGGATCTCCTACGAGAATTTCAAGCATCACATTGTGGGGTGAATCAAGGTCTAAAAAAATTGTACCATGTACTACGAATATATTTCTTGTTTCTAGGCATGAAAATTGAGATATCCAGTTTGGTAACATGATTCTACACATGTCAGTATGTGAAGGGAGATCGTTTACTACCTAGAGGTTTTCTATAGCTGTTTCGCATTACGGAATTGAATTAGGATAATGTGACCGTGTATTTTTTTGTTATGTCTTATAAAGATTATTTGGAAGACTAATTATATATTGGTTTTTGTGGATTGATGTACCAAATTATAACATTCCTTGCTAATATGGGAAACCAAAATAGTAATGAATTGGGGAGAACTATATGCTTAAGAGATATTCCATCTGCATGATGTTCCATGGACTATAGTTTCATACAGAGATTCGCTCATTAAATTGTACATCTAGAAGTGAATATAAAATTCATTTGACACACGTAGTTTATTGAGTATGTTCTTCCCCCACAGAAAGATGGCAAGTATGAGTGTAATATATAGATGCTTGAGGATATTCTACTGGTGTGCGTTCTAGACCTTGGTGAGTCTTGGGAGAATCACTTGGATTTAGTGGAATTAGACCAAAAAAATAGTTATCAGGAAAATATACACATGGAACCATTCACGGATATTTTTGGTTGGACATATATATCATCACTATACTCGATGTAGGCTAGTGTGTCGGAGTTTTTTGGACCAATTCTCGTGTAGGAGATATCAGATCATGTTCAGCAGATTGAGAAATATATGGCTACATCATAGAGTATGAGGAATTCATATACAAGATGAAGAATATGAACCCTATATTTTATATTTGGTGATCATGTTTTACATTGGTTTTCATCTTGGTTGGTTCACAGCAAGATATATATATTGGTAATGTTGAAGGCAAGGTTTGTTGGATCATTAGAGATTGTACAGAGAATCGATCCAGTTGAATTACAATTGGATATTCTATCGAAATACATCGCTATGCATGATTATTTCCATATATCTCAATTCTAGTAGTATCACCCCAAACCAACTCATTTGATTGATTTGGATGAGTTCAAGCTTTAGAAAGTTGATTCATATGAGGATCATCTGATACGTGCATTGGATTACAGTGAGAAAGTGTCGACGGGAAAGAATGTGCCTATATTTTTGGTATTATGGAAATATTGAAGTGTTCTAGGGGATATGTGGGAAAGGGAGGAAGATACGAGGAAAAAATGGAAAAGTATTTATGACTCAAAATATTAGAGATTATTGGGAGTGTAGCTCAAGGATGGTCTATTATAAGTTATGAAGATTATAATATCCAATCCATTTCAAAGTTTGAATATTTAAAAAAAATCAAGATCAATTTTTTAATTTAATTCACATATTTAATTAATTCAAATCCTTGAAAATTTAAACCCCTTGTAAGTGTATTTCACCGTGCATTTATATGTCATGAAATATAATTTCCCCACATTTATTTTTATTTCACCACGTGAAATTGGATTTCACAACATGTTGGATTTCACAACATGAAATTTGACTTTACCATGGGTAATATTTCACCACATGTAAAATTAAATTATTATTATTTTTAAATGATTTGATGGGGTTTCATCCTGAAATAAGGGAAATCAGTTTAAAAACATAACATGACATGAAATTAGAATAAACATCAAGTAATTATCACATTAATCTTTTTAAAAATGCATTTCCAGCATCACATAAACCCTATACACCCATTTTATTTCATTATAGAAAATTCTAACACAACATTCTTCAACAAAATATGCCCCATACCCACATTACATTCAATGAAAAACATATATGAATTGTAATCTTCTACCAAATACCCTTTTTTCACTTCTGTCTTTGTTGTGAATGTTATGCCGTTATTTTCAGGAGTCCCCATCAATCCAAAATTGATATCGCATTAGATCATTGATATTTGGACCTAGAATTTTGATGAATTATTTCTGGTTATTAATCTTCTTGTAGATTCATTTATAATGGATCATCCAGCTCTTTTTGATAGGAATAAAATATGCAATTTCTAGCGCAGACGTTGTAATTTTGTCACTACTTCATCCACTTTTGAGGAGTATGACCTGAATCCAATTCATTGATGCATTATTGATTTCGTACTCACAATTTTTGTATATTCATTAGTGATAATTATTCGTGACTGGTATTTAGGTTGGTGGTCTAAATTCCAATCCCATAGTATCGATGAAGATTATGGTACTAAAATTCTAGAAGTTTTATGGTATGATTAACAATTGAGTTTTTAAATATCCAAATATCTAATTGAGTAAATTTATAAATTAATGGGTTATAAACATGGGAATGGAATTATTTAGGTTAAATAATTAATTGATCAATAAATTATGGGGATTCTTGATAATAGATTAGGTTAAATAATTTTGAAATTAATTTGTGTTTGAGATGTTATTAATAATTTTTTTATAAATTAATGAGACAGTTGAGATTATGAAATTGTTGTACATAATTAAATTCTGAATTAATTATCATGTATTAAATAGAAAAATTGACGATATTAATTAATCACCATGTTAATTATTGGTATAAGGTTTTAATTAAATATTTTGTGAATATATTAATGGAAATTTAGGTAGTAATTTAGTTGGATATTTAATTGATGCATATGAAATGAAAAATTATTTATTGATTTAATTAAATGGTTTATTATGATTATCAATTTTTGAATTAATTAATATAATGATTTGTTAAAAGGGAATTTTTTGTGATAATGTTTTCATGGAGTAGAAAATTGGTTAACCATGGTGTATAAATGATATTAAAGTCAGAATACAAAGAGATTTTAATATTTTTTACATACAACATGGGTGAGAATTATTGGAAGAAGACTATGAGACATTATAATATTATTTTTTATGGGACTGTGGTAGCATTCATGGGAAAAATATATTGTGACCTTCTTAAAAAAAGGATGTTCTAGATTCTAAATTTTACCAAGGAGACATTCATTCTTGTTTTTTATTATTAACTTTAGACCCTTTATGTTAGATCCCATAGTTAAGATTACCAATTAATAACTAATTTATATGATGAAGTTATTTATGAAATTAAATATGAACTTATATAATGAATGGTAACACAAAAATTAAAATTTTTTATTTCTATTGAGGAAAATTTAGATGTCAGCATGGGACATTATTGGTATAATGGTTCAGCTATCCATGGGAACCTAGATGAAAATTTGTCTAATAATGTGTAACTGAATAAAGAGAAAAATTCAACATTATTTCTATATTTATTCTTTAGACAACTACAAAAACTATTTTTGACATGTTTGTTTTTGGAAATTTTGTTGATGGCCTACCAAATTGTACTCACATCCTATTTGGCTGGCCTGATCGGTACTCAAATAAAATTATATTTATGTATGATTGGTTAAGGAATAGGAACTTGGATTAGATTTCTTATTACAGATGTATCATGTCAGCAGGGAACAAGATGTGGTTTTTGACCCACTTGGGAGTCATTAGTGTCGTTATTTTCAGTTGGATTTTAGAATCATTTACACTTAATTTGGAATGAAATGATTCCTATTCAGTTGAATATTGTATATTTGATATAATTATTTTTAGATATTGTTGCTTTTTTGGTTTATATATGATCTTCACTATTTCTTATTTAATTCAGAAGTTGTTTTACTCTGATTAGAAAGGGTATAGATTCACCATAACTGACATATCAAACCCTCAATACAAATTGGTAGCATGTAGCTTTTTGGGATGTGTTCCTGAGGAAATGTCGGAGTCCATCTCAGGGATCCGCTGTATGGAACCAGAATCGGGATGTTATAGAGATCAACAATGAAGAGTATATGAACTCATAGGAAAATATGGTGCACAACATTGAAGACCATTTAATGGATAATCCATACACTCAGGTAATCATTCCTTCGTAGAAATTATTTAGGGATAATGCTTCTATTAGTCTTATGTTTTCAAATAATAATTATGCAGTTTCATTTATTGCTTGACATGTGTGTACATTACAATTTCCCACTTTTTATACAAATGTTTTTTAATAATAAAATGTATTGAATTATTGTGGACAAATTGTATTTGGGATCTCATTATGTAGAATCATGTAAAAATATTTTATTTTAGAATTATTTTGTGGTTTAATGTACATAGTCTTTTAATGAAACTAGGACTTTTGATGTTTTGGTTGTATTTAATGGATATATCTGTTAAAAATAAATTTATAATATGTTTAAAGGGAATTGTTCACTATAATTGGTATTACATGAAGGTATAATAAATTATATTGATTAGATCTATAATTATCTAGTATGACCTCCCTGTATGATTATAATTATAATAGAATATCCTTGAATATTGATGATGTATAGAGTGAGTGGGTTCTTTTAAATTTAATCTCCCTCTTGATACTACATATGGATGTTGGTTAGGATTAATTTATTCTTCAGGATAATGATCATGAAATGTGATCATTGGGTACTACATATGTTTTCACATAATTTATGAAAAAGATGAATTTCATCAACCCTATTTTTTCAGTCTTGGGGGATATTCTTTGGAAACATTACATTGTATTTATGGACCATTATGATGGGATTATCAAGATTTTCTATGATAAAAAACTAAATAGGGAAATAAAAATTTATAAACATGATTAAATTTTATAAATTCATATGTTTGGATTCATATGAATTTTATATGTTATTCATTACATGTTCATAGTTTCTATTTTTAGGGAATTTCTAGTTTGAGAATTCTAATTTTTTGTTAATTTTGGTAAAGAGGATGAACCATTCTAATAACCAACGATATCCCTATCTTAATGGGAGTAGATGCTGGGAAGAACATGGTAGAATTAGATTAGCTAACTCATGTTATGATAAATGACTTGGATCATATAGAATTCCATTATCTAATGAAATAGTATATTGTGTTCAAATCCATGACACAACTATGTTCTCTAACCATTAGCTGATATTTGGATCCCCTCATAGAGAAATACTGGAATAAATTAATTGAAAATATATTCCCTACCCACTAATTCTCAGAATATGATATTTTTTGTTAGATTTATACCATTTTGATGGGGAAGCAAATCAGTGGTAGAATCATATCGATAAAATAATGTCTAATAATGTAAATGATTCCATGGAATATGATATATTTTATAATATACATTAGATCAAATATTTTCCATATAATCTCCATCTTATGACATAGGGGAATTTTCTTTGACTATAGTGAAAATTAATATGCATTTATCAGGGAGTATGTGGAAATTATCATAAGGCTTGCATGATACATTTCAATCCTCACCATCAATAATAAATGTAAGGTTAACCACTTCATTATTAGGTTAAATAAAATTATATAGAAATCTATAGTGATTAAAAAAATTGGTATATATAAAGAGATTTCATGTTGTGACCATAAGAATGAGATGGAGATTGGTGATACATAGTGGTCTCAATGAGTTGGAGACAAGAATTATAAAATAATTTTTAATTCTAGATAATATATTGATAAATATCATGATGTAAGGAAAAACCAAATTCCCACTTGTAAAATGTCTGGGAAGAAGCACCCTAGAAACTGTTATAAGGTAACTGGTAGATTCATCATGTGATGAAATGATGGGAACTAGGATAATAAATTCTTATTGGACATTAATAATCCCACGAATGTGATAATGGAAAAGAGGGTTTATATCAATACACACCATATGGTATTTTTTAACTACAAGTAACAATTACATTATGATAAAAATTAACTTAATACATGGTTTATAAGAGACAATCGAAGACTTAAATCCTCTAAGTACTAGAAACTAGGGAACAAAATATGATATACCCACCACTATGGTGGATCTAGATAATAATGAGGTGACATATTTTCTAGTTATTCATTCCAGAAAAGTGAGCATAATTTTTATTATAGTTTTATTCATATTTTTATATCTTTCAGGTTTATTAGTACAATTCATGCAACACCTCAAAACATGGTGGTTGAGCAATCTGTGTGAATATAAAATAGATAAATTGTTGAATCCCATGTATATAACACCTTAATGATCAATTTATGTAGAATGAGACTCAAAATAATGTTATAATACATTATTTTTTCAGTTTGATTCTATATTAGCAATGGATTGTCTATATATGAATAAATGTGACATCGTCTATAGGGAGAGAAGGGTTACTATTTACATCCCATGTCATCCTTATAATGTTTACAATATTAAGGTGGATAAATAAAATCCTTTGGAATCATCCTATGAAGGATGGGTATAAATCCCTAATTACAAATAATATCTCTCCAAAATGATTGAGATAAAACATTGAATCATGCTCAGTGAAATGCCCATTATGAGGGATTACGCTAATGTATTCCCTAAATATTTTCTTGGAATTATAGTTTGATCTTATTCATATAACACTATGCATATATGGGTCTTTATAAAAAAATATCCACCATTGTGTTCGAAAAATTGGAGAAACGTTTACATGATAATCGAGAAAATGGTTTTTTATAATTGTGTTCTTCTAAATGGGGTGTGTAAGATCCCTTCATCAAGAAGAAGGTTGAGTCAAAGTTCCCCTTTATTAATTATCAAGAACTCAAGAAAACCATGATAAAGATCGAGTAACCTATAAATGGATAGATTTTTAATCAAATATTTGGATCATAAAAGTACAATATGGTGGACCATTGGTTGGGATATTTCTATTTAAATTTGATGAAGGATGATATTCATGTGGTTTCTTTTTGAATGAGGTATAGATAGTATAAGTGAACAAAGATGCTCAAAAGACACACTAATTATCCTGAAATATTTATGGACATAATGAGTAGTGTATTGGTAGATTCCCTTGAAAAACCATATGGTAGACCTTATAGATGATATTTCTACAAACTCCAAAAGCAGGGTGCATGAGGAGCATTTTAATAATATTCTTATGGATTTATGAAATGGGAATCTATATGAAATGTATAGTAAATGTGATCTTTTTAGGGAGTATGTGTCACTCTTGGGGAATGTTATCAATAGTAAATTGATTTATATAGATGATTCTATGTAATATGTTATTGAGTAGTGGATCAAACCATCATATATTATAGAGATCTAGAGTTTAATTCTACTAGAAAGATATTACCGAATATTTGTGAAAAAAATATTGTGTTTTTAAACCCTCTAAATATGCTAAAATAGAAGGTATTAAGATTTTCTAGGTTGATGAATGTGAATAGTGATTTAGGGATTTGAAAAAGTGGCTTAAAACTACACCAGTCCTTACATTTCCCCTTGTGGGGAACACTGTTTTGGTATACACTATTACTTTAAAGAAGGTATTAGGATTTCAAATGATATATAATTACAATGTGATACCTTATTCCTCAATGTAATTAAACATTCACTAGAAGAACTATCTGAAACATGATCTTGAGCTAGCTGTAATAATCTTTATATAGGAAATATAGAAACATTATCATTATGTGGAGAAATGTGAGATATATACAGATCATAATTTCCTCAAATATATATTCACATAAAAGGCAATATATATTCACTATTGATGATGGTTTTAACTAGTTAATGACTATGAAATGTTAATAAAATAAAATCCTTGGAAATAAAAAAACTAAAATATTAAATCAGTAGAAAGTAACTAAAAACATTACCAATTATGAGAATTTAGAGGGATCCAATCATGCTAAACATGAAGAGCATGAAAATTGGAATTATAAAGGAAGCTAAATCATCATTAATTTCTAAAATGATTACTCAATGATTGAGTTTTAAAAATATAATGTATTATCAATGAGATACATATGAAATATAGAAGATGGAGGACACTATATGGAAATCCTAATCCTTGATGTATAAGTTTAATGAAGACAGAGTTTTGAGACTTGGGTCATAACTATGTATACAATTAAAACCAATGATAAGATATGAACTATTTAATGATACACAAAGCTCAAACGTCTTTATCCACCCAGTGATAATCAAGAGGTATCACGATATTTTAGAGTAATATGGGAGGGACAATATGAAAAATGATATTGAAATGTATAGATCAATGATAATAGTATTTTAGAATATTATGATTGAGGGAAAAAATAATAAGGGGATGATTAATCTATTACACATCTCTACATGGAAATGGGAAAACATCACCTTGGAATTTAACACTGGTATTCTGAAGATATATAATATTAAAAATTCTATATGAATTGTGGTGAATTTCTAACAAAGGCTTCTCAAATCATTGAGATTAGATAAAACATTACACTTGTTCAACATGAATGGTCATACATTGTAGAATTGGATAGGTTTTGTGGAGCATGAATATCTATTTAACTGATTGGAATCCAAGATTCACCTTCGAGTTATAGAATAGATTCCATCTTACTAAAACACTATATTGAACTTTAGTAAGAATTATGACCCCAAAACTATTGTCTAATTTGCTAAAAAAATCCATAAAATGGGGATTTGATGAGAAAATGTTGGATGATCATTAATGGACGATGAGATCAATATAT
Organism: Viscum album; assembly: GCA_963277665.1. Taxonomy (NCBI): domain Eukaryota; kingdom Viridiplantae; phylum Streptophyta; class Magnoliopsida; order Santalales; family Viscaceae; genus Viscum; species Viscum album. The sequence goes on from OY728145.1 coordinate 852,832,723, forward strand.
CCCTCTGATCACGTTCTCATTCATTAGTAGATTCAACACAAGAATCCAAATTATTCAATATGAATCCCTTTATAGGAATAAATTTTTAACATCTATGAGTTGGTATGAATATAAAAACCACTAGCTTCTAGGTCCTGAAATGTTCCGGGAAATTTTAGAAAAAATTAATACCATTTGAAAACACATCATTAATAATCATTGTCAATAAAATAGATATATTGATAATCACTGAGGATACCTAGAGTTGGAGGTTGGAGATAAAGTATTGATATATAAATATCCTTATAAGAGGGTCATGATATCTATTGATATGGGTAAGCTAAGTCCCAAGTACATCAACCCATTTGGTATTTCAAATTGCATTGATGATTTCTCATATCATCTATTACCCCCACCATCCCTTAGTAAATACATTATTAATTCCCCATATCTATCTTGAGGTTGTGTATACCATATCCCTCACATGAAATAAATTTTTAGTGAGTAGATATATAAAATGATATATTTTATGTTGAAAAACTAATTATGATCATGGATATAAGAGGAAAAGTTATATGAAAAAATACATATTTTATTTACTATAGAGAAACCTACAAGGAGGAGACAAGGGAACAAAAGGAATCCATGAAGTAAAATTACCCTAACTTCTTTTAACAATATTATGTAAAATGAAATTTCAAGGGTGACATTCATTAATGGGAATAATATAATGATTCATAATATCATCAATAGTATTTACTTACTGAATATTTAATAATGTCATATTGTGTAATAAAATATTATATAATGACCATGTACCACATTATAAAACAATTACATTTTTATATTAATTAGAATATTACATTTAGATAATATAAATTTTAAAAATAATTGAATGTATAAAAACGGGACAAAGTTTTGTTAATTAGAATATAAAAATTCGAAGATTTAAAATAACAGTCACAAAAAACCATTTGAAATAAATCTTCGTAATGTATTGTGCATTCTGAAAGTGATAATATTTGATACTTAGAGATATATAATTGAATTAAAAATTAATGAAATGCGAGGTATTTATAGAAACATGGGATTATGTGTGATGATTGAAAATATATCCATTGGAATATTAATATGTCCATTACATATAGTAATCTAATCATTGTTCATAGAGACACAGGTGTTAGAATAGTATGAACACTTGTGGGTGTGTAAAAAAATATTTAAATATCTTATAAATTGAATGTGGCGTATATATACTATGGTACATGAAAATATATGTTTTTAAAATAATAATTTAGGTTTTTATATTTTTTTTAAACAAAAATGATTCAATTATATAATAAATATAATGATTTAAAAGAATGTTTATTTTATAAAAATGGATTTATATATTATTATTATGTTTTAATATAATGGTGAGATATTTTTATGAGTCCCTAAATAAATTTCCAATGGGTCAGAAAATTGAACAAAATATTTTGAATAAATGATAATTTAATTTAAAAATAAAATTTATCATATTAAAAAAATCATAAACATGATTTAAATTTTGGATTTACTTGTATGAAAATGTTTATGCAGAGTTTTTTGTATTTTCCAAAAATATTTTTTTTCTGTAATTAGTGAAATATAGTAAAATATGTATTTTAACATTAGAATCTAAATACAGGATTTATTGGGTAAGGAATGATTTATGCCCCATTATTTTGAGCACAAATTCACTATTCCATATATATAGTCACAATAATAATTACTATGAAAATCCCATATTGAAAATAACAATCAAATGATTATAATATTCAAAACACCCTTCTCCTCCCCTTATAAATTAGACCCATCAACAAACTTTATCCTTAAAACTTCTTACACATAGATCATAAAACTTTTCTACCCATTTTCCTTCGAAATCCTATTCCCAATGTCATATTTTCTCAAATCTAATTAAAATATCATGTCAAGGAGAAATTCAGTTTATTTTATGGAGAAAATTTTTAAGAGGTAATATTGTTAATTTACCTATTTTATATTCATTTCAACTTCAACCTTATCATTGGATCTATCATCCATCACTACATAAATTGTCTGTTATAATAAATATAAAATAATTTTTTAATCAATTATATATATATTTTCCCCCATTATGTATATTATAATATGAAAACATTGTTTACAATATGGTTTTTTCACCACCTCCATGAATAAATCAATTAACTTTTCTCCACTTCCATCATGGATGGTCCTAAAAATATTATAGTCAAATAATATTAAAATAAATATAATATAAATTATTTCAAGTTATCTAATTTTTTAATGATCATCAATGTTAGTAAAATGAATTTAGTACGTGATGGTCAATAAACATACCTAAATAAACTAACTGAATAACACTAAAATATTTACTAAATTAATTATCCCTATGATGGAATATAAAAGGATATTTGGAACCATTCTGATTTATGTAAATATATTAATACAATTTCATTTCACTTATAGAATTTCATTCCAATTTTACAAGAAAATTAAAAATTTTACAGAAGTGATCTGACCATAGAACAACGAATCGAATTGTCTAGGAGAAATTAAATCACTCTTTATATTTCGATGAAATGATTATAAATCAACATTATAATATTTAAATAAATCATATATTTATTTTAGGGGATCTAAATTAAGTAATTAATCAATATTATATGATTAATTTGGATAGTTAGCGTATGTGAAGAATGATTCAAGAACATAATGTAAGTGATCTCTCTGAACCACCCCTTTTCTTGTGGTTATTGAATTTCTCAGTCTAAATCACCTTATCAATCATTTTAATGTAATTTTATGATTAAAAATTATATAAATACTTATATAAAATATTGTTGGTTGGATTAAGACACTCAATATTGGGGGGAATTGAGTTCTTATAAAAAGTTATGTTAAAAACATTATTTAAAAGAATCCCCCATTTAAAAAAAACATGACGGTTAATCATTGTTCTAAATTTCTAATAGTATGACTGATCATTTAATTTCTCAAAATATTGATTAATTATCAGTTATAACATTTTAATATATTTCTATAACTTTTGAAACAAATTTACTAATCCAAAATAGTTGTAAATCTTATCCAAGAATATCTATCAAAGTGAAGCATAGTTCTTTAAAAAATATCCAAAACAAAGTAAACTAAATCGAAACAAAAAGAGGATTAAAACAATAATTTTATTCTCAAGTTGAGACATATTACTCTCCACATTATTACCACCTATAACCACTAAATTTATATAAAATTCTTTGATCTATAACCTAGATTGGGTTTTATAGAATAGTTTAAAAATCGTCTAGGTCATAAGACCTCTTCCACAGTTCTACATGGTAACTAAAACAACTAGGTCATAAATTACCTCTACAATTGTACTATGTGGGATATAAGAGGGGTAAAATGATTTCTGTGAGAGGATATATTGTATCGTTCCATTTAGTGCAAGAGGCAATTTGTGTTTAAAAGACATATTCAGACACCACTTGAAAAAGTATTAAAATTGCACACAACAAAGCATGACATAATGATATAGATGTGAGAAGGATCTTAGTGTTTTGAAATTAATTTTTGGATGCATTTGATGTAGTAGATGTGAATCCCAAGTACTCTTTTGGAAATATAAACTAGAAATAGTGTTTGAGGTTTTTTTGTGTTCTAGTTTCCCAAAAGATGTGATTATCCTCCTTAGTGTTTTTTACTATAAGGATGATTGAATCTTTGATTCACCACTATACCCCATTTTTTCATAGCCAACATGAATGAGATTTCATCATGCGTTCTTATGTTTGGACTAGTAACTCTCCTCCCATGTTCTTTCCAAATATTTTATCCTTCAATATAGCTCATGCGCCATGATTTTATTTTAGTTTCGGTGTATTGTGTTGGATTACAAGAAGCATGTGGGGTTGCTCGTACCTTGTACCTTCCATTGACATAACCAATAATGTTGTCTTCAATATTTGTTAATTAAATTAGTAGCATTAAATATCTAAAATTATACTGTTAGAGATAATTTTATTGAATATAATATTCAAACCATTTATTGGTTACTCCTCTATGAGTAATCCATTCTATCAGTGACTCCATCTATTAGTGAGTCCTTTTGTTGGTATTGTTGTCTCCATGAATTGTTGACCTGATGTGTTGGTGACTCAATTTTTTTCAGTGAATCATTTCTTCTATCGATTTCTCATATGTACTATTAGTGACTCACCTATCGGTGAGTAATACATAATTTTTAGTAAGACATTTATTGTGGTAGTGAGACATTTCTCTATTAGTGAGACATTTATCAGTTATCCATTCAAAACTATAGGAGAGTCATTTTTTCAATCAGTGACATAGATGCATACTTAGCTAATTTTATTTTTTAATTGAGTTACAAAAATGAAAGTAAAAAAAATTAGTTAAAATATAATGGAAAATATATAATCATAACTACATATAATTATTCAATATTTAGTATAAATAAATGAGATTGAAATAATGGGACATTATTTGAAATGATTTGTGGTTATAAAACCCATTAAATACAAGGAGGGTCTAACAATCTCATAATGGCAAATAATCTCCCCCATTTTGAGGAACACAAATAATGGAATTATAATGAAAATTTTATTTATGATTAATATAATCATTCCTCTTACTATCTGTCATTTACTAATTTTCGTAAAAAAATAAATTTATCCAAAAAGAGATAATGTTTAGAGGTAAAATAAATAATCCCTTATTTTTACCCCCGTTATCTTTTATCCACCATTATTTTCTTATATAAAAACAATAACAATGAATTTATTTTTCACCCCTTTTTGGGATTTTCAAAAATCATAATGAGTGGAATGAATAGAAATCAGGAGAGACAATGACATAACACATAGATATAATTGAAAGATCAGCGAAATTCATAAATAATGTAATGTACAATTAGTGGAATACAAAAAATATAATGTTAAGCATTCCTATCAAAAAAAAGTGATTCGCACTACTCCTTGTGATCTAGTTTTTCCATTCTATTGTTAGAAGGATTAATAGTAGGTTCATTTGATGGAGGATGAGAGAATGGAGGATCTTAATGATTTCTCATGGGAGGAAGTATAATGAATTGAGTAAAATATTGGTAAAGGGTAGGTTAGGTTGAACCATGAGGCCATATTTTCTATATGATGATATTCCAGATCTAGCTCAAATCCTGAGCAACTGACATAGACAAAGGAAGAGGTGGAAAATAGGTACCATGAGAGTCTAAAGATTTCTAAGGTTGTTTTATAGGTGCAACTACTAGAAAAAATATTGCTTCACTCTGAAAATGAAGATATGGTGTAAATAGATTGATGAAATATAAGATTATCTCACCACAATATTTCATTTCCTTTTCAAAATAGTCATTGTACTCCATGGTGTAAATTCATTTGAAATAAGAATTAATCCTCTTTGTGAGTTCTTCATATCTATCATATTCTTCCTTGGTATAAAAAATTACCATATCATGTGCACCATCATTTTTTATCTCTATATTTTCTAAACATTCAAGACCAATAGCACTAAACAAATATTGAATCTCTTATCAAACTACAAATCTGATCATTTCACATTCTAAATATTGATAAGGTTGAATAGAGCTAGAAGGAACAACATGAGATAAGGTGTGTCCCATAAGAGCTTTAAGAACTATCTCCAAACTTCCTTTATACTCATATGTTTACCCATTTATGGAAGAAACTAGTTTTCTTATCTCATTAGAAATCTTATTGTTATTATCAAAAATAAATTCAACCGTTGTAATTATGTTTGGTTAAATATGATTTATAACCATATCCAAAACGTTGGCTCCATCTGTATCAACCACACCAACAGCCTGAACTTGAGCATGTTCATCATCTATATAATCCCTCATCTCTTCAATCAAATCCATTGAAGAGTTTACCTTATTACTCAAAGTAGGCAAGGACACAACATCAGTGTGAATAGATTCCCTGACAGCTGAGCATATTTCCTCTTTGAACATCTCAAAATCAAACATAGTGACATAGTTACATGAAGGGATCTGATCCCCTGATTATCATGGAATAGGCATGAACACCTCTTCGTATGAACTTAATAGACCTAACCGTGTGATATAAATCCATTATATCATGCCCATTGATACATAACATCATCCTGTTATGTGTGAGAGTGTAAAATATAACTCTTCATGCTTTATTCTTTCCCTTTTATTGAGTTCCTCTTTCTTGAATCTCCCTCATCAACAGGATCTATTCTTATATGTTTCTCCACTTCAGTATGAGATATTCTTATGGAATACACTAAATATGGTGTAAATACTAACTGAACATCAACTGTATTAAAAATGTAATTTTTTTATTCTTCTTTTCTAGATGAAATTTCTACTTGACCAAAAGGGTCCCCATTATTTCCTTGGTATATAGGAACATTTTGTTCCATGGATGAATCTTGAGCATCACCATGATGATTAGGGCCATTTTCACTTCCAATTCTTTTAGCTATTTCACCATCTATATTATTTCTATTATTTCCCTCATCCTCTTATTTATCAATTCTATAGACAATGACTTTTCTAATTATTCACTTCATAATCCACATTATCATGATACTTATTTTTATTATTTTTCCCCATATTCTTATTCTTATTCTTTTGAATCCACTTTAGAACCACTAGACATGCCTTCATATTCTTCACTTACTGACACATATGTGTCCTCGTCACCATTGTCACAAGATTTGGTTCATAAAAAGGTATGGCTAAAGGTGGACTTGGAGATCCATATAATAAACATTTTTGAGCCTCAGTGGAGTCAGGGTCACATCTATCATCAATAGAATACCCTTGATGTATATCAGGGGTAACAGCCTTTTCATCATCATAATAATCATTCTCAGCATATTTTTTTCCTATACAATATCCACTAAATCAAACTTACTAATAGAACAGTCCACTAGGATGATTTTTTCATTAATATTATCCTAATAACTATCCCATTTAATCTTCCATGGGTTCTAATTGATTTTAATCATCTTTATAATTTCCTAACTCAAGGATATTCCACTAAAAGAAGAAATAGTTTTTTTCTCTTTCATCCACACAAAGTTTAACATACAGCATGGATATGATCATACTTGGGTAGAATATTGAATTGGTATTACAGTATAGCTTAATGTTTTAACAAATATTCACAATATGGTATCTTCATAGATTCCCATTGGTTCATTTCTTAAATAGGAACACTACATAAACATCTTGGTAATTCATGGATGAAAATTCCCCTTTTATGTTATTGATCTAGTGTTGAAAAAACATGAAAAAGTCTTCTCTCCTTATATATACAAGTATAAAAAAGACTCCTATTCTCATCATTCCCATTAATCTCATTCAAGGGTAAATTATAGAAAAATATGTCACTTTCAGGTGGAGAAGATCCTCGATAATCATCATAAACACCTTTGTGTGGAACAATAAGGAATTCATCCCAATGACTAGATGAAAATGAAATTATTATTCCTTTATGTATATATTTGATCCAACATACCTCACTGCCTTCCAAAATAAATTCAAAATTTATGTATAAATCATTCACTAGATTAGGATTTAATGTCCTTCCATTATTTAAAAATCAGTCCAGCAAACCTTTAGTTTGAATTATCATTAATAAGAGATACTTACTATCTATCATCCATCCTGAAAAAAGATCCTTCTCTAGTTTTAAAAAACTGTTCACAAGAGATGGTTTGATAGGATGATATATTTTCGACTCCCCTTTTTTACTTCTTAGTAGGATATTACTCATCTCCAGATCATATGTCGATTGTGTGCTTCATCCTTGCCATTTCAGATGGTTGGGTAGAAGGTTGGGAGGTGAATGGTCGAGGGTAATGAAAAATGATAGAAGAGTGTATGTGTTAATTTGTAAGGACACAAAATAGATTTGATCAACTACAATTTATCAATTTGAAAACTATAGATTGTAAATTCATTAACCAGGTTCAAATAAATAAATTAAACAGCATTGTTTTGATTAAAAAAAATAATGCAGCAATCATGATCAATTGGTTTCATAATGATAGTATTGGTATGTCACTATCAGTTTCAACATGAAATTATCATCATGACACTATCATTGTCGTCATGAAATAGTGTTGGTGTCCGCATGACAAACATGTTGGTGTTTTCAAAACATCAAAACTATTTTTTCATAGAGCTATCAAAAAAAGTCATTAAAAATTAATCATCCATAATTCATGTTTGATGTAATTTATTCTTTCTGAGTAAAATGGAATTATTAATATGTCTTCAAGATGATGTTGAGATCCAATAAAATCTATTTTTACATAACTTTATGATAATTATATCTCCCAAAGTTTTGTATTTCATCAATATTATTTATTATATATTTAGAAATTTGATTCAATTGCACTTGTATTATCAAAGTTGATAATGACATGACTAAATTTATATCGATAGTCTAGTAATGTGTGTTTTATACACAAAATCTAACCAAAAAAACTTCCTGCTACAATTTATTCTTCTACAGCAGTAGATATTGAAAAAACAATTTCTACTTACTACACCATGAAACTAGAGACTTTCCAAAAATGTTACATGTTTAAGAGGATACCTTTATGTCTAACTTACAACCACAAAAATCAAGGCCATATTACCTCATTAAATCTGAATATTTTTTATATGATTAAAAATCCAAATTTGGTAATATATTTGATGTATTTGAAAATTATTTTAACCACCCATAGATTATATTCTTTATTTTAGCAGGAAAACGGGTACACATACACACATTAAACATAATGTCAGTCTAGCCAGCAGTTAAGTAGAGTAAACTTTCAATCATTCCTCTGTAAGTGGTTTAATCAATAGATTAAACATTATCCTCAAGAACCATTCTACAGGTATTACTCATTGAAGTATCACTACGTTCTTTCCATCAAATCCAATGATTTTTAAAATATTTTTAGTATATTTTCTAGGATTTTAAATAATACATACATAATTTTGAAATATTTGAAATCCATGATAGAATTTGAGCTACCCCATTAAACTCTTTTCAAATTATACTTTTCATCAGTTTTAAAAAATCAATACGTAATAAATTTCTAGAAGATCCATAATTAGTTTCATCTATATAAATTCTTACTACCAAAAATTATTTATAAATATTTTTTATCTAGAGGGTAGGATTAGATATAACCTTTGTAAAACAAATAGAAATAATAAAACTAATATTTCTATCATACCAAGCTATTGGAGCTTGTTTTAAACCATATAATGCCTTTGTTAATTTAATTACATGATTAGGAAAATTGGGATTCTAAAACTTGGGGTTTTTAAAAAAAATATCCAAAAATATATTCCCATTTATTAATTAAATATTTTAAAAAATTTGATATAGATTAAAATTAAAATGTGATTCATATGAAGAAATGATTCTAATTGCCTCATGACTAAGAACTGGTGAAAATTTTTCCTTATATTAAATCTAATTTTCTTGCCTATTACCTAGTACAAGAAATGTATCTTAATTTATTATAATATTACCAGGTTTATCTACATTATTTCTAAACACCCCTATAGTACCTATGGTCATAGTGTCATTTGGTGAGTATACAAATTTTATCAACTTTATTTCATTCATACAAATTCAGTTCATCATGCATATCCATTACCCAAAATTCATCATTGATTTCATCATTAATTATTTTAGATTCATTCTGTGAAAAAAATGCTTGATGTTCAACCTAGTTTCTAAGAGAGGATCTAATCAGTGTCCCTTTACCTAGTTCACCAACTAAAACATATAAAGGATGTTTGTCAAGGGTTAAAACAAAATTGATAAGTGTAGTTATAGTTGTTTTATGTTCATTAGTAGGTTCAGGTTCATCATGACTTCATTCTATTGAATTTTCAAAGCTGGATGTTTTAATTGGTGGCTTAACAGTAGGTCCAGATGTTTTTTCATTTATTTATAGTTTTGGGAGATCATTTTCATTATTTTCTCGAGAGGTATTGGGTTTATGGGGGTCCGTTTAATCATATTTGGAATGTAAACATTATTTAACACATTTAGTTCTTTTATTAATCACTATATAGGAATTAATAGATATTAAAAAATCTTGAAAGATCCTTTCATCACTTTTGGATGAAATTTTTCCAGATTGTTATTTTTATTTTTGATATAGACTATGCATTCAAAAACATTACAGAAAATAACGTGGGGTTTTATATTTCTCCATATCTCATATGGGGATATCTTATAAATTGTTATGATTAAGACTTTACTAATTATATAGGATGTAGTATTGATATCTTCTCCCCAAAAATAGATAGGTAATTATTATTCATTAATAATACTCTTGGATATCTGTTATAAGGTTTTATTACTTCATTATACAACACCATTCTGTTGGAGTGTCATGTAAGAAGAGAATTTGTTACTGTAGCCATTTTGTTAGAGAAAAAATTTAATCTCTTGGCTTTCAAACTCACGACCATAGTAACATCATAAGGATTTAATTCTATTTCCTCTTAGATTCTCTACTATTTTATTATACATGATAAAAAGAGAGAATTATTCTCTATTGAGAGCTAATAAAAAGGTAAAATTATATCTTGAAAAAACATTTACTAGAACATAGACATTGTTATTCCAATTTGTAAATGAAACTCTAGATGGTCCAAAAAATCCATCTCAACCAACTCAAGATAATTAGAAGTATAAAATTATTAAAAAAATTTAAAATTGATTTTATATTTTTTACCCTTCTGACCTGGATCATATACATTGTTCATTTGGAATCTCATCATTGTGTATGTCCTTAAAAAGTCCTTTAAAAGTATGATTTCTATGAAAATGAGCATCACAATGTCCTATTCTCCTATTCCAGAGCCAATAATCTTTATGAAAGGCACATAAGCATTAATAATTTTGAGAAACTAATGAAAAAAAATGTTAGCATAAATTTTCTCATTTCGATGAGTAGTAAATACTAATTAATTTTTAGAATTAAAAACATTGCATGTATCACTGTTCAAATTTAACAATATAACCATCAACACAGAACTAAGAAAAACTAAGATGATTGTACTTTAATACAGTAAAAATAATACTTTGGAAATTAAAACTAAATAAGAGTTACCATATCTGGATTAAGTCAATGGATTTTCCATTATCATTGTCACCAAAATTGACATGACCACCATCAATATTCATCAGATTCTTGAAGCATGCATAATTTCCTATCATGATTCATGGACATCCACTATCCAAGAACCATAGATTTCTATAGGGTCTCTTCAAAAAAAATTCCTACAAAAACATATTTGTAAAGAAAATATTTTGGAACCCATATTGGTTTGGGTCCAGTAACATTACTAATAGGTACATTTTCAACACACATTTGTTTCATGAATTTACAATACATAGTTTTTAATGTATTGGAAAAATATACATTATTTGTTATACAAAATCTTGTAATAGTAGAAGATGTTTCATAAAAGGAACATACAAGAATTTTTCCATAACTAGGAATAAATATGTATTTTCCAGATTCATATAAAAAATTGGTTTTGACAAAAAAATTACTAAGTTGATACCCAATACAACTAGTGTATTTGGGCACAACTATTTTACCATGAATTTAAACCATGATATATTTTCCATTGGTAAAATTTTCTAAATCCATTTTCAATTTTTTATTACATGATTTAAGATCATGATTTTCTTTAAACAACTGAGATTTATTTTTCATTTTCTAATTTAAGCTCATAAATAATAGTAGGGGTAATTTCATGGTGTTTCAATTAATATTAATATTTATATATTAATTCATTGGTTTTATCTTCAAGAATTTGTAAATATGCAAACATTTCCTCATTAGTCATATTTTCATAATAACTTCCATCTCAATAATAAAAAAAAATTGTACCGGAGACTCAAGTGTTACCCCAGATGTGTTTCTATTGAATCACTTGTTTTCCTTGTCAACCTTATCATCTATTGATGATTCTGAAAAATAAGATCTATCCTCAGAAGAACTCTAGGTGGCCTTCATGTCCTTCTTTTATCATTTATCTTTTTCCTCATATTTCAACTTATATTTTAATTTAGTATAGACAACATTTACATGTACTCTTCTCGTACATTCGTAATAAACTATTTCGTTTTTTGTTATCATTTATTTTCCAATACTTTTTCTACTTTCCCTTATTATCATATTTAACTTTTTAATTGGCCTTTAAGAAGAATTTTTCCTTCTATAATACTTTCTTAAACCATCTATAAAACTGAGATATTTCCTCATCATTATATTATGGTGAATCTTTATCAATTGTACTTCCAGAGTGAGTTTGAATCATTTCCTTTCATTTATTTTTGGAAGTAGTGGTTTTGAAAGCCACTGAATTTCTCTTTGGTTCATCCTCCCCCTCCATGTTTACATTTAATTCTGCTTCACACAACATTATATTTACCATTAGTTTATTAAATATCATCTTATTGATATTAGAAGATTCTCTAATTGATACTAAGGTTCCTCTTTATTTTTTTCAAGATATCACTGTAGTTATGTGATTTTTCTTTTGGCATCTACTAGCTTTCCTAGAGAAACCATTGTATATACTATGTCATTGAACCTGAGATACATTTCAGAAATGGGTTCATCATGATTTATCATAAACTTATCACATTTAACATTATATAAGTCTCATTTATTTGAAATTAGGGTTTTCTTACATGTGAAAGAGATAAGGTATCCCAAATTTTATAGGCAGTTTGACAAAAATAAATTATATTAAATTATTCATATCCTAAAAAATATATAATGTGGTAATAGATTTTTTGTTATCTTTATAAATGTTTTTAGGTAATACCTAGTATTTATTGTAATAAAAATAATATTATATTATTCTATAATGGAATTCTAAATTTAAAAACACATACTTTCAATGTTTATTTTCATCTTTATTTTCCTCTGGTAACAATTTATTCCATTCAAAAAAGGATGAATATTTAGAGAAACACCTTCATTTTCATTATACATAACAAATAATAAATGATAGTTTTTAAAAGAGATAAAATTTTTGAACTATCAAATATTTAGATATCATTAAAACCTAACTAAAATCACTGTTGAAATGGTTTCACAAAACTATTACACAATAATTAATAAAAAATGTTGGTTAGAGTAGGACACTCAAGTGGTGGGTAAATTAAGTTCCTATAAAATGAAAATAATAAACATTAGTAGAATTAATCCACCAATTTAAAAACCACATGGGAATGTTAATTAAAGTATTAAATTTATAATAATTTGATTATTCAATTAATTTCTCATAAGATTGGTTAATTATTTGTTATAAAAATATGAGATATCACTATAACATTCAAAACTAATTTAATATTCAAATATAGTTATAAATACTATCCATGAATAACTATCAAAGAGAAAATTAGTTTTCTAAAATAATAGTCAAAACATAGAAACTTAAATTTTAAATCACAATTGATTAAAACAAGATGTTCAGTCTCCTGATGAAACATAGTCCTCTCCACTTCATGATTACATTCCACCATGATATATATATATATATATATATATAATTCTTTGATCCACACTATGGATCGGGGATTTCACAACTGTATACATACTGTCATTGTCACAAGAACATTTCCATAATTCTACATGGGAACTAAAATAATCAGGTCACATAGGACCTCTACCATAGTTCCATGTGGGATATAAAATGTGTAAAAATATGTTTCTGAGACTATATCTTGTATCCTTTTATTTATTGAGGGTAACAATTTGTGATTAAATTAATGATACAAACACCGCTAATTTTTTTTTAAAATGAACACATAAGAGTATGAATAAAATTATATTACATTTAGAAGGCTCTATGTGTTGTGATATACAACATTGGACTCCTTGCATGTAGCAGATATGAAGAATATGTCGTATTTTGAGAAATAAATTGAAAATATATTGTCTTGAAGCATTGTTTTCTTATTTTACAGGAATATTGGACTCTCCTTATTAATGTTTGTTAGTTTCAAGGATGATTAAATCATAAATTCTCTAAAATCCCCCCTTACATCATAGATATCAGGAATATGTGTTCTTTTTCATAGACTTGTATCTCTGCTCACATGTTCTCTCTTATTGTTTTATTCTTCATACAACTCATGCACCATGAATTCATTTTATTTTAGGTGACTTCTATGGGTCAACAAGAATCATGTGGAGAAATCTGGTTCCTCATACTATCCACTGACATAGTAATTACTGTTATCTGTAAAAATGATTAATAAAACCAGTAGTTTTAAAAAACTCAAATATGGACGTGAGATATAGTTTTGAATGAAAGAAAATTTAAACAGTCTGTTAGTGAGTCCTCTGTAGGTTAGTCATTCTGTAGGTGACTCCATCTATCTGTGAGTCTATCTATTGGTACCAGTGAAAATTTTTTTGGTGATTCATTCTGTTAGTGCTGAAATACATTAGTGATTCCTTCTGTTCTATTGGTGTGTCATTTATTCCATCAATGGCTCATTTTTACTATTGGTGAGTGGTCAATTAGTGAGTCCAAAAACACTATCGGTGAGTCATCTGTTCTATAAGTGTGACATTTACTCACTCGATGAGTCGTCTATAAGTGATTCAGGAATAACAATCATTATTACTGACTCATGCTAATCCAATTTTATGTTTTAACTATCTTACAACATGAATGTCATAAAAAGTGTTTAACAGATAATGGAACATAGATAATCATAATTAGACATAACTAAACATGACATAGTTTAAATAAACATTATTTCAATAATTAGAAAATATTTGACTTGATTTTTTATTTTTAAAAACATTAAAAGTATAGAGGGGAAAACAATCTCGTATGGGCCAACACATATATAACATTACAATTATCGCTTCATTGGATGGGGTAATATATTTCATAAATTCATTTCACGAATTCATTTTTCATGAAATATCCCATTATTATGATATAAATAAACATTATAAAACCCTTTTGATTACATTTGTAATAATTATCTTTATTCCCAATGAATTATTTTTCATTACATAAGAACGCATGTGTTATGATGGGTGAAACCAAATATTTATCCAATGCATTGTGTAATTTTTTTCTCACAAGATGATATATACAGGATTATGTAGTTATCCTAATCCTTGGTGGGAGTTTCTGTACAATGTGATGTTGTCTCATATGTTAGACTTGAATTATTATTTTGTCAGGTGCTATGTTTTTTCGCAATTATAAGATCTAATGATATTATAAATCCATATTTTTTTAGTTTTTTGTTTTATATGTCTATTCATGATCATTACTTATTTATGATATCATTTTATGACATTCGATTATAATATTATTTTCCACTATATTTTTTATTCAATTTACTCAGCATTATAACTCACCCTTTTATTTAATTTATCCCTCCAGTTATCCTTTTATATTTTAGGACCTCACTTATATAAAATAAATCATTGTGGAGATTAAAATAATGAGTGGTTAGTTTCTTTTAATATTGTTCCTTCATAAACATAGTTTTATAAATTCAATTGTTCTTTTCTTCCCTTGTTTCTATTAAATTGGTATTTATATGAATAATAATATATTAAAAAGTGTGAAGTGTCTGATTCGATCTAAAAATACATCTTATGAATCTAGAAATGTGAGGTTTTTATCATAGAATCTATACAATGATCATTTACTATTTTCAAGTTATTAAAGCTCTTTTAGACATCATATCATAATAAAAAATTTCAGGATAAAATAATAATCAATTTTTACATGATATTTATATAATTGTATTTCCATATCCTATATATCTTATAGGAATTCTAAATTCCATGTCATCATTCCATAATTCATTAAATGTTAATAAATAATATATATATAATAGAAACCATTGGGTGAGATAATTTATAAAAAAAAATTAATAACTGACAACCAATTTTCAAAAACATTTTCATGTGTTTTAGGAGAAGAACATGGTTGTATACATGATACAATTTATTGAGGTACATTATATCATGGGTGTTGTAAAAGTAAGATGGACTCAATACGAAAATTGGATAAAAGTTATTTTAAAGATAAAATTTTTCCCCGCGTATGGTAATATATAGTCTATATGTTTTACCTTATCAATTATAATCTAATAAAAATGAAAAATCATGAACCATAGAAGTTAAAAAATAAATAGTGGGAAAATTGAATGAATGAAAAAAAATAATACAATACAATATTGTACAGAATGAAAATTAAAAAACTATTTTAAAAGTTAATTTTTAAATCATATAATTGTCATAGTCAATGAAAATACTCTCTTTTAATAAAAACATTAGGATGATGAATACATAAATTAATAATAACCACATTTCAAAACACTATTATATTCACCATCTAAAAGATAAAAAGATGAAAATATAATTTTTTACATATTTGACTTACCTCAACAATAATATTTTTTATCATTATGATCTTCTTTGATCATATGATTTAAAATAATAAATATACATAGTAATTATTGAACTAGATTTTTAGAATCACATAATCAAATATCATAAATCTATGCAATAAAAAAAGATCAATGCTATAAAATTACAAATAAAATAGATTCTATATTGAAATTAATAACAATATGATGATCCATGAAAACACTAAAACACAAAAAAAAATTGTTGTAATAACTAGGTTTGATAATTCATTCCTCTCGAATGATGTTTGGTTAGTGTTTAATCTGGTTATGAAATATTCATTCCTCAATGATTGGTTCTCTAATTTATAGTCATTCTAATACCAAACTCCTCATTGGATGTATTTATTGAATTCACATAAAAATATCTCTTTTTATCATATTATTAATTTATAACATGACATTCTTGATAAAATAATTTTTCGATCAATATAATTATTGATAAATTAATTTTATAAAATAAGATCATTTGAACATGTTGATGTAAAAGTCAAAAATGTATATAAATATAATAAAAAATAAAACTCATGTTTAATAAAGTAGAACATGTTGTTTTTTGTGGGTAAAAACGATATAGAAGAAGTTATTTTGGAAATGACTCAATAGTCTCACACATTTTGACAATCATGATGCATGTAAGGATATAAATGTGTATCTAAATATTGAATAACAAAAC
Source organism: Viscum album (assembly GCA_963277665.1). NCBI lineage: Eukaryota > Viridiplantae > Streptophyta > Magnoliopsida > Santalales > Viscaceae > Viscum > Viscum album. The sequence continues at coordinate 852,849,931 of OY728145.1, forward strand.
ACCATAATCTTTTTAAATACCATCACATAGTATTTGATCCAAAAAATATATATTATTCCCATAAATAAATATAAAGACAACATAAAAATTATTCCAATTTGTTATTTTTGGAATAAAAAAAATTAAAATATTATAAATCATATATATTTATGTAATAATAATAATTATATATATTTAAAAAGTAATTTTGATCATCATTTAAAGTTAAATATATGCATAAGTATGATATTGTTTCCTTTGATTAAATTTTTTTAACTGACTCGTTATGTCTCATCAAAAAATAATATAATTCATTAAAAATATCTTTAATAATATCAATAATATATAATAAAAATTAATTTTTTATAATAATTTGATATCTGTTCTACAAGGTGTCATTTTAGTTTCCTTTCCCCTTTCATTGAATATATGATTTATTTATTCTTTTCCATTAATTTTCCATATATTTAATAAAGTATTTTGATAGATCCAATTGATAAAATTCTTCAACATTAAGATCATGATATTTTTATTCTGCCCAATATTTCCAATTTGAAGACCAATATTCATTTGGATTCGAACAATTTTCCTGATATGATTTAAATATTGAATATTTTATGTAACCGTCAATACCAAATTTATATTTCTAGATTAAAATTTTGATTCTTTTAAATCCCATCAATTTTAACTATATGATCTATTCAAACATAAAATTTTAGATCCTTAGATTTATTCATTAGTATTGTTACTTGCTATTCATAAAATATTTTCCAAATATGATTTAAATCTATGGATTCTACTTATGTTTCAATATAATATTTTTTGTCTATAATTTTTACTTCAAGGTCTGTAATAACTCTGTATATAGATGTGATGTTAAAAACATCAATAAATTAATTATCTGATATATCCTTTTAATCTGGATCATCATGGCCCTAATATATATCTTAATTATGGTTATGATCTTTCAGTTATTCATTATTATTAAATTTGTATTCTTCTTTTAGATATTTTAAATTCTTATATTTTAGTACTTCTTCAGAGACAGGTTTTTCTCATCATCTAATCATAGAACATATTGACACTGAACCTGACCTTGAATTGGATGATCTATCAAAAGGGGGTGAGACTACCATTTCTTGATATATTTATTTTTAGCAATAAAACTCATTAATATATTCTTCTAATACTCTTTCAGTATCAACATTAATTATAGTTGTTGTTGAAAAGTATTCAAATGATAGTTTATCATAAACTTATATTTCTATATCATTCAATTTTTAGATTTATTCAGTCAATAAACACTACTTTTTCATAAATTTCATTTCTATATATTGACTATATTTCCTTATAATCACCGATGAAATAAAATTAACTATTTTTTGAAATCAATTTTTTTATCCTTATTAGATTCTTTATAGTTCTATCAATCTTTTAGAAAATCATTAGCTTTATCTTTTTTAGATCAAAAGATATGTTTCTACCCTTATAATCTTCAATATTCCTTCACACCTCTTCTCTTTTCTTCTGATTCCCTTATTTATTTTACTCTCACTAACTCTTACCATTCACATTAATATTATATTAAACACATTACTAATTCTGTTATGGTGACATGGTAGGAAATTACATAGTCATTTTTTAGTATTATCAGTAGGAATATTTTATAACTATCATCATTTCTTATTTCTCCTCAACTGATGATTGTTTATCATCCATTCCATTCATGACATATGTTTTATATTCATAATTATAAGCTCAATTCATCAACATATTTATTTAACCAATCAATGGAACCTTCTTTATTTTCTCTATTATTATAAAGCCCTTAATTACTTATTCTATAAAGGTTATTATATAAAATTAATTTATAATAATTTATATTATAGAATCATCAACATAACTAAGTTCATGAGAATGAAATCAATGTAATTCCAAATTAACTAGTTGATATTAAAAATATTCATCCCGAAAAACAAATCTAAAATATAGTTACCATTAATCATAAATATATCTTTATATCATTTTCTTGGTAGTAAGATCACTTAAATATATTGTGAATTGATCCTTTACATTCTATCTAAACGAACCATTTTATTAATATTTTCATTGACTTGTGAAAAATTTCTCACTGATATACCCTTAATAAAATTTATAGAAACATATGGATTCCCTGTTAGAAAAACATGTTATTTATTTCAATTGTTAGTCCAATTGATTCCATAAATTTCATGAATTCATTTAATGATCATGTTCATTAATGATGAATTTAAAATTCATGTCACTATCACATTCTTAAAAATACATAAGTGGATAAAATTTCTATAATAATAATGTATAAAAAAAGAAAAAAATTTACTATGAAATTAAATCATTATCAGTTGTAGAAAATAAATGAAAATATTCATCAAGGATTTTTACTCACATTCCCATCTAGTCCCAATCAACCTTGCATGTATGAATTTCTATTAGTTTTTTATACCAAATTTGGATTTTTTTTTTGAATTTTATATGGGATTATGAATCTATAATATGAAATGTGTTTTTCTCCACCATGATGTGACAAAGATACCAAGGGTATACCATTCATTGAATATATATCCAAGGTGTTATTCAACCATTTATCACATATCAAATAGGTGATCAAACTCCCTAAACTCCAATATTAGTGACATAAAATCTCCATAAATAGAAAACCTATAATTTAAATATAAAAAATATTTTTTTACCCCCTAAGAAGAATAATAAAAAATACATAATGGAAAATGAATAGAAGTTTCCAAATTTTCCACATTCTATAAGCAAAATATAAAGGAAATAATATTTAAGGATATAATTTCTAATACACACAAATGATCATATTTTTAGGAATATGGTTCGAAATGATCTTTTTGAAAAATCCATATATTATTTTAAAAATATTAAATTTCACACTTCATATAAAATAGATACAGAAAAGAACACCACCCACTCATAAGGATCAATATAAAATATATAACTAACATTATAACACAAAAAGAAAGAAAAAATTTTGCATAGCCTTCAAAAAATAATTTAATTTATGAATGAATATTATTATTTAAAAAATGTGTCTATGTTAATATAAATTATTCTTACACAGATAGAAATTTTTTTCATTAATCTATGTATATTTTTAGCAGTTATTTGTATTTCAATTACCTTCTTAAAAAAAACTGATATCTAGGTACCCTGACATGTTTGGGATTTAAAATATTGGTGAATAATACCTTAGTAATTCACATTTTAGAAACTCATTGATTATTAAAAACCTCTAGCTAAATCAAAATAATAACATTACATGGTTAGAGAGATTAATAAATTTAATGGGACACTTTTTCCGGTGACAACTTTTTTCATTCTGTTCAAAATGTGTCCCTTTTATAAATAAAATAGTAGTTATAGAAGTTATATTTTTATAAAAATATAAATACAATTATTGACAATGTTCTATAATCCATAATATTTCATATAATCTTATAAAAAAATCCAGTCAAAAATTATAATTATAATGAATATTTTTTTATTCATTAAACATAAAAAAATTAAATCTTTATTCCGATCATAAAAATTTAATATATAAAAAGATTGTGCAACCAACATAAAATTGGTTTTATAAATCAAATATTTATATATATGATTATATACCTCTAATTTAGTGTATTTTTTATTTTATGATAGGTATCTTAATGTTACATAATATATTCATTAATTTATTAATATCATGCATAAATTTCATCCTAATTATTTGAAAAATAATTGTATATAGAATCTAATGACATGTTTATTATATATTATATACATTCCAAATCTATTAACCACTGGTCATTTGAATGAATTATAGCACCAAAATAGGATTTCTATTGACTGTTATACATTTTTGAAAAACTATCGAATAAGGTTCCCTAATAAATCTCCAAGTATCCATCAGCACCCAAACATTATTTCATTTAATTTTTATAGATGTTAATGTCACAATGTATTTCCCCATAAATTTCATACATTTATGTATGAAATACCTTAAATATATACAATTTTAATAGATATCATCAAAATAATCATCATTTCTTCTACTCATTTCTTGTATATATTTTTTTAGAATTTGAATAGTTCATGTTCTATATGTTTTTTCTTCTAAAATAGTCATATCACGATCTATTAAAAATTTCCTTATTTATTATAGCATCCCGACCACAGAATCTCGAAGACAGTGCCTATTACTAAATAGAACAGTATAATTACATGTTACCAAGTCCCGAATGAATTATGATTTTAGTAGTGTTATTAAAACACATACAAATATGAGTTACTTATTACCAAATAATACACTAATGACAACAAATATTGTTTCCTAACTAATAAAATAAATAACAACTAGGTTAACTCTAAAAGTTTTTTAAAATCCTTGGATATAATTCATATTAGGTTTCTTAGATTCCTATGGAATGAAACATAATAAGGGAGAGATAATATTATTTGTATGGGAAACATACAGTGTAATAAATAATGAATCAATTAGAATAATAGTTATGAAATAGTAAATAAATAATCACACATTCCATATAATCAATAAAAGTGGAGATAGGTGTATAAATAGTATTTTATGGTAATATCTAGAAACACATGACATTAAAATAACAAGATAATGAAAAATAAAAATATAATGAAAATAAAATGGAAACACATTTAATTTTATCCAAAAAATGAGGACGAAATTAATCCATATATTTTATAATTCTAAAATCACATTGATAATAAATAATAAAACTATACAATGGAAATTATTAATTATTATAATTATTGTATTAGACAAACGAAAACGTCTACTTTCACGATCCATCTATCAGATAGTTTAAAACAATAGATAGAAAAAAAATTAATTTCTGCAATGAATTTTTCTCATGATAACCTATAGATGCATTGAGGAGCTATATAAATATCGATATCCACTCATCATTTCATGACTAATGTATTCTTCATATGGACTAATTGATTTAATTAATAAAAAATATTCCTTAAAATATATCCGTATTGAATAAAAAAATGAATTGTCAATATTTCCACAAATAATCAAATAGATATCAAATTATACTTCATATTTAAAATGTTATATGAGTTAGGAATTATTAATATCCTTAATGAATTAAATTGATAATTTAGTGGAAATTCATTTTATAATGATCATAGGAGATTTAATATTTCAAGAGGACTAACAAATAATTCAAGGACGTGAATATTAATACTATTCTTGGGGAAAATAATATTGAACCACCTATTGGAATAATAAGGTTGATATTAATAAAATATTTCCAAATTGTAGTAAAATAATGGTTTATTTCAGTTGATGAATATAAATAAAAATATCATTTAAAAACTTTATTGAGAAAAATATCTATTATTTTGAAAAACCTTTTGAAAAATATTTTTCATGAAATTCACTTATGATTTTTTATAATGTAAATTTTAATCATTGCAAAGGAAACATAAATGTAATGATGGAGAGTAAATCTTTACGTACCATACAAGGTGTGAACATTCGTTTTGTATTTTAAATATGATAGAAACATGCCACGTTATGAAATCCAATAGAAGATTCCTTTGAAAAATTTGGAAAGTCAAAAAAGGGTAAAGATTACATTAAGAAATAATTTTAAAATCATTATTGAAGGAATTTTAAGAAAACATGGTATTTTGAATTTAACAGGTTCTCCAACTAAAGAGATATGTAAATTTAGGATTTCTGAAAAACATTTTCTGAAATATTTTGATTACCAAAGTGTTCAAATATTTTACCAATACTTGAAAAGGTCGATGAAAAAATAGAGGGGAGAAAAATTAAGGATTTATAAAAAAAGGATTAAATAATTTCCATGAATGGAAATTCTATTGATAGATATTTATATTTATTGACGAGGAAAATTATTTTTCAGCATTCTGAAGTGTCCCATATCACATTGAAACATTTTAAAACATAATCCTCATGAAAGGATAATATTAAAATAATGTAATAATATAATTATAGTATGTATATTCTTGTTATATCATGTAAACTGGAAGTATAAACACTATATAATTTATACAAGGTGAATAATAACAAATATTATTAAATAGAATGTATATTGAGATGAAATGTCATACATTTGGTTTTACTTCGGGGGAACATAAATTAAATTATAATATAATAATATTATACTAATTATATACATTCTTCAGAACATTTTTCTTGGGTACCATTATTTTTATTCCACCTATTAATATGTTGTGTATAATTATATAAAAAATTCTGTTTACATCTACTGTATTAACCAAATTCAGTTTATGTGTTAAACCTACATTGGAAAGTCAACTATGGTATAAGGGGTCAATATATTACCCCTATATAATTATAATAATGATGTAATTGTCATGTTTATAAATTATATATACATTTAATTTCAATCATTAAAAATGGTTATGAAAAATGAATCGTCGATACAAGCTTGGAGATGGTAGGTAATACGTACACATATACAATGTTCTTATTTCTCAATGATCATTATGGAAAGAAGGTAACTAACATCATATCATTATATATTGATTATTACAGCATAAATAAAATATTATTTAAACATTTAAACTTATATATATATATATCGTGTGATGAAAAATGCATCACATCATGATAAGGAGGCGTTAGTACACACGTCCACAATTGATGTTATCACTTTTTAGTATTCCAAAGGGTAATAATGAAAATTATATATATTGTTTGGAAACATTATCTCTAGAGAGATTACTGATAAGATACACATGCAATGATCCAATAAAAATTAATGTACTCTTTATAATAGGTATAATAAGATCATTTAAAACATAATATATTCACACATGTTGGATTCTACCTACAAAGGAAAATGTTACATACAATGTGATAATGTGGCATGAAAGACACTCATAGGTTGTGAAAAAGATAGATGATTCTTATTAACTGCAATAATGGGGTATTCATATTTTGTATGAAAATAGAACACTAAAAATCATCTAACTACAGATGATGATGCATTAATTAGAGATAATTTAGGGACCTAATAGTTCATAAAATGTGATTGGATACCTTCCAATAGCAGTGAGAAAAGAATATAAATAATGTGATCATTTCCACTAGTAGTGAGCCAATGAAAGTGATATAGGGAGTGACCCATGGGAAAGTAGAGAGTTGACTCTAACACTTTTAAGGTAGTGAGACCAGATATAGAATTTATCTGGAAAAAAAATATCTTTTGAAGTGATACTTAGGGGATTTCTAACATTAACATATCACCATTGTATGCTCCTTAGACGTATCCCAGTGAGGGTAAACCATGTATAATAATTGTGTCCCCTACATGATTTATATTTTTTTCATCCATTAATATTTGAAATAGAGTGGAGAGTGTTTTAATTAACACCAATCCAAGATCTCAAGACACAGTAGTTTAAATCCGTCAAACCCTAATTTGACCCCCCTTTCAAGTTATTTTACATAGTGAAAATAACAATTGGTATTAGAGGAAAAGGTCAAAAGTAATTGCATGAAAATTATCATTTTTATTTATTAGACCACAATACACAAAAGAACGTCACGGTGGTCTGAAGTACTGCAAACCCAGAGCATCATTAACCACGAACTTCATCCCCTCACCTGGAAACGACCCCAAATTAGAGAAAGAAAACATACTGCATTCAGTGGTTGCCAGAGAGGCCAAGAAATCAGCGACCATATTTCCCTCCCGCCATGTGTGAGAGACCTCCATGTCAGGCCCAATAAGCATTTTGCATCTCCTAACAGTGTAAGCAATACTCCAAGGAATTTTACCTTTGCCCAGCAGCGCATTACACAAAAGAAAAGAATCAGTCTCCACAGCTGTCAGACAGATATTCCTCCGGTAGCACATTTCCAGACCTGCAGCCAAGGATTGAGCCTCCGCCTGAAGAGAATCACCTCTGCCAAGGCTTGAGCCTCAAAAGTAATTGTTTCTATCTTTATAGATAAAATAGTAGTTTTCAATCACAAATGATTTCTGATCATTAAAGGAAAATAATTTCAATTATGGAATAATCATATGTAGTACTACATATAATAATTGTAATTGATGTCTTTATAGTATATTTGAATGTTATATCTTATAATATTAATAGTGGTGATTTTTCAAAAACCGGTATAAAGGAATCAAATGCTGATGCTAAAGGGATCAATTATTTAGTGGGATCCCTATCAAATGAAATTAATAGGTAAGTGATGTCATGTATGTCCTCAAATTTGATATGGGAAATGTTTTGAATATTTATGATGGTGACTGAGAAGTTAGAGACACAAATTTGTAGGTTCTATGGAATAATAATGTGGATCTTAAAATGTACCCAAATGTGTCTGTTGTTACTTTTTTTGATAAGGTAAATGTTGATGTGGGAGATATTTTTAGTGTTGGAGAAATTATTGAAGATATAATTATTGTTATGTGTGTCTTGTGAAAACATCCACATCGTTTCAATATGAATGTTTTTTATTAAAATGATAAATATCATATATAGATGACATTGGATAACAGAAAAAATAATCTAGTAGAATATATAATGTAAAATGAATAACAATGTTGTGGAAAAGGGGATGTCTAAGTAATTTTCATTTACAACCATGAATAAGATGACCATTGAATATGGATGGTAAGATGATGAGACAAATGAGTTAATATCATACCATTAGTCAAATAATTAAATAGGTAAATGAAAGATCAAAGGTAAACTCCCTCTTTCATTATATGGATGTGAAATGATTTTACATATTTCGTAACGGTTTCCTAATATGTTTAAGTAAATAAATTGGATTAAGTTGAAATTCCTAGGAAGAATACTGTTACCTATGTAAAAGGCAAGAAAAATATTAATAAAATTTATTCAATTATAGGAATCTAATTTTATGTAATCGTAATAGTTAATAAAAATATATGATAAATTATTTTTAGGACTAAAATAATAATGATGTTGATTCTATGGTGAATGTTGATAGATATTTTAAAATAAGATAATAAATCAACAATGAAGAAGGAGATGTCAAAGGAAAAGATGATCATCAAGTTTTATTAGAATAAAATTGTGAGGAAATATATTTTTGGGGAGAAAAGTCAATGAAATACAAAAAAGTGGATTGCAATACCAAACTCTATATAAAACAGTAAGTGGAAGAGAATTATATGTTAAAATAAGAAATTCAAATATTTAATTCATCAATTCTAGAGAGATTAGAAGTGTTTGTACAAGGTTAATATTGAATAACTGAATAGGTAAATCAATAGTTTTACTAACTCTATAAATGATCAAATCATGTGTATCGATGAACTTGATGTGGATTTTTTCTGTCTCCAAAAAAAGTTAATGATCTATAAAAACTCTTAAACATCACTATGACATTAGGAAAAATGATTAATTAGGAAACCAATATGATTTTGGTGGAGCATATAGGACCATCATAATAATATAATTTTTTTTTAAAAAAATTATTTGGTGGGTATAACGGTTAATAAAAAACAAGGTGGTGTTATGATTAATGTTATACCTCAAGAAATCACTCCAAAAGTGTAGATTATTTTTGGTAGAAGAGTTAAAGATCCCAAGGGAAAACCAGTGGTGTTAACCAAAACACAAGAATGTTCCTCACATCCGATATTGTTGTTATAGATATATGGGAAAATCACAAAATGTGTGTTCTTTATCCCAGAGACACCAACGGAAAGAAGGAAAAAATTACATAAAAATCCTAGTATAGTATAATATCATTTGAGGGTCATTATTTTGATGTTATAGATTCAAACACATAGAATAATGCAATTAATCAACCATTTATTAGAATGTAAGAGAATAGCCAAATTGGTCAAAAACAACAATTCAATTTACCATAATGTGATGTGAAAATGAAAAATCAGTTTTATGTATTTCACAATAAAGATTTCAAATAATAAACTAATGAAGATAAATATTATCAATCTCTATTGGGTGTGATGTAAAAAACATATATTAAGAAGAAAAGAGATGAGGAGGCATCAGTTGTAGAGATTTATTTTAATGAATCAGATGACACTAGAAAATGGATAATTGATAGTGGATACACCTTTTATATTATATAAAATAATTATCTGGTAATTGGAATAATAAATGAAAAATGAATTGTCATTATAATTGGTAATGCTGAAGGCAATGAAATTATTGTCCCTAGAAAATAAATCTTTGAATAAAAATACTAGATCTATGAAAATTTCTTAGTTATTAAAAAACTCAAAAAAAATTTACTTGGTTTCAAAAAAATAATGTGATTCAAGACATTCCATAATATTTTATAAGAATTTATTTTTCCTGAAGGAAAAATAATATGTATTTATTTTGTAGGTAAAGCGTACAAATGGAAATGACTACCTTGTGAGTGGAGAAAAAGATATATGCATTTTGTCCAAGGAAGAAGAAAACAAGTTATGGAATAAATGTCTTGGTCACTTGATCCAAACATTATTGGATGATCTGGTGAAGTGTGATATTACTGGAGACCTCCCTATATTATCATGTGATCATAATCATACATGTGGTTCTTGTCAATGAGGGAAGATAATTCAAAATACATATATAGGAAAAGATAAATGGTAATCAAAATTTCTTGATTAATTGAATATTGATGTGTTCATAGAAATTTTACTAAGGTATATTGATGCAAGGAGATATTATGATCATTTCATTGATCATTTTTAAACAAATTTCAATAGATTCAATCATCACTCTAAAATTTTATTTTCCCAATTTCATAAAAACATATCAAATATAAGTTGAGAAGATTCTAGATTTAACAATCCTGAATATCCAAATAGATAATGGAATAGAGTTCACAAGTTTAAAGCAAAGAAATATCTCAAGAAACTAGGACAAGTCACCATGTATTAGTAGAAAGAACCGAACAAAATAATGGATTTGTTGAGAGAATAAATCAGATTATCAATAACATGGAATGAACAATGCTAATTGAGAAAAACCTTCATGATAAATTTTGTAAATAATCGGTGTTGACATCAGTCTACACATCAAATATATTGGTAATATTTCCAATAGAAGAGATAACTACATATGAACTATGGTATGGAAATAATCCATCATTGACATACTATTGAGTCTTCAAAAGTAAGGATTCCATTATCAATATAGGGAAACATATGATGTTTTAATCCTAAGGAGAGGGTGTGATATTTCATTCTAAACACATGACATTAAACTGTATGGAATTCTACCTAATTACATAACGTAAAATAATACAAAATTTTCCCTTACCTCACAACATTAAACTACATGACCAATGTCCTTTCCGCAAGACATAAAGCTACACTGGTACCCAACTCCCTTACCTTTAACATTGGGTAATCAACCTGTAATTTCTATAATATGTTAAACTATAAAGTCCCTTATGAACTTTTTATGGATTAATTTTCATTCCTAGTGGGATACATAGGGATTAATCATTCCTATATCTTGGTAAAACCATTGCATCTTACAAAATACCCATGTAATACAACTCTATTGTCTCTACACTGTATGGGAATAGGTGCCACCACTTTTTCTCACACCAATCCAAGATCCCATGATATTAATAATTACGATAGGGAGTTACCCTCACAAACTAGGTTTTTATGTTCATAATTGATCCATTATGGTCTGGAATGTAATACCATGAAATGCATTGTATAGCTCCTTTCCACTCGATGTTAAACTGCATGGTCAATGTACTTGCAACAGCAAAGTAAACTAAATAGTAATCCCTAGATTTTGATTGATTCTAATACCTAGGATATATGTATTGACACCAATGTATCTATCCTTAGGACAAACCCTAATGTTCCAACCAATTCACATAGATCCACCTTCATAAAAAACCCATGATGTTAAACTTCAAGAAAAATCAATGAACTATGTGTAGCTTGATTCATGAACATAAATGATATGTAATGATACCTATATCTCTTATCCTATACCCAACTATAACTATCAACATAGATAATGACCACCTCTATATATGGTCTTGACCTACATAGTTGTCTTCCCTTCCTAGAACTATCTGTTTCTCCATTCTCATCCTCATGAGATATGTAGTGATGCCTAGACATTTCATCTTCATCCCTAGACATAGGTATAACCATTTTTAGGCCCTTTGGTATTGGGTTTTTCCGGAAATGTGGGTGGTGTGGTTGAGACCACTTTTGTACTATTTCATAATGGGATACATTATAGTACAACCCTTCACCACTCCATGTAAGAAAATACATCTTACGATCTAGAAGTCAGGAGCCTAAAATGTATGTCTATGTTCCAAAAACATGAAATTAAAATTGTATGTGTCATCCTAAGATGCATTACAATAAACTTCATCACAACATATTTCCTCCACACATGATGTTAGATTGAACGAAATTACATCCATAATGCATGATGTTACACTCCATGGAAAATGACTTTGTTGCGTGACATTCAAACTACACAAAAAACAACCCCATGACATGATTATAAATGGTACAGACAATCTTCCATTATTTCATTTCTTATTAAATCACCATTAGAGGCATATCCCAGTCAACAAGAGCACATAAACCTTCTCCATTTTTAAAAATCCCCTTAATAAATATTCCACACTCCATGTATTGAGCATCTCATACCACAATCAATCTTCTATAGACATTTTAAATTGTACCAAGCACTAGGGACCCTTATCTCAACTATTCAAGCATTCCAATGGATCATACATTTGTGCCTATAGACATTAACGAAATGTGTAACTCTAAAAAAGGACATCCCAATTCTTGGGAGCCCTTCCATCATCATGAAAACACTCCACAGCTTAGTTGGTCTGATCAACTCCTTATATGATTGTCCCACATCATTAATCATGATCTGAGAAACTGGATACCTAATTTATGTCATGTCCTTCGATGATTGTTAAAATATTGAGGTGGTATTATCCTTAGGTATCCTAATTACTATCTTGTCTCACATCCTCCATGTCAATTCCATTAATGTCACAGCCCTAAATTGCATATAATTTTGTCATGTCATACAATCATAAACTCTATCTCATTATGTCCCAAATTGTATGACCTAAAACATCCAGAAGAATATTCACAAAACGTTTCAGGATAAAACCCCACAATTTTAGACATATAAAAATGTCATGTGACCAACCACTAAACTCTTCATCCTCATAATTTATGAAAAAATTATAGCAACAAAATAAAAGGAAAAAATATTATCGGGTCTATAACCCTAGTAAAATCCAGGCAATTCTCATAGGACCTAATGCTCCATCAAAATGTATGGGAAATATTTTTCAAATATCCTCTCCATGAGATTATTTTCTCTATGTGGTGACAAAACCATTAGATAAACTGAACCCTCATAGTATTTTATGTCTTCCACAAAACACATTTCATGGTTTGGGGTGCCACAAATCCTCACAACCATCCATGGTACATGAAAACAATATCCGGATTCATGGAACCTTTTCTTGACTATTCATGCATGCCCAATGATCTTATATATGCTATAATGGATGTCAAAAAAATTATTCAGTCAAAAAATAAATAAATTACAATTCACATGATCCCTAACATCATCATGGAAGAACTCAATAACACAGTGTCTTTGAACTGCTCCCTATATGATTGTCCCATTCCATTATATGTATTATAGTACTGTATATTGTGATTTAAATTTCCCATACCAAACTATCCATGAAGAATCAATATACTCAACATTACATCACCATGTCACATACCTTTTCTAAAAGATGGACTGAAACACTTCATTTCATAGCCTTTGACGGCCCAGGTATCATGATTAGAAACCACATGGCCTAAAGCTCAAGCTTCATTTTATGATTTGGCATCACTAGGTTGACTAAACAATTCCTGGATGGATTTCATCCCATATCCAACTTCATCATAATGATTTTCTATTCTTAATAATACATTAATATCCTTCAAAATGTAGTGGGAATCATCTTTCTCTTGGAATGATTTAGTCACATAAGTGCCATGACCCACAAATTAAATTCAGCTTTGCCTTTCCATAATGGATCATGGATATATTTTAGCCTTTTCAACTCCATGGTGAACATGGTATTTATTAATGTAAATGGGAAAAAGTATCATGAATATACCATCTCATATTCATGGATGAAAAGTCCTCGGTGATGATTTGTTTCATCTATACCCAAACTATATATGTAGATTTTTTATCCCAAGTATTCCTAACACATTAATATTTCACCATAAATATTATATGGCCCATGGAAAAGGTACTATGAATCAAGGATACTTTTCTTGACTGGGCATATATTCTCATTGCTCTTACGTATGTTCCTATGGACATCAAACAAACAAGTCACCATACATAATGGGCATTCAAAACATCATGAGCCTTAAAATCACCATGGTAGGAACCAACACATCACGTGGTTTTAGGTAATTTTAGGTATGCATTCACAATATCCAATCATTATATAGTCTACACTAATGGAACATAAACTAATGAAATTGAATTTTTAAACTAAAAGGTCTTAGACTAAAGCAACAGATGGTACGAGATAGAATACCATAATATAAATAAATAGATTGTACCAGATAGACGTTCATAAACAATTGAAAAATATGGTTCGAGCCAGAATAAATTAAAAAATAACAATAGATGGTCTAATATGGAAGACCATAAACTAATGTAATAGATGGTCTGAGTTAAATGAACATAAACTAAAGAAACATATGGTTTGAGCAAGAATACCATAAACTAAAGCAATATATGGTCTAAGCTAAAAGTCCATCAACTAATGAAAAAAATGTTCCAACTTTGAAGACCTTAAAAAAAGAAACATATGGTTCATTCTAGAATAACATATACAAAAGAGACATATGGTTCTTGTTAAAATACCTTAAAATAAAGCATAATGTAATTACCATGAAGCCCACCACATGGCCTTATTACCATCAAGTAGCATTCCATAGATATACAATGAACTCATTTTAAATGACACACTTCCTTCTAAGATGATCCCTCTGTAGATCACGCATTCATTACCACGTGATGAAAAGAAAGGGATGAATATAAACTAAAACTTCCAAAATACCAGAATAACACGATATCATATATATCTTGTAATGTTTAACAAACCATTACATTGATACCATATAAAAGGGGGATTTCACATACCAGAACTTCTATTATGAATATACAAGCAAATATCTGATTGCAAAATTCATCTTCAATTATATCACGTAATCAGATAAGTTTTATGATCAGTAATTATCTACTCTAATAAATTCATTGATGGGTACAATTGATCAATATATTCTCCCCCTCCTTCGCAACAAGATGCAACTCCTTCTCTTTAGCTACAACATAAAACCTATCCTACTCTTCCGCATCCAGGAATATTTTTTATTCCAACATGGTATTTTTAAATAAATAGAATGAATATTGAACCTGGGATAACTATATATGAAAATGGTCGATTTCATACTTGAGATTACCTATATGATCCTTCCTTCTGTTAATTACATCCCACTATCCAAAGGATTCCATCGGTTAATGGATAGCATCATTTACGGACTCACTCAAATCCTGCTTCACTACAATCGAATCCTCGGTAGCACCAACACTCATTGAAAGGTCCATATATTATTAGTGTATAGATATTACCTCATCCACCTGAGATTGAAGGGTGTAATATCCAATTCCTTCATAGCCAAGGGTTGGAATAATGAATTAGAGATTACCCAATATATATTTTAAATTTTCCAATGGGGTTTCTCACACTAAGATCCAAATCCCCTCAACATCTATCACCACATTGATTTATAGTGACCTGTAGGTCTAGGTGCATGATATATGTTTATGTGGGAGATGATAGTGTATTCTGGATCATGATCGCTCAAAGAAAGTGTTGTTTTAACATTTTTGGATGATGGGGTGATTGAACTAGCCTCAGTATTAGTAGATTCTATTATAGTAACTCTCAGAGGGGTATGTACCAAATATTTTGAACACATATGAGAGGGAACTATAAAAAGGGGTACATGTGTATTTCAGTTTTTGGATAAATCATGGGTTACTTCCAATTATCATTAGGTGTGACTGTGGATAGAATCATTCCTTTTTCAATCATATCACCTAAATAACCACTTCGTCAACTTCATTTTTAGGAGAAGATGTAACTCCTTCTTACGATGAATGGTTTCACACAGCCTTAAAACATTTTTCATAGAATATCCATGAATCCCCCTTTTAGGATGGTAAATGTATAAATAAATATTATGAATCCTGGTGCAACTAATGAAAAAGTCCTAGCTAGTGTATAATCATTTACCTTCATATAAACTCTCCTCTACGCCATCTAATGTAGTCGGAGATTAACTATCGACTACAACACCATCCAAAAATTCTTCTATATGATCTAGATCAGATGGAACATTGGACAAAATATCTATGGTAGGAAATGAACCTGGTTGAATGGACCCCTCAGCCATGTCTATTAATTGATTATTCGGATATAGTAGTGGTACATCCATATGATCCACTTATATATCACCCAAACAATAAGTAACATGAACATTCTCATATAAATGAGTTTATAAGGGACCTAGATGTTATCATAAAACTAGGAATGCGATGTCAAAATAATTTTAAATAAAGAGGGGAATCAAATACCCTCCATACATGGGGTTCCTCTAGAATATGAAATGATAATGTAGGTTGCTTGCTTTTATTTATCTTATTACATTATAAATAAAGCCCTATATAAGGTATTTATGATGGATTGGTTACCATAGAAGCATCAATAACTACACTTATTTGAGTCTATCAGCTTGGGGAATCTTCATCACTTGCTCCCTAGTCACCGACAAATTATCCCACTTGATCATACGGTGGGAATTATAAGCAGGGGACAGAAGGGACAAAAAATCGTCAACTACCTCATCATGCATTTATTTATATTGATGAATTTAACATCATTTCAAGGAAAATATAACATCATATTATCCACAATAAACTTGGACTCTCCACTTCCTCTATAATAGGGTTACCCGGCTTGTATGTGGCAATTTCAAGCATTCCAAGAAGTCCATTTTTGTGGAATCGTGGAGACTAAAATATACGACCCTGGGAACTCTCCAAGACCTCATAAATACTTCTATGGAGGGACCTCACTTTTCGAAACTTATATCCAATTTTAATTCCATTACACATAGTGATATAACACAAACCATGTAAAAGAACCTCATAGTGGACTAATATGCCCCATGGGTTCCCTAAAAGTACTTCAATTTCTATTTCTCCCATTTCTGAGATGTGATGGGAATCATCATGTCACACATTTCCCTAGTATCCATGGAATTAGATGTATATTTTAGTAATGGTAATCATTTGAACTCCTTGCGTGGTGCAACAATAGAATCTAGCCTTTTCGAAGCCAACTAATTTCCAAGAATGGGATTGTATTCAACTACTAAGGGATGACAAGCCTAAATAAACAAATCTTATAATGGTACATTGGGATATGAGTGGATGAAAATATCCACATATATTAGGGAAACCTTTATGGATGCATACTAATGGGAAAGTTCCATGTCTTCTCCAATGTCTTCCATATTGAACATTAGCCAAAATTGTTGAGCTACCATCAGGTGCTTCTCGGCTCGAACAAGAATAACACTTTGACATTATGATTGTACACACAAAAATAGGTGTCCATACTAGCATGATGCATATAATAAACAAATGAGTTCCTTGTAAATACTTCAAGAGATAACCCCCTCATGATGAGACAACATGTAAGCGTGTTGCCTAAGGATATCCTTACTATTGTCAATAAGACATCCTGTTGGAAAATGACCATATGTCATAATGGATATATTTTCATGATGTTTCACAAAATATTTGACTTACTAATATTTTAATAAAATGTGTCCCACCTCATTAAAACCCCCCATTTATAGTTTTATGTTAGTGTAAGTGTTTTCACAAATGTTTTCATATTCATTTCCTCCTAGACGATCTTACTTCCAACCCCATAGAACATGAAGGGTCTTAAGAATCTATAATGAGCTTCTCCCTTATAATCATGATACATGAGTTGTTAAAGATTTTCCAACACATCGATCACTAATCTTATGTGATCCTCTCCAACCATCTTAGCCTCTATTCAAAAATGTGGAGACTCAGACTCCCCCGTTTTATTTTATCAGGAGAACATACCCACACATGTAGATGAAAAAATGATATAATGTTGGACAGATTAATCAAAACTAGGGACAGCCTCCCATTCCCAATCTATAAACATTACATCATCAAATCTAGGCCAATATGAACCTGATACATTATAGTAATCCTTTTTAATCCATCCCTTCGACATCTGGACATCTAGATCAAAAAGGGTCACCATGATAAAATATATAACCCTTGTTTTTAAGGGGATGTCTTCCCCAGGAATCACCCCTTTCGTGTGGGTCTTAACATCCATCTTAATTTTCTATCAATTTAAAGTTTGTTTATTGGTCACATCTTCTACATAGATATTTTAGGAAATAATTTTCCAAACATGGTACCAAGGATAGACACACAAAAAATCTTATCCATATCTTGGAGACAAATACTATCTTTTCTATGTGTGAGAAGATATGTGTTTGTATACAATCTCCAATGGATAAATAAAAGTCATAATGTTGATAGTTTGTGATTTTTATCCCATCAATTTTAGAAAAATCTGTTATTATTCCAGAAATGTACAATGACATATTGGGTCCACACTCACTACTATAGCCTTGTGATAGGGAATCTCTACTCTCGGCTCCCAATTTTAAATATTTTTAGTGGACCGATGAGAATGGGAAGACATCTAAAAATAAGTAAGTGACATTGGATAGATAAAGAAACAATGAATTTTTTTAAAAATAATGATTGAGAATATCAATCATCATCATATTTCTTGCATGTCTCACCAAGTTATCTATGAACCATTCTTAAGATTTGCGGATCACCAGATTTCTGGAGGACACTCGTGGAAAATAAACCTTATAGGGAGTCACATGAATCACATTACCCTACTGAAAATCCTTAACATGTGACCTAAACATGGTCACATGATTATCAAATGCTTGAAGTATGAAGACAATTAACGACACCACTCGAGGCAATCATAGCCCTCACAGCTGATTTTTGACATATTACCAAAAATCACGTTCATGATTGAGGCAGATGGGCTCTTGAATAGAGATTATCCTTGCAAAAAGATATTTGGGTAGATGGGATTGCATAAAATACAAGTGAATATGGTTCATGTATAGGGTTCACGGTAGGGTCTCACAATAAATGAAAATGAGAAAGAGATCTAAGGATAAGCGGCTGGTTGAATGAATTGTCTTCTACCCCCTATATATAGGAAACTCATTGAATTTTTATGGTCTCCCAGTATACCAAACATCACCTAATGAACTATTTCATGAAATCATTATAGTCTCTAGAAGATATTATTTTTCCTCATTATCGAGTCCTTGTATCCTCAGACATTACTACTGAGTGGGGAATTGTTGATGCACACCAAATAAGCACCAAAAAAATCAAAAAAGTAGATATACATTAATAAATGTATTATTATTCTCTATGTGGAAATAAGAAATATGTGGATGGTTAATGATTCAGAAGGCCTCTAGGAGACTTTCAATCTCATGACCATTTGAATTTCATGCGAAGGTCGCATGCGTGGAACATCACCTGCGACTTATCTCATAGATCCATCTTCA
Source organism: Viscum album (assembly GCA_963277665.1). NCBI lineage: Eukaryota > Viridiplantae > Streptophyta > Magnoliopsida > Santalales > Viscaceae > Viscum > Viscum album. The sequence continues at coordinate 852,869,760 of OY728145.1, forward strand.
AAAACCCATCATAATATTGTGATGTCCCCTCCTAGAAAACTGAATGAGCATCCCTAGCTCACATGGGTTTTCATTGGAATGTTCTTGAAAATCCATTAAAGATCATTTGATAATTAAAAAGGATGATTTCCTAAATGAATAAACCCCTGGTTTTCATGCAGCTCATACACAAGATCATCATTCGGATGAATAAAATCCAATGGTGATATTTAGTTAGTCACACCAGATATATGAACCTTCATGACATAAAAGGATGGGGATAAATGGGATGATTTTAGAGGGATTCACATTCTATGAATGGAATGCCACACAATCCTTGATAAACCCAAAATATGTGGAGATTCTTTAGTTACAGGATCTCCTCACCTCAGGAATGTGCTAGGCATGTCAGACTCACTATATGGATGTCCTCAAGAGTGTTTATAAAACCCCAAAAAAATCTAAATATAGGTTTATATACATGCCCACAAAATTCCTGCAAATTCTCCATATGTCCCATATTGGTCAAACGATACATCATCCAAAAATCAAGTACAAATCTTAGATATCACTTTTTCCAACTCGCATTATCCCAAACTGTGAGATAAATAAAAGGGGGTAAAAGGGAGGATGTGAGAGGGGTTCCCAGTTTCATAAAGACATATGAGGTTCCTATGATGTCCTGCAAGGCACCAGGATCCTTCAACAACATTCCAACCCTGTCTCACCGAAGTCATTGTCTTTTTATCCTTGTATTTAGAAAATGGAATGCTCGCACATCCCCATGTGACTAATATTGGTCACTCGATGGGTATCTCAAAAATAAAAGCATTAAAAACGATGATACACATCCAATATCACAAGACTCCCAACCATTGTTACAATAAATAAAGTCAAATAAAGGAGATGAGGTGAGAGGTACTCACTGTCCCTGAAAGATATGTGACACTCCTAGGGAACCAAAAACACATTCTCACAATACCACATGAAAAACTCACCCAATGTCTCGTGAGTGTATTCCCACAATTCTTTCTAATACTGAAAATTCCCTCATATATGTTAGTAAGACAACACGAAATTCTATCGACACAAATGCATGATCAAAAATGTCTTTTATTATCATAAATAATCTGATAAAGAATTATTTAACATAGGAGACTCGTGATATCTAAAAATATTGCTACATGCATGAATCAGTTCATGGAAGAGACTTGTGAAACTGTCGTCACTAGGCCCCTTTTCTGACTCCATCGAAGACATTGGCCAGATGCGCTACAGAAACCAACATGTATCTGGGGTGGATACACATATACATTTTCCACAAAAATTGAATAATGTTTTGTATTTTTTTAATAAGAATACGTAAAAAAATATTCAACCGATAAGATTCCCATGATCTATAGGATTAAACTCTGGACTTCTAGAAGAATCTCAGGGAAATTGATCACATGACCGACAACTTTTGGTCAGGTAATATACCTACTGGAAGCTGGAGTAGTCATGATCTAGACATAAATTTAATCACATGATCACTCATAGATCACGTGAAGGGATTCTAGTAATACATGTGAAGAATATATCAAATGTTCTAAAAATCACATTACACTCCATGAAAATGAAATTGAACAAAATCAAGGAATTAAAAATATAATGGTTAGACATATGATTAGAGGTAGCATGCATAAGGGAAAGGAAAGTTAACAAACCCTCATGCACTTCACGTGTGTCATATGAAGTCCTGCAACATCACTAGGGATCATTTACTAGAATTCATGAAACCCCTTTAGTATGTCATATGGGAAAAATAAAGTCCTCCATACATGTTAAAAAACATTATACATTGCTATTCTGGGTTCCACTTTGATCTTGTGAACCCAATGGGTGTATAATCCAAGACTGGTGACACCCTTTGAAAACATCACCAGACTCATATAATGGTCCTTTTTTAGGTCATCTGACTCTCTGGTCTAACTCGTATAGATTGTGTAATTATAGTGTTTCAAGAAAACCCCTATCAAATTTTTTTGAGGGGTGGTTTTCAGGAGATGAGTAGAATGTGATGGGGATCATGGTTCGCAACGCCATTGTAATTTCAATTTTCTAGACAAAATGGGAGTTGGGGAATAAAGATGTATGGGTGGTTCGGGCTTCGTAATCTCATCTCTTGGTCTGAATTAATGGGGTACTGTATGATTTAGGTTCTCTATTTAACGGGGGTCAATTTATACTATGGTCTCCAGCTCCATTAACGGGACCTGTGGCTTGTCCGAGGTTTCATGGTGTCTAGGTAAGATGGAATCATCCCTTTAATGGCCTTAAACATATTATGGATGGTTGGTTTATGAATTGGATGCTATGTGGGGGAGAGGTGGTTTAGGATAGCAATGTCTTGATTTTAGTAGACTTTAACAACTTCTATGGGATGGGGAATTCGTTGGGTGTAGAGGTATGGGCGTTACACACCGGTTTTATACTCTGAAAATTGTAATCGATGGTGATCTTGGAAGTGGAATCATACTTAGTGGTGCTAATTTAGGCTCATCCTAGGAAAGGGGAGGTTCATTGGTTTTTTACTTACCTCGTTCGAGGTTGTGAGGTGGAGATTGATAATGAATGTGTGGTTAAATATATTTCTAGTGAGGCCATCATTTCTGTGGACACTCTATGTTGGCAGAGTAGTCATGATGACCCTGTGGTCATTTTCTCTAGGATGAGATATTTACCACTGGAGTGTATTGATATTATTATGGGGACACCATAGGGCTTAATAATTTTATATCACCTTAAATGTTTGTACTTTGTAAGGTTCTTCATTTTTGAATAAAAAAAATTAAAATTTCAGTCAGAGTCTCATGAAACCTTCCGTACATAATAACCAATCCTCCATCACACCCTCCAAGAATATTAGATGAGATTCGAAATTCCAGCTAGACTTTCTGGCCATGTCTCTCTATGTGTCCCAAAGATGTTAGGAAAGACATGTGACACCCCTTGGGATATGCCACAGTAACACTCACGACACCCCAATATGTGTCGATCCAGGTCATGATATAACTCCTTGGTTGTTCTAACAAGGGCTTGAAACATATAACAGTCAATAATGATATATCACTAGGGAATCCCAGGGCCATAAAATATTTTTTATACTAGATGTGTAATCCCTAATCAATAGAGAATCCTAATTCTGTAAGCCCCAACATAAATGAAACTACAATGGATCAGATTCCTTTTATATTCAGAATACATAGGCCACCTCCCCAAGTGGTTAGAGATTTATATTGATCGTCTATATAGGGTCCAGAATATGAGTCCCTTTTCTAAAGAAATGATAATGAGTACATGCTATCCCTTATTTCTCATAGACAATCACATCTCATGTAGGCTTGGGGATTTACGATGGCCATATCATCTAATTATAAACCATAATAATGGTATGGTAAAACCATAGTGTGTATGTCCCAACAAAAAATGAACTACCTGAAATATGATTCCTTCCATAACCAGGATATATAGGATGCTTGTGTAAGGCCCACACTCTAGACAAAATAACCCAAGGAGAAAATCAAATATACAAGTCCCATACCCATACTCCTTGAATTTGATCATATGATCCATCTTGTCTCCCACCCATATAATTGTACAACTGGTATTTTGGAGGAACAACAAACACCTCACTAAAATCATAAGTATACATCATTCAAGGAAACCTCCGTGTGAATGTCTCGACATAAATGAAACAATGATGACTCTGATTCCTTACATACTCAGGATACATAGGCTACCTCTCTCTGAATTTCCACCTCAATATTGATAATTCAGGGTGATCTATGTCCCTTAAAAATGAAATAACATTGGTTTATTACTATCCCTTGATTCTCGCCAAGCATGGATCATGTGATCTTACGGAATTGTGGTAATAATATCATCTACACAATGAGCCTTTGTAATGAGTTTGGAAACTCTAATATATAAGTAATGAAATAATTAACTATGAAAACTCTGATTATATCAATTCCCAGGATATGTGGGATTTCCCTCTAAGACCTGAGCATGATGGTGTCCTAGAGAACATAAATAATTCATTACCAAAAACAGAAAATTTCATGAGTTAAATTAACTATGTGTGTTTTGATTCTTGGAATAATAGAGATACATAGGATTCCCCATAATGGATATATATCATCCTCAAAATATTAATCAACTAATTTTGAGGATATATGTTTTAAAAATGTTGTTATATGGTTTTAGCATATAAGTATTTGTATGTTACCCGTGAATGATGAGGAACCTATGAAAAAAAAAGATGGACCCACCTTAGTCTATGGAATATAATTGGGAATTGGAAAAATGTTATTTCTTCATGATAATTTGTCATGTATATGGATTATGAAGATATTCATGAACATATCCCAAATCTATAAGAGAGTCCTAGAGTAGTAAACAATCCTCTCGCCCCCTCCCCCAAATCGTTTGATGAGCCCGACCTCCCATCCTATATACTAATAAGAGTCCCTAAGAGTAATTTTACATTAAAACCCAGGCGATCATAACCTTAGGAATGAATTTCGTTACCCAGCTATATATGGGGAAACCATTGGGGGTTAATAAAAAAGGTGAAAATGGAAATGCGATGAACAAAACCAATTCTTCACCACATTTTCGGAAAAAACACATATATATTTAAAAAAGAATTTTATTTTACTATTAATTTTTAGATAAATCCTTCAAAATGTTACATTCACTAAATAAGGATTGAAAATGAGATAAAATGAATGATTTGGTGAACAATATTCTAAAAATATACCTTAAAGGAATGAAATATTTTAAGGGTAGGGGAGTTTATATAATCATATATTTATTTAATTATATTATCAATTCCCATTATATATAATTTTTTTATTATTTCAATAAATTAAATACTATTTTTTAGTCTTACTGAGAAATTTTGGATGTTTATTTGAAAAAAATATAAAATGTTACCTTTTATTGTAAAATAATAATTCATTATTTGAATGATTAAGGAAATATTCATTTTATTTTTTTTTTTGAATAGATATATATGAATTGAATGATGGGAAATAAAATAAACTACCATTAAAAAAGAGACGATACCCCATAACTGCACTCCTAGATCTTGTTCTCACAAACACATTATTTACTTACAAATGTTGATATCTAAATTAAAATTCAAGATATAACCATCCTAAATTAAAATATTTATTAATATTATCGCATCAATTACATATTGGTGTAATTTTAGGATTACATTATTATAGGTTTAGGATAAAAAAATATTACAAAACCCATGATATATTTATCAAACCAAATTTCTTTATATATACCAATCTACATAATCTTTATTTTGTCTTTAACAACTCCCAAAAATTATTTCATTCATGATATTCCTATAAAAATATCATATGTACTACTTTTTCTCATTAGATACTGAAATATAAATATAATAATTGGTGAGACACATAACATTGAGTGATCACAATTGATATGTAAGAGAAAACATACAAATTAAGTCATCGTTGAATAACCAATAAAATTTATTATGGTAGGAATAAATAAAAAACATGAATCTATAATCAACGTGAAATTTTGATCATGTTATATCCATGATAATAAAAAATAGATATCAAGAATATAGATTTCATATTGATGTCTTGTATAATTGTAGACATTAATAACCTGTTATAAGTGAATTTTTGTATGAAACTATCTTATTATGGGTAGAGGTATACACCAAAAACAAAACATTTTTTTGTCTCATTAGTCCTATCAATTCATTTAGTGGATAAATAATTATGGCCCGAACTATTACTTATTTATATCCAATGAAATCACCATAAGTTTCAATATGTGTTTTCATAAAATTCTCTAAAGATCCTCTTACTGAATAAATATGGTTATCAATATTATGGATGATACAAAATGTCAATACATAATCAACCCACATTAATAGTCAATAATCATCAATAATATCACTAATTTTCCCCATGATTATAGAATATAATTATTTATTGTTGAATATAGTCCAATATAAATTCTATAAAATTTTAATATCTCACCATATATTGAAATTAGTACACGACTATGTCGATACTAGAATAATTTGATAAGAATCCTCCTAGAGAATGAAATTATATGGTTTTAAACGAACAAATAACAAGAAGTAAAAAATATTTTACAAATGGAATATTATTTAAGAATTTATATCCCTTGATATAAATGAGAGAATAATGCATAACATAACCAAAGGGAATTATATTCCCACCATATATGAAATAATTTCTATGTAATGATTATAAATCAATTAATGAAGGTTATAAAACCATAAATATTTACTAATGTGGATAAAAATAAATCAATAGCCTATTGAATAAAGGAAAATTATATTTCAAGGTAATATAGATGAATAAAATTAAATAATATTTTTAGAATTCAGAGGATATTAAATCCTTATAACATGATAAAGTGGGAACATGATACATAGAATGTGGCATATCTCAAAGAATCAAAATTAACCCCAATAATACACTTTTGGAAGGAGTAGATATTTTGTCAAACCCCCATTAAAGATACAAATTTTCATTAAACATTAATTACAATCATTTTAACATAATTTTCGATAGGATATATAATATTGAGAATATATACTCTGCATAAATTAAATTAGGTTAATAATACCAATCGAGACTCAAAGATAGGATTTTTATAGAAAAAATACATATCTCATTCAAGATTCATTCTATAGTTGCAAAAAAAATTAATAAACTAAAATATGTTTTTATAACAATTACACAAACCCTAATCCTATATATAAACTTATGTACAAATAATTTATAATAATTCATTCCATATATATATATATATACCTTTTTTCAATACTTGGAGGACAAGGAGCAACCCCTCCACCCCCATCACACTACAATGAACTAACTAGAACTATATATCAGTTCTCTTGCCACTGAACCTCCATCATCTGAGGAAAATCCTTCAACCACTTCATGATCATCCTTACATAGGTTTCTTCCCTCATTATTATTCTGTAAATACTTCTTATAGTTCCACACATATCTTTAGGTCTGAAGGTTCATAGTTTTTTAAATGGGATCTAAGGGCTACTAATCTCTTATGTGTATTTCAAAGTGCCCAAAACCCTTCACTAATGTTTTAGGGTGTACCATTTTTTTCATCGGTGTCTATAGAAAAAAAAATCATGATAGATTCAATAATTATTAATGGGGGTTTTCTACACATACTTTAGTATGTCCTCTCGATTGATTTCTTTTTTTTTTTGAAGATGTTATCTAACAATAATAACCTTTCAGTTCAATAGTCTATAGGTACACGATTGGTTAATTGATATCATTTTTGTTCAATTTTACTAGTCATATGATTTTCATATGTTACATGAACCTCTAAAATTGATCATTTGGGAAACCCTAGAATATTTTCCATCACGTCCTAAAAAGGCATCCATTCATTCCTTGCTTGAAAATATTTTGGGTCATTTTTAATCATCAACATTAGGTCAAATTTAAGATACACATCATTTTCACTACATTTATGTATTGAGGTTAATATCTCAAATATCACGATGAAATGTATTTTAATTTAGGTTGAGGATGAATTATAATGCACAGAGTGGGTTCGAATTGAATCATTCTGTGACTATTATTCATTCTATAAGTGTTTAGGTCAGAAAATGAATTCATTATAAGTAGGTCCTTACAGGTCCCCATTTCACTATGAATCTCAAATGAATGCCACTTTTATTCTATTTTAATGTGATAATACTATTTATGGGTAACCAACATTAAAGCCTCCCTCAGAATAATTTGACTCCCATTTTAGAATCCTGAAGCATATATGTAGTGAGCTTGAACCACCTCTCTGGAGGCATCTCCAGATGCTCAATGATCATCAGCATGGATTCTAGCAATGACTCTAACGCCTGGGGTCCTCCATCCCCTGAGAAAGTGGGATGCTGCTACAGCTGAATGACCTGCGTCAATTCTGCCATGGGCGGGGTAGGAGGAGGTTCTCCTTAAAAGGTCTTCATCATACTCATAAATCCATCCCTAAACTGTGCATCAGCACCTTCGTCCAGTATAACGGCTAGTGCCAAGACTGGCACAATGGGAGGATCTGTAGGTAGTTCCTGATGAGCTATAGATGGTGTCTGATCACCACCCTGTAACTAGAATACAATCAGATGACTTCTCGGTGGCATGACTCTGTATGGTGAAATGCACGGCTTAGATCAAGATCATCAAGGACTAAATACTGGAAGTGTAATAAGGGAACAATATAAAGAAATCATTCAGTTTCTAAAAAACAAGACTACATAGCGTGTAAAATTACTACATGATGTGTTCCCTTAATCCTTTCCCATGGGCGTGTACTTTGGCAAGAACTAGTCGTGTAACACACCAAACACATGGCGTGTTTTCCTTACACACGGTGTGTACTTGAATTATGTTCCCCTTCCGGAGTCCTTCTACATGAATAAGCCACATGGCTCTCCTTAGAATAATATTACACTGTGTGTTTGTGCCATACATGGCATGTACTAGATAAGATTAACTAACTCGTGTTGTTCATGACATGACTGGATATTCAGCTGACACTACACGGTGTGTTTCACACAGACATGGCATGTACTAGGAAAGTTAAAATTGACCCATGTTGTTAGATACATGGCCGGATTCCTAGATTACACTACATGAAGTGTTTGGAGATGACAAGATGTCTATAACCTATGATTTTTTTGTCCGTGTTGTTAGTCAATCTGGAGGACACAAGGTCAAAACTACACGGCATGTGCAACCAATACACGGCATGTTCCCACAAGAATCTCCCTATCCCATGTCTATGTCCACACAGCCTATGACACGGTTAGAGAATAAACGGCGTGTCCATAAGTTACATGACATGTACTTAATAAAGTCAGTGTCTTCCCGAATAGAAGAACACATGGCATGTAGTCAAAACTACACGCCCTGTATTCTGGGTTTTTCTAGACAGTAAGCCTCAGAAAAAACTCTGGAGCTAATAAAAACACTGAAACGAACACCAAAGTTCCAATTTTCAATTTGTGAGGGCCCATACCTCCCGATAATCAAATATTGGAATCTTATATTTGTTATAACAAGGAAAAATAAGGCAATGATCCACCAAATTCTGGTCATTGAAGGCCCATAACACATCAGGAATCAATTTTTGGAATTTATTCAAACAAAACATTAAACAAATGATACCCTATCAGAAAAAATGTATTTTTATCAAGGAATCTATAAAAAAATCATGCATATCTAGCACAAAACCTATCACAACAACATGAAATCGCTAATGCACCCTATATGGCATGGAAATAATGCATGACATGTGATTTCTATCAAGGGCCTAAATGATGCATGAGATGGAATACCATCATATCATTGGGTTGAAACAGAAATAAAAACTGAATAACATCAACAATAACAAAAAAAATACAAGTGAGTAACCGAACGGTGAAAATCGGATCAATTGTAAACATGCAAAACCCGAAAAAGTGAAACAAACGAGGTAGATTGGATTTTCCCTGTATATGGGTTAGCTACTCTTGGGCACAACATATTACCATGTACCTATTTATTCCTATCCCAGACGATAGTCTCCTAACAGAAAGTCATGATGAAACAGAAAGCCCTTTGATACCACTTCATAATATCTCGGTTCCAGAAGCCACCCAGATGCGCCCCATACCCAGTTGGTCACATGGCCTCAAGCACATTTCTTCGCACTCCAGAGGCTGCAGACTAGCAGAGAGGGTCGTGGGTTTGATAGTAGGGAAACAATTCCCTCATTAGAAGAGTAACATAGTGGAAGAAAGAAATAGAAAAATCACAGTATGAATAATCCATACTAAAGTAAACATCATTAAACTAGAAAATAATAAACTGGAGCACACACAAACATATATATATTAATAATGAATGATACATATGTCTAGTAAAGAAACCAAAAAAATCAAAATTCTGGAATACAATAGTACCAAACCCAAGTAAAAAATATAAATTAAACAACTCCTCAATATTGCAAGCCGTATCATAGTCCCAAGCTCGCTATCTCCACAGCAAATCAAGTACCTGAAGTAGAAGGGAATCTACCCTTATCTATACCTGCATCAATATAATATCTTTGGGCCCAAAATCATGGCCCAACAGGTTGTGAGACTAAATTATAATAGGAAACCACCACAAGATCTTTTCCTAATAGTTAGTGAATATATGGCAGGTAGAAAATAAATAAATGCAGTAAACAAGGAAGTACCCAAGGTAAAAAAATCATAGATTAAATGCATTCAATATCATATATCAAGAAATATCTAAAAAATTAATTAAGCACAAATAGGTAACCCTATGGGAAGTACTCACAACCTATCCTCTTTGGTCCAACCTAGAAACACAAGAAACCCTCTAGGTAGTACACTAAATCTAACCTATCTGATTCAACTTAAGCATAGACTATCTGAGGAATCACTCACCGTCAATTCCTCTGATAGTCTCGTATCGGTTTCTAAAGGCACTCTAGGGAGGCACTCAATGTCTATTCCCCATATGGCCTGCATCAAGGATATATAGACACTCTGAGGAAGTACTTACGTCAATTCCCTCTATGTTCTTGCATCGTAAGTAAAACAAACACTCTGGAGAAGCCCTTACGTCCATTCTCCCAATGGTCTATACCACAGGTTCTCACGTCCCTGTGTATGTAAAGAAATTATAAGAGTGCATATCAGCCAATGTAAACCTCAAGAACTACTTGTCCATAAATCTAAAACATAACAGCATGTAAGTATACAAACACCTCATCCTGATAAACTAGACATGGGAGGTAATCTACAGTCCAACAAGAAACCTAGACCCAATAGTCATAATAGGCAATCATGCATGGGAAAGCACATCCAAAGCATAGAAATTACACATATTCACATCATTTATCATAATCTCAAGTATAAAATCATAAAATGAAAATAATTGGTATAATACGGTAAACTTGCAATACCCCGTTCATGGGAATTGGCGACTTTGAACATATAACTCAATGAATTTTTACAAAAATGAAAAAACCGCCTCCCTCGGAAATGGGAGATTGATATACTTGAGTTTCAAGGATTGAATCACCTTAGAATGCCGAATTTATACAAAAATTTTCAAAACATTCAATAGAGGATAACTTGAGAAGGATGAGGAATTGGGAAACGATGCTTAAGCATAAGAGATAGCTCACTGAGGCGATCCCAACACAATAGAAAAAAGTCAAATCAAAGTTCTGATGCTTGGTTGTGGCTAAGAGGAAGATCATGGTTGTACGGGAGTTCTCGTCCGAACAAAACCTAAAAGCAGACCTTTTTGGCGATTAGATGCGACCCTAATACATTTAATGAATAAAAAAAATAAACGGTGTGTACTTTTGATGTACATGATGTGGACTTTACATTCCCATACTCTTCTTTAGGTGGCCTCCAGGTCACCCCCCACATGGCCGTGTGTGTGGCCATCACACAACCCGCACACGGCCTTCTATGGGGACCTAGTACATGGGATGTACTAATAATCTACATGGCATGTACTTTAGAAATTTACATAATTCCATTTTTTTCAAAAATGACCAGAAGAAAGAAAACATAGCTAAAATGAAGAACTGGGATCATACAATTAATTTTCATATAAATACTTAAGTAAAATAATTTTGAAAATATTGAAATGGAAGAAAAATATTTAGGGAAAAAATCATTGTAATAGATTAAATGAGGGGTTTAAGGTAAAGTGTCACATACATTGAGCCTGAATTGTCATGTATTCTCTTTATCTTCCAAAATAAATATTTTAAATATAATTTTATGAGAAAAATATTCATGTTTTTTCAATAATTATTATCCACTATATTTTTTTTATGACCATCATTCATTTAGTTACTTAGTTTGTTATGTTTACATCATAAACTTTGAGGAAATTCTTTTCACAGACCCAAAACATATTTGGTTAGTTCATTATGGTTAGTGGGGTCATAATTAGATAATATAAAGTTTGATAATAATGAAATAATTTTTTGTATTTATAGAAAAATTATAATTTTATAATTAACCATGAAATATTGTTTTTTAAGATATATGACATTAAAAACATTATGGTGTAAGGTTGAATGAATGCATGAGTAAAGTTATCATTTTTTTCAAAGTGAATGAGGGGAATATGATAAGGTTAATTATATCACCCCAAAATTATGATTATAAAATAAATATTGTTTTCATTGTTTTCTTACACTTATATTTACTATACAGGTTATGTGGTGTAAAAAATGTATTACATCACATAGTGGAGGTGGATTTCAGTACGTATGAGTGAAAAAAATTATTATATTCCATAAATATAAAAGGGTAATTAAGTTGTTGGTGTATTATATTTAAAAAATTAAAATTGTTTTATTAATTCCATATAAAAAATTTAAATACATTCTTGTATCCAGTCATGAGAGGTAGTGATGGAAAATTATTTACAATAGTTCATATGGTTGTAGTCCATAGTACACATGAATGATGGTTTCATTTACCATTTAATGGAAGAAGAGATGGATAATAGTAATGAAATTAAATTAATAAAACCAAATTGTATATTATATAGTAATTTTGTTATATCATAGTGTTTATCATAGTTTATAATGATGTAGAAGAGAATATAAAACAAAAGAATTAGATTTCATGTTATACCTCTTCGTTGGATAACCTCCTTTTTATTATACCCTAATCCCCATAATATTGATATTCTGAAAAAAAAAAAGAATAGTAGGATGAGGGTATATATTTTGGGAAGGTATTTTTTTAGTTAATGGAAAAATGAGAGCCCACAAAATGGGTTAGGAATAAAGGATAGAATATTCCATTTTATTAATGAGGTGAGGGGAACTCTTTGAAATACATAATTTATTAAATTAATATTTATATTGTTTTATTTAAAAATAGAAAAAATTTGATGTATTTAAAAGGAATAATGGGGATAAGTCAAAATAATAACATTTAATGTTATCATTACACGTTTATGTAATTTTTAACCCTTATCTATTAGTATTAACCCATCGTTAACAATTTTGAGGATTATAGGGGTATCAATGTTTTTTAATTTTTAGCGGTCAGTAATGTCCCTTTTATAGAAAAAATATGCTCTTAAATGGAAAATGGTTAATAACATTTCCCAAATACCATCCACTTTGCATAATATATGAGTTTTTTTATTTAAAATCATTTAATAAAATATTTATAATTATATATCATCTCTATTTTTATTTTTTAAACTAATCATTTTCATTGATTAAAAACTAATAATGATAATAATTAAGTTAAAACACAATCCTTTATAAAATTAGTAATTATAGAAATTTATCTATTGTTTTTTCAGAATATTAAAACACTCATAAAAAATACATTTACAGTTTTTAAATTCAGATACTTGATTATTAAACATCTTGCAGAAGCATTATGTCGGCGATGTGGAAGAATAAAATGAAATAATTTTATCAAAAAAAATTAAAAATACAATTATAAAAATAAATATATTAGGTAAATGATAAATATTTATAATCATTTAATATTTATATTTACTCACATCCATTTTATGAAAAATTATTTAATATGTTATTTTGACTTTTCCATCCTTTCACAAGAATTGCAGAAGGATTAAGATTATTCACTATTCATATTAAACTAAGATATATTTTCATGCATAAAAATCAACAATAATAATTAATCTTTTTTTACTTAGCTATTAGAATAACTCTTCATTTTCAAATATTATGTTTAGGAATCCAAATTTCGTATTTTTAAAGCTTCACAAGAATTGTGTTGGTATTATAATTGATTTTCATTTTTATCATGGAATACATATTGAGTTATATATTTGATATTTTATTTGTATAATATATGAATTAAACATTCATTCATTATTATTATCATTAGTCATATAAATTTTTATATCATATTTTTGTATTGTTGATATTATAAAATATATCATATAACATAAAAATTGTTTTGTTTCATTCATTGAAAAATCTATCTATCTAGAAAAATTCAAAAAATTCACAGTAATATAAATATGAAATGGTGAAGTAAAAAATGATATCCTTTCTATGATTTAAAATTTTTATAAGTTTTATAAATTAATTAAATTATTCAATCAAGAGTGAAATAAAACATATTTTGAATAATTTTTTTAAATGAAATGAATTTACAAAATATTGACATATTATTTTGTAAAAATTAATCCTTAAATTATAATTGAGGATGCCCTTAATATATATTTACTAATATGGTTAACATTATTTATATACCCACTTCAATTTAATGTTCATAATTGTATCATTTATGAAATAATATATAATCGATTGTTTATTCATGATGTTGTGGGTTGTATAAGCTATTGAATATAATGTTCTTTTAAAATATCAGAGTGTTAAATATTCCCAAAACAATTTCATTAAAAATATATACTAATAAAGGATGAATAATTTGGGGTATTACAAGATTTCCTATGAAAAATAACATAAAAATAAAATATTAAAATCACATCGGTTCAATATGATCCTATGTGAGTACCTTTTAGCCAAGAGAAGTTATTACGGAACAATGACTGGATTTTTTTAATTAAGTCCCCATATGACCTGGATAAAAATTCATTCAAAGGACCAATAAAATTAATATCAGGAAATTAAAGATCCAATCTCTCAAATGAATGATAATTCATCAAATATTATATAAAATATGTAGTTTACAAACCACATACAAATAGTAAATGGTGGATAAATATGTTTTTTCCCTCGATGAATAGAAATTTAGATGAAATCCCATACCATTACTCCCAGTTACATGAATGTGATCTAACATGAAATATGTAAAATAAATATTTTAATAACCAATTTTATAAACGTTTTAATTTATACAATCATTTATTAAATTACTTTATAAAAAATCAATACATGTAAGTCTTCTAGTTATCATCTATTTTTATCATCTAGTGCGATAAATGATAACTTTTTTAATCTTTTTATAATTGAAATGTTGTTATTTCCGATTATCAAATATTTATTCATTCCTAGATCAATATAATTTTCTAAATATGTTTTATTTATTTAATTTATTATTTAATAGTTTAACTCTTTTACTGATATTTTAACAACTTGTGATGATGAAATTATAGATAATCTCATTTTATTGAGTTTAATGAATAAAACGATGACATTGTTATGACCTCATAAAATATTGATAAAATGTCACCATAATTATTTAAAAATATTAAATAAATTATTATTACATTTAATTTTTAAAATATTACATTCCATAATCATATACGATGTAAAAAATACAATATCACTCATATAGGTGGTAAAAATGTTCTAAACAGGAGTGTAGTATAAGGATTGATTTATTAAGATAATGTTGTTATAGAATATTTATATTAATTTTAAATAATATTCAACCAGGTATATTTTATACATATCATCAATGATATCATTCTCAAAACCATATATTATGGGTTGTTATAATATAATTAAATTCATTTTACATGTAGGCGGTAGCCCACACAAAGTCATGTATAAAATCAAAATTTTCAAGGAATGGGTGGGATGATGTTCTATGTGAATTATCATTATATAATGGTATTTGAGAAATATAAAACCTAAATATTAATTAAATATGTAACACCCCAGGTAAATAAAGAATATGACATTTTCTTATTTATCCAAATTTGTGAATCAAACATTAATATTACCTTAAAGGGTATGTTATGCTCGATGGCGTACCCAATACGCAACAACGAGTTTCTTGGGAATCTTACATTGCACTCTAATAATAAAATAATATTATTTTAAATGGTAGTTAACATGTAGTCGTTGTGTTGGTGGGAATGGATAGAAATAACTAAAATATGATTGTATATGTTTTTTTTAAATGTTTTTACATTTATCCAATAAAAGATAAAGGCATAAAATACGGAAAGAATTCAATTTTAGGCGTATATGCCCTAGTTTTCACTAAAGGTTCACTTATCACCTTTTGATGGAGAACCGTCATTAAATATATTTTTTTCACTCTTATAAATTCTATTTGACCAAATAAAACTCTTCTTAAGAATCGGGACATCAAAATTTACTTTGTGTAAATTTTTGGTATCTTTCCGATAAAGTTCATTTTTTTTAATGAATAGTGTAAAATGTTGTATTTTAATCCAAAACCTCTTTTTAATCTAATTTATTTATATGATTAGATTATCTTTTTAATTGGTTTTGAATTGGAATTATAATATATTTTTACCATTTAATCCAATGGTGGTCATTGGAATCAATTTCACTTTGAAATTGGACTTAAACTAGTGTCAATCTTTTGATACTTATTGTTTCATAAAAACACGCTATTTGCTTTGACAGCGGGAATTAATTATTAAATTAATTAATCTGACTTATATGTTTTGAATTTTGTAAAATAGACTTCATTTTGGAATTCGGAATATCAAATATAGCTTATGGTGAATTTTTGGGATTTTTCTGAAAAACTTCAATTTTTGATGAATAGTGAAACCACTAAGTGGTACTTATAAAAACTGATTTTTCTGTTTAAATAAAATTTTGCCATCTTTGTGTTTTGAATTTCAAAAATCCGACATACATGGTTGTCATTAAGAAGTAAAATGTGGTTCAATGGGATAAAAATAATTTTTTGGTGAATAGTAACTTATTAAGTTTTTAATCGTGATTAGTGGTAATTAGTGTAGTTTAAGGTAAAAATAATGCTTTAATAAAATAAGATCAGCTTGACACATGTCCTACCCTTATTGGTTGTGTCATGGCCGACCATGAAAAGCCATGAGTCAACTTGGGGACCCAATGGAGCCACTTTGGTTGGGAAATGACATAAATAACTTTTTATTTAATGTAAAAGTAAAAATGACACAAACATAATATGTTTTACGAAAACAATTTTTACATGGGTTTATAAAGATCAGATTTTTGATTATAAATAGTAATTGGAAATCTAAAACTATTTCCTACATCATAGTATTTTTTTTATAATTTTTAGACACTAAATAAATTAAATTATTTATGACATCATAATGATGCAGCGATGACATCATTATTTAACGATTAAAATAAAATGGAAAGATAATGTAACATCTATGAACTACACATGTCCAAAACTTATTGTATGGGTGGATTTAGAACCCTTAACACCTTATCCACGAATTATATCAATGTGGGACCTTTTAAAACCGAAACACATTTTCAAATAAAGTAATATTTCTTACTTTCCAAAAGTGCCCCTCCTCTCCTCTTATAAAAGGCCCCCACCTCTACCTCATTTCACACGCTCCTCAAGCCTTTGGATCGTCCAAACCCTACCCATTTTGTCTCTCCAAATCCCTCTCCTCATCCTAGAGGATTCCCTTTGGGCAGAATCCTTTCAAAGGAAGCCTTTAGGCTCAAATCAAAAGGAGTTACACTTTTAAAGGTAATTCATTCTCTCATGTTCATTTGTTTTATTTTTGCTTCTCCAACCCCCTAAACTCTTTTTATATAATTCTTTTGTAACAAAACCAGTATGTTCAATATACTAGGATTTTGTTATAAGATTTATTCGAGCTACACTCTCACACAACTACATCAAATGGTTAAAGAACATACGGTTTCCGTGGATGGAAAAATTCTGCCTCTCGAAACGATGATTGTTCAATACTCATTTAACACCTTCAAAGGTGGCCATTATGATGTCACTATTTTTATATATGATATATAATATGTTTATGTTTTACTTTAGCTTCTGTATTTTTCATTTTTGGCTTACCTTTATGGCTTCCATTATGGGTATACGCGATATCTTCATTTAAGGAAGTGCGGACTACCGCCCCCTCAAAGTGATTTGATTCGTTATTACCATATGTGGTACGTATAAAGGGTATATTTAATGATATTATATATGATACCATACTGGAATTAAAATACTATTATGTATCATTATGTTTTAATTCCATTAAATGTGAAATAGAAATGGATGTAGCGTTCATGCGTACGTACGGCTTACAGTCTCCATGAACGGTACATTTCATTTCTTATCTCAAAATATTATGTACTATTATAAGTACATATATATAATGGATATATATGATGTATGATACATCTAAATTATTAATATAATTCTGGAATTAAAATATACATACCTTTCATATATTTTTAATTCCATTAATACGACATAGAAATGAAAGCAGCGTTCATGCGTACGTACGGCTTACCGTCTCCATGAACGGTGCATTTCATTTCTTTCCTCTAAATGATTATGTGATATTATAAATACATGTATATTCTGGATATATATGAAATATATGATATCCAAATCAGGAATGTCATTTTGGATATAAAGAACCTTTGACCACACGAACAACATGTAATTGTAAGAAGTCCACTTTCGACTTAAGAACCAAATATCGACAAAACAATCATTATTAACTTAATGATTGCATAATGTTTACAACATGGAAATAAGTGATATAAAAGGAATAATAAGCTTGAAAAAGGTTCTTAATCAAGTAGAAATTAACTCAAGTTTATTATTCAGGACGTTAAAGAATGATCGAGTCAAGTCGGACCCGAGGTAAGGGATCCTACTCCTCTCTTTCTTTTTAAGTACACACTTTTACGTCATTCCTTTTAAAGCTCATATTTCTTGTTATTGGGATGATATTTTATATTATACTTACTGTAATTTTTATGTTCATGTGATGAGAGACCCTATTCTCTCTCATCAATCCATTTTGGAAGTTTTGAGTGGCGCCGTTAGGCTGCTGAACTTTTGTAAGAGATCTAACCTCTCTCTTTCTTTTTAAGTACTCTCCTTTATGTCACTTCTTTTAAGCTCCTCTTTGTAATGTTGGGGGATGTTATTTTATATTCCTCTTGCTGTAAATTTTATTTTAATGTGATGAGATACCCTATTTGATCTCATCAATTCATATTCGGAAGTTTTATGTGGCGACGTTAGGCTGCCGAGTTTTCGTAAGGGATTTTTCATCTCACTTTTATTCCTGTGAGATTTATGCTACATTTTCCACAAATTCCATTGAGTGGTGTATGTACTGCCCATTATTCTACTCTTTGTGTAATATAATTTTGTTTATGAGTATTTACATCAATGATCTATTGTCCTTCTTTCATGGGGTGTATGTTTTGAAAGATACCCAAGTCGGTAAGGGAACCTTTCACCCTCCTTTTTTTTAAAAGACTTCTTTTGTTGGGTCTTTTAATTTACATATTGTTATGTTGGGATATGTTCTCATATATACTTATTGATGTAAATTTTATTTCCAAGTGATGAGATACACTTTTTTATCTCTCCTCAACTCATTTTGATGTGATGATGTTAGGCTGTCAAGGGAACTTTTTAACCCAATTTCGATTTCTTTGGGTTCAACATGTAGTCATTGAATATGTCATCCATTGAATATGTGTAAATGACCTTTTATTGTTTTACACTTAATATCCACTTATATTGGGTGTATTTATATTTGTCACACATATTTTTGAGATTGATTTGTCCTTAATTTAAGGATACCTTCTTTATAAGGGATTTCATCACATTTGACATTTCTATTGAGGGTTCATTGTTGTTATGAACCAATTCACTATTATATGGTGTATATACTGTCCTTTGGAGTATTATATAATGAATCCATTTATTCTCATGATATTATAACGTTCTGACTAAATGTTATTCCTCAATTATTGTATTCAAGTGTCTCTAATTTTGGTAAAACCCCTTTAACCGAAATATCGTTTTAAATGTTTTAATTATTTGTTCTTATTAATATCCATGTTTTCAAAATGGTTTTAAGGATTTATTTATATGGATATTAATGGTTTAAAATTTTAAGCTTCAAGGTGGTATGGGACACTTTGATTCAAAAATCTCTTTATTAAATGTTTTAAATGGTTTTGGAAATGGTTTCTTTTTTGGATTCATTATTTCAATATACTAAAATGTTATATTGTGATTGAAATGTGGAAATGTTATGTTTCCTTTATACATGTTTTATGTGATACATTTATGTTATGGTTCATGGGCATTATTATGAAGACGGGTGGTTCCGTGATAAACTAAGGGCGGGTGAGCCCGATATAGCTCTCCAATGCATTGGGTAACGCGAAGGAGTGAAACGTTAAGGTTTCTCCGAAGAGATTTAGGGAATATACTGTGATGGGTATTCCAAACGTAACCAAGAGGGTTACTCCCTACGTAAGAATGTTATGAATGCCTCAAGTTACCTTTATGTCTTATGATTTCTATGATTTATTCATGGTTTGATGAGGTATGTTAAAGTGCCTTTGTTTTATGGGTAAAGTATGATTTCATTCTTATGTATATATGAACTCATGTTTCCTTTCCATATTTTTATAACTCTTACTGAGCTTTTTATGCTCATCCCAAGTTTTTGAAATGTTTTTCACAGGTCAAGGGAAAGGTACATGATGTGATGATAGTGTCAAGGATGTGTCAAGAAAGAATCCGTGTTATATTGTAAATATGTTCTCGTTGATGGGAAGAATGAATACTGTCTTTTATGTAACCACTTTGTTTAAATGTGGAATGTAATGCAAGTTTCATGATCTAATTCTCTAAAACTCTAAACCTGAAAAGATCCTCAATGTGTAATCTTGTAATAACTCAAGATTAAGTAAGGTTTAAGGCTGGGGCCTTATAAAATACATCCTTTGTACCATCCATTATGGATGATTCTAGATAAAAACCACATCACATCTTGGAGGTGGTAGTTTCCATGTTCGCATGATCGATGATATTTTGTTATATTACTGGACCGAAAGGATTGAACATCTGTCATATAAATAATACATATAAATTTATGTATAAAAATGATAGTTATTTAATTAAATTATTTATTTTAGAAATTATTTTAAGGATAAGTTGGATAAAATAGAAGACCAAGAAAAGTTAGTACTCACGATGGAATCTTGAGTATTTTCATTAAAGGGTCCTTTGGTGTAAAGTATTTATGAAAACATAAGGTGGAAAAAGGTTATGTAGATGGGATATGAATATAGGAATATAAATATTTTATATTTTCTATGAATAATTCAATATTTTATTATAATATAGAAAGGGTTTAGGTTGTCTCTTCTTATAAATTAAAAATTTACACTTTTTGAAATACACATCAATTTTTAGTAATTCCATGAAACTATTCAAGGTTCAATATCTAAAATGAAGAAAAAGGGGGAGTCAAAAAATAAAAAGTCATAAATATTCTAATTTATTCACTTTGATATAATATAAGTCTGATTTAATATACATATATATTTTTTAAATTTTATCATTCTTCAAAATTAACTTCTTCATTGGTAATTAATTTATATCCTTAGTATTTAACAATACTAAAAATTTAATATTAGTTCATTCAACATAATGTGAACCTTATTATGAAATATTTTAAATAAATAAGACACAAAATTTTAATTTTAGGAATAGTTAATTTTATTAATCACTTAATAACATAAAAATATATTTAAAAAACCATGATATTATACATTAAATTTATAAATATGATATAATTATCTGGGGTACTTATTTAAGTGACATATATTTATTTATGAAAAATAAAATAAAATTTAGGAGGATTTCAAGGAAGTCTAATATTAGTTTTCAATATCCAACCAATTATTCTTTTGAATTGATCAAAAATATATCTTATTAAATCAAAATATTAAATTAATATTGTATAATATAAGACATCCAATTATAATTTCAACTCTGATCATAATATTCATATTGTTATTTCTTAATGTTTTTTATGTAATGTTTTTTTAATTTTATAGGAAAATATAACATTATGAAAAAATAAAAAATACTTTTCACAAAATTCATATTTTTCTACTAAAAAGAAATATTTTCAACAAATGATCTAAATATTTAGTATTTTTCAATGTGATGAAGTCAAAAATGAATTTAAAATTATTATATTTGTTTTATACTATTATAAACATCGTATTAACTTAATAAATAAATAATATAAGAAAATAAATTTTATTGAAAATTATCTTTTTCAATGTTAACTCATATAAATTATTTATATTATAAATATTTATTAGTTAACCATCATAGTAATTATTATATATTTTTTATTATATTTTATTAATATGTTTATGTTTATTGAAATTCTGTGGAACATGTCATGACTGTTTTTGAAGATAACAATATTTTTAAAAATATTATTTTTTGGATTGTTACACCCATCCGCCCTTAAAATGATTTCATCTTTGTAATTTTATTACATAGCGGAAGGAAATGGAGGGTAATTTTCTCTCATTAGATCCTCAGGCTCCCACATAGCTTTATTGAATATATAATTACTGCATATAAATTTTATAAATGAGTGGACTTGTCCTATTACTATTTATCATTTATATCTATATTTTCCATGAGTTGTTCCTCATATGAGAGATCATGTTCTTGTTGAACATATTTTGAATTAAATTCATGTGACGGTTCTAGTATACACTTATATGAATTTGATAAATTGAATAAATAATATTCTCAAGTGATGTGAGGATATTGTGTTAGAAGAATAATTACTTCCCTAACATGATCACGGATCTCAAATGGGATTTTTATGCATGTTTTAAATTCATTTAGTCCACAAATCTCATAAACCCCTTCTAAGGAGATATCCAAAGGAAAAAAGTTCACAAACATATAACTAAATATTTCATTGATAATACTCGGTGTATCTATTTTTTTATCATTATATTGTATTTAAATGACACTGAATCAAAATAAAATTCTCTATAATTTCTTGGACAAGGTTATGAACTATTATATTATTATTTGTATATTCATCCTAGTTTTATAGATTATTATATCTATTTTCATGAAGATCCTCCCAAAGATCCATCTGAATGATAGAATGATAAATATTATTAAACTAGAACTATACAAAGTGTTGATTTTAATCCCAATATCCCTAGAATTTCATCAAACTAGATCATAATATATTCTATAGAGTTTCTATAGTTCTCTCAGACTGACCATTTGTCTGAAGATGCTAATATATCGTCAAACACAACTATGTCTCTAAGTCTTTTTGAGGGGTTCCATAGAATATTGATGTAAACCATGGATCATGATCAGATAAAATGTATGTTTTACCACCCTGAAACCATACCAACATTCTTATGCATACGATGGAGAGTTATTCTAGATTTAAATATTTTTTTTATTTCAATAAAATATGATGACATTAGAAGGCCATCGAATACAGCTAGAGTAGCATTATGTCTTCAAATGTTTTGGGGAATCATAAAATTTCACTGAAATTGTTTTTCCAATATATATTATAGTATGTGAAATGGTTAAAACATACCCTTATAATTTTTTCATTCATTAATCACATATTTTCTTACTAATCATCTTAATGTGTATTTACGAAATTCCATATTCATGTCATCCCACTAGAAGTTTTATTTTAGATCTATATACATTTTCATGATACCTAAATTTATAAAGAAGGAAGATCAATGAGAATTATCCAATTTCTCCTTAATTAATTGGGTTTATGAAAAACATAACTGGGTTCCAATCCTTATAACTCCATATATTTTAAATTTAATCTGTAAAATACTAAATAAATTAATCTACAGTATGAAATAATGTTTGTTGTGCTTCATCAATATCTTCATGATAGGATTGTTGTGAAGTAATTTAGGAAAGGTATGAATAATATCCATCCCTTGTTATTTAAATATCACTGAATTATAAATTCATGAGTATTAAATTGTTTAAATACTCAATGAGGGTAATATATAATTATCCTTCCTCCTACGGGTATAAGGCACATTGTGTTCTTTCCCATAGTGTTAATGTATTTTCCATTTGTAGTCCCTGATTAGTTATAAATATATACTTTGGTGGATGTTCGGATACATTTGTGGAAATATATAAAGTAGGATTTTTATAGTTACGATATATATCACATTTATAAAAAAAAAATATATCTTATAACCAAATGTTACATGAAAATACTAATGTTGTAAGAACAATATAATGATTTTGGTAGTTCTTCTCATGATTATTTAGTTTTGTGATTCCTTATAAATTACCTTCTTATTATACATTATAACATGTCATAAAATAATAAAATAATCATAATTATATATCAAAAACAAATATCCAATGTTGGGTAGTGTAATCAAAAGGACAATGACCAATCTATTGGTAATATCTAAGAAGGTTTCCTCAAATTATATTATCTTGTGGAACATCACTCCCTTCTTTTTAAGCCTGGTTTGTGGATTGGAAAATAATAGAAGATCCTCAAAATTTGATAAAATATTATTTAGCTAATCCAGTAAAACATCGGATCACATCCATAGAGGTTCCACTCATCCATTATTCAATTACATTTGTCTTTGATGTGTCCAAAGATATAACCTCACTAGTGATTACATGAATAAATAATCATAATATTTGAAACAAAACATCACACATTATAAACATGTAATATTATTTATCCTTCCATTTGGTTCTTTATTATGACCCCTCAATCCATATGAGCTGCTCCAGGGATAGTAGTGAACTAATTATGGTAACAACTATCTGAGTCCTGCCTCTAGTAGTTAATGAGTGAGTGACTAACATTGAGTGTATAAAATATCAAATATCAAAGGAAATGACTTATTTAATATATTATGTATTTGGAGATAATATATATAACATCATGAAAAAATTAAAAATATTAATGAAACCTTCTTAAATCCATCACATTATGGATGTATAATGTAAACAAATATAGAGTATCCAAATAAATACAAAAAAAATTGATAAGGTAGTGGAACAGAAAAATCCCCTAGGTATGGGATAGTAATATCTAGTAAGGTCCATGTAATTCTTTTTGGAAACCTAAATAATAGTTTTTATAAAATACAATGAGAATAAAATTTTCCTTAATAGGATTACACAAAAAGTCTATCATTAACATTTGAAAGGAATATATAATTCGACCAATTGGAATATAATATAACCAACAACACAAAACCTATTAAAAATTATCACCCAAACACACTACGTAACAATCGCTATATAACTCATACATGTAGAATAACATTATAAGAAGATAATAAATAAAATGGTTCCCCACCACTTTCCCCTTAGTTTTCCACTCTCGCACTCGAACATTATTCATAATATGGATCTCATTACATATGTATAACACATCATTCCTAAAAACACCTATGTCATTACTTCAAATCTTTCATGATGATATTTAGGCCATCACATCACATAATGCATGAATTCACCTGGTCCATCACACTATATACACTTCCATAATCATAGATGTATGTTATCATGATCATAAATTACATGAACATTGTCCCCTCCATCGACTATGCATGACAACCTCCATAGAAACAAAAAACAATTATTGAATGAATACCACTAGTGTACTTTTGTCTTTTATCAATCACAACCTTTTTATATCAATCACTTTTCAATGTGAGTAGGGATAAAGTTGGAATACTTCCATCTATCCAGTCAATCAACATGTTGGTATAAAAATCCCCCAAAAACATTGGTTATCAGTATATGATGATCAACACACGTGGGTGCCTATATAAATCATATGGTATGAATATATATATATATATATATATATATATATTGAATCCCAACCAATGGGTTCACAATAGTAATATCAAAAAAAAATCACCATAAGACTTAAAACAACTTCTACATTTTTTCCAGCTCAAAAATCACAACACCACAAAGTAAGCCACACCACATGGCACAATACACATTCGACCTTTTCAATTAATGTTATTCCAATTTTTAAATTTTACAATTTAAGAACCAATTTCAATAACCACCACATTTATTTCAAATTAAGTGTAAAACACACTTCACCACACATCCAAAATCATTTCAATCATTTATTATCCATTTAATCTTATTACATTTCAATTCATCAATGTTTATTTATTTCTACTTAAATTGTGTAACTTATAAAAAACCACCCACCTCATGTAAAAAATCCCCACATTTCATCATTATGAAATCCACAACTTCCAAAGCATGAAAATAGACACATAATATACTGACATCACATCACAACTACCCCACACACCACAGTAAAATATCAAAACCTCATTCATATAATTCACATATAATTTTTCCTATATAACATGGGGATTCACATTACAATTCAAAATACTATTAAATGGAATTAACCGACCAACAATAATTTTAACGGAAAATAAATTTATTAAAAGGATATAACTAAATATTCATTTATTATATTTGATATAAAATAATAAAAAATCATGGGGGTTCCAAAAACACATCAACTCTATCACAAACAAAGCCACCAAACATCAATGAATTTTAGTTATGCATCACGAATTCATAATCCTCAATATCAAAAATATAATAGGCTATAAAACATTAAAATTTATCATAGTACCCTTCAAATTCAATTACTATAATTTGTAATCATAATTATGTTGGTGAATACTATATTCCCATTGATAAAAAATAATGATTCCTCAAGAATGTACAACATGAATATAGACGAAGGATTCCTTACATTAAACAATGAATCCCAAAACACTAATAATGGTTAGAAAAAGGGTAAGATAACAACATTGCACCATGATAAAGGGAAAATGCATTGATTGGACAAGAAAATAGTTTTCCATATAATTCCCCTAAAAAAACACCACAAAAACCTTTGATTTCCAAATAAGTATAGTTTTATTGATGAATAATATGGGAAAATAAGGGTAGAAAGTAATTAAAACATACCTAGAACCAATATAAATTTACTTTCCATATCAAAGGGTAAATTCCATTGATATGGAGTTGAAATAACTCAAATGGATTCACTTGGGTCACCTATGAAATGAGATAATAGCTGCATGAATGATGAGGTTTGAGGGGATCATGGATTTTATATATAATTAGGGAAACACAACACCATGATGTATCCAAAACTTCCAGGATTACAAAATGGATTTAAATTCATCAAACTAATGACATTTTGAATTTAACCACACTGTTGATTGGATGGTTAAATGATTTTATGAGAAATGTTCTAATATTACTGCAATAGATCTTGAAAATTTTGAATTGAACACAACACAGCCAATGTCATTACACTATAGAACAAGAGAATCCATATAGAGAATTTGATTCCTCGTGTAATGGCCCATACATCTCTGGTCCATTATATTGTGAAAATTTGGTGTTTGAGGTGTTCCGGGAGGTCAAGGTGACTTATCCCCAACACTTCTCCAAATTTCTAATTCAGTGAACAGTTCTACTGGTGAGGTTCAGTGAACAGTTATATCAGTGAGGTTCTGTAAAAAGTTCTATCGGTGAGGTTCTGTGAACAGTTCTATAAGTGAGTTTTTGTGAATATTTTTATTAGTGAGGTTTTGTGAACAGTTCTATCAGTGAGGTTCAGTTAATATTTCTATCAATACGGTTCTGTGAATAGTTTTATCGGTGAGGTCCAGTGTACAGTGTTTCCAGAATGGTGAGGTATATCGGTAACCTATAATGGTAGGTGTACTGTATTGGTAGGTGTACAGTAACGGTAGGTGTACATTGTTTCCATCTTCCTATAGATTCCATCCTTTCACATTTAATTTAATGTTAAATACATTTAAAGCATTATTTGAAGGACTCTTAAGGCTGATTCAAAGGCCATAAATCCTATATTAATTATTCCTATGGCTCGGGATGTTTTTACTTGGTAAAACCGTGCGGTTTAATACAATCCTCTATTAATGGGGAATTAATTGTATCTTAAAACATCGCCCCATTAAATCTTTAAAAGGGACAAGATATCATCCTACCTTGTTCTTCCTCTTTGTTCTCAGCTATGAGACTCTAGAACCATTCAATCCTTCCCGTAAGAGTTTCACAATCAAACATTACTCCTCAGATGGGTTATTCTCTATTTTGATCCAACCATGATATATTGATCAATCATCGATATAATTTGTCGCAAGAGGAGGATTGTGAACCGTTGTGTGGATAATGAAAGTGAGGAACTGTTTGTGGTAGGGGATTTGTTGCTTCTCTCTTATTTTACATGCAACTGTATCGTTAGAATGTCTAATCCCACTGGATGACAATGGAACTGACATAAAAAATATTTTAACCGGATGTATAAATTGATATCAATTGTATGTCATTTCCTCTTGTCTTTCTAGATAGTGTGATATCTATGATTTCTTTTATTAGATGTTCATTATTGATGGAAATCGGTAAATAATGTAATTTGGGATAAATTGGTAATTTTTTGGCTAAAGATAAATAGGAATTTAAATGAATCTGGTTCTTTTTGTAATTTAATGTTAATAAAATTGGTGCAGTAAGCATATTTATTTATTTTTGATAGCTTACTGATTAGGTTTTCCGAATTTGGAACCTATGAATAATAAATCTGTTAATTCAAGATGGATTAACGAACTGATTGATTGATAATTCATCAAAGGGTTCTGAGTCAACCTCTTGATTGTTAAAGGACCAAGAGCCCAATTAATGAGATGTTTTTTCATGCTTCTTGTGATGTGATGTGATATTGGATGGTTGTTGTGATATGTGGGGGAATGGTGGCTTTTTTTTGTGGCAGCAGATGATGCCTAGAGTGGCGAGATGCATCGGTTTATGCATGTGGGTGTCGGGGAGGATACCAGGGATGATGTAATGGGATGGATGTGATTGTTGGATGCATGCTGATTTTGACTGGTTGTTTATCTTATTTACTTTTCCCCACATCTCAAGGTAGCTGGTCTTACTTACCCTTCTTCTGAAAGAGGTGAAGACATGCAGGGTATACCATGTGCTTTCTGTGTTTAGCTTCCCAAGGGTGGATATGTATATACTCTTGATATAAGCAGCAAAGACTTGATAGGTAATACATATACTCACCATGTTGATCCCCCTTATGTTTAGTAGCATATAATGTTTTATTTAGAATTCTAGGAATGTAGGAATATAATTCTGTAATGAATAATTGAATGAATGGTGTTAACCCATGGGGATGGAGTTTTTTGGAACATAATGATGAGGCTGTAATTTTAAAGGAACAATGGACTTGGGTGTGATGCTAATGATTTTTAAAATGGAATTGTTCATGGATAATTAATGTTTAAAGAACTAATTAACTTATAGTGGAACTGATAAAAAAGGAATAAAGTAATCTAATAAAGCTCTTTAAATGATTGTGTTCTTATAGGAAACCTAATGTTAGAAGTAGCAACTGGGATTCTGAGAGACGTTACCTGTAGTTGTGTCTAAGAATAGGTTATTCCCATTGTGTGGTTGTGAGATATAGTATATCCTATAAATTATGTGTTTCTATATGCTACTCCACCCTATTAGTAAGGGAAACTGACACCCCAAGGATTCTAAGCCCTGGGGGTGTTTTCACCAACATTCCAGTGGGAGGATGAATGGATGAGTACCCCCTTTGGCCCCACTCTCTTCTCTTTGTAGTTACTTGTGCTGGTTGGAACATTGGTTAATTTTCCCAATATATGTGTGTAGAAGGATATAATGGCTTCTGGTTATTCACACACATATATTCTAGATATAGTATCCTATAGACTAATATAGGTGTAACATGTATAGGTTGTGATGGCTTGAGGATCCATACTTGGTGTATGTGCTGTAATGGATTGAGGTATAATACCCAACGTATGATACATGTTATGCAAGCTGTGGTGGATCCTTGAAACTACCTGGTTACTTTGGTATGTGTATGTGGTATTTTTGTTGCATGTGGTGCATATTGTGGTGCTTCGCCCAGTTGTCTGCGGGCAAGCCTTTTGGGAGAGAGATTCTTAGGACGTGCGATGTTGGGGCATAGAGGCAATCTAGTGGGGAAGTAGTAGACGGGTACCCTTGATATTATTTATTATATGATATATTTTTGTATGCGTTACTTTGTGAGAGTTTCCATGGTGAGGCTGGGAACTTAGTATACTTGTTTAGGTGATGAGTTAGTTTCACTTGTTATTCACTGTGCTTTAGTATTATTTCCTTACTTTTGTACGAGAGGCTTCAGAGATGATCCTACTGAGTATACTGTTATACTCACCCTATGTATATATTAACTGTTTTTTAGGTCACTTGGAGTAGTTTGGAGATCATGTTGGTTACTACTAGCTTGTGGTTCCAGGAGCTCTTTGAGCTTATGGTTTCTACTGTATTACTTTCTTTTGGGTACATACAGTTTTCCCCTTCGAATTGTAGTAAATTTTCATAACATTACATATGTTCACTTGGTTTTTCTGTTATATTTCAGTTATAAGTTGGAGTTGGTTGGTGTCTATCTTATCTCTCTCTTCCGCATGTGTTCTCTTAAGGGTAATGTCTCCCAATTGTGTGTTTTCTATACCCTCGGTGCTAGTCGTTGACCCAGGGCCAACTGGAGGCGGGACTCAGGGGTCATTATCTCCCTTATCACATTACCGGCCCAGGAAGGGTACACTTTGTGGGGAGGGGGTCATGACATAGTTGTATCATAGCTTAGGTTGAGGGATAGGATGGAGTTTTGAGTTAGGCACAGGTGAGGTTGAATGGTTTGGTAGGGAAACAGTGTTATTCATGTTTATAAAGTGAGGTAAAAACTGGAGACTGGCTGAGATATTGGCATTTAGGGCCCCCTATGATTTAATGTACGGACCTTTATGTTTACAATAGCTAATAAACAAGGTGGTACTAGTAGAAGGGTAGAGACCTAGGAAAGGATCATGCATCAATCTTCTTTGTGCCTATGTTTGAATGGGTGGACCTTGGGATAGGTTAACCTAAAATGTATAAAAGAAAATAATTAGTTATTTAATGTTGAGTCTACCATATTCAAGGTTTAATAGCTCTAATGGTTTTCTATTTTATAGGTATGACTCCAAGTTGACATCCTCATCAGGTTTGAGCAGAAAATTTCTACCAGGATATCCCAGCAGATCGTCATAGGGTATAGGTTGACGACAATGACATTTGGAGGAAGACACATCGATAGTTTCAGTTCCACAGTCTATAAAAGTATGATGGATTCGTTTCAGAAGCAGTCACATAAGACTGGTTAGAGGAGGTCGAGAGCAGCTTCAGTTTGATTCTGTCTCAGAAGGAGCACTGGGTGTCCTTTGTTGTGATGATTCTACATGGAGCAATGATGTAGTGGCGGTTCATGTTCCTATGGGATCATGAGGAGTCAACGATCTCATGGGAGGGGTTCTGAGAAAAGTTTAGAGTTGAGTTTCATTCTTCTACAGTGAAGGCATCCAATTTCTAGGAGTTTCTTACCCTTTGACAGAGGAGATCCAGTGTTCGATAGTTTGGAATATTTATTAGGAACCTTTAACAATATCCTTCATACCTGTTTCCAGATGAGGAGGCTAGGGAGATATATTTCGAGGAGGCTTTGCATCGAGAGATCCAGCACCAGGTCACCCCATTTATGGTGAAAACATATCTTGAGGTACTGGAGAGGGAAAAGGTTATCGAGAGGACTTTGTCTATGACTGGATCATCACGAGAGGGGAATTGGAATTATTCCTCACGAAGCAGAGCTGTGGTCCGGGTTTCTCGGTATTATGGGTAGAATAGTTTTCATTCAGCCGGGGTAGGTCCTAGCCCTTTACATCTCATTTATCCAGAGGCAGTAACTCTCATGCCTATGCCAAGGGATTAGGTGCTTGTTTTTCTTGTGTTGGTGATGGTCATCAGTAGTGGGAGTGCCTGACATTTAAGAGAGGTCATCGTGCACCAGGTGCTACATTCCAGGTTCATTTGTTGAGGAAGTTCTAGTTGAGGAAGCAGCAGTAGGTTTCACCAGCTTTAGATTAGAAGAGGGTAGATGGGGAAGGTAGAGGACAGCCCCATGATACTCCCTATCCTCAGAGAATAGAGTGCAGCCGTGGTGGTGGTAGTCATTAGGGTCAGAGAGGCCATGGAGGAGGTAGTGGTCAGCTTCATGCTCTAGCGTTGCCAGATCCAGGGGAGCCAGCCATCGTTCGAGGTACGCTTTGCTTGTTTTCAACCATGGTGTATGCCTTTTTTGATTCAGGAGTGACACACAGTTTCATATCAACTACCCTTTTCCATGCTTTGGGACTTGAATTAGATAGGCTTCCAGTGCCCTTGGTGTTGACTACACTAGTTATAGGTTGAGCTAACTTGTTTGAAGTATGTAGAGACTATGATATATTTTTGGGGAAACATCGCACTTGGGTATATTTCTTATGTCTACGAATACATCCATATGATGTCATCCTTGTCATGGATTGGTTTTATTTGATGCAGTCTATCGTGGATTGCTTTAGGAATAAGGTATTCTTCATTAGTGTGGATTGAGAGCCAGTGGTGTTTGTTGGTGAGCGAGATCCTCGGATGGGTCATAGGCATGTTCCATCCTTATCATCAATGATGGCTGAGATGATTCTGAGTTCTTCAGAGGTTCAATAGTTGGCGTTATCTAGGCTTATAGAGGAGTACCCTGTTGTCTTTCCGGAAGAGTTTGTAGCATTACCCCATCGACAAGAGATCATGTTTGGGATTGACCTAAAGCTAGGAGCAGCTCCTATCTCTATGTATCCATATATTATGGCCCCTTCTGAGTTATGAGAGCTATGTATAGATCTTGATGGTCTGTTACAGTGTGGTTTTGATCGGCCAAGTGTGTCACCATGGGGTTCACCAGTTTTGTTCATGAAGAAGGATGACGATATTTTGCGGTTGTGTGTCGATTATCATCGCTTAGACAATGTGACCATAAAGAATCGTTATCCTCTTACGCGGATTGATGACTTATTTGATCAAATGAAGGGTGAAAGTTGGTTCCCAAAGATCGATTTGTGGTCAGGATATCATCAGATGCGTGTAAAAGATGAAGATATCCTAAAGACTAATTTTTGTTGTCATCATGGGCATTTTGAGTTAGTGGTAATGTCATTTGGTGTGACGAATTCTCCAGATGTATTCATGGGATTGATGAATTTTGTGTTCTGTGAGTTCCTGGAAAATTTTATGGTAGTTTTAATCAATGACATCCTTGTGTACTCCACATCTAAGGAGGTGCATACCGAGCATTTTCAATCCATTTTGGGAGTTCTTTGCCAATATCAGCTGTTTGGGAAGTTGTCGTAGTGTGAGTTTTTTGGATCGAGAAGTCCATTTCATGGGGAATTTTGTGTCCCAATAGGGTGTAGCTATGGATTCATCGATGATAGAAGCAGTTGAGACTTGGGCTGCCCCCAAGACAGTGTCAGAGTTGTGATGTTTCCTTGGTCTTTCAGGCTACTACACGAGGTTCGTAGACGACTTCTCATGAGTTGCGACTCCACTAATAGATTTGACCAAGAAGGATCAAGAATTCATATAGACTGATCAATGTCAAAAATCTTTCGAGTATCTAAAGGAGAAGTTAGTAAGTTCTCCAGTCCATTGTCATCCAACTGAGGGAGTTCAGTTTGATGTTTTCTGTGATGCTTCACATCTAGGGTTAGGATGTGTTCTCATGCAATCGAGGTCATTTGTTTCTTATGTTTCTTAGTAGTTTCATCCCCATGAACGCAACTATTCTACCCATGATCTTTATTTGGCTATTTTGGTTTTTTCTATGAATATGTGGAGACATTACCTCATTAGTGAGTGATTTTTGGTTTTCACCAATCATAAGAGTTTGAGGTATGTTTTCTCCCGCCATGACTTGAACTTATGACAGCATCGGTGGATGGAGATATTATAGGAATACCACTTTGAAATATCATATACACCTAGAAAAGGTAATGTTGTAGCTGATGTGCTGATTTGGAAGTCATATAGTGATGCAGTGCGTGAATCTGGTTATTCTTGGAGAGTAATGGAAGAACTATAATCATTACATCTTGATATGGAAGAAGTTTGGGGTAGAGGTTGTATTTTTCAGATGATAGTATAGTCATCCCTAATGCATAAGCTATAAGAATCCCAGTTTGGAGATCTAGAGGTGGAGGTCTGGAGAGACCGAGTTGT
The DNA here is from genome assembly GCA_963277665.1 of Viscum album. Lineage (NCBI taxonomy): Eukaryota > Viridiplantae > Streptophyta > Magnoliopsida > Santalales > Viscaceae > Viscum > Viscum album. The sequence continues at coordinate 852,903,859 of OY728145.1, forward strand.
TTTTGGTGAGGCCCCTGAAGGTTGGTCAGAGGATAAACAACACCGAGTGATGTATCATGGAAGGCTTTTTGTTCCCATTTTTGATGCATAAGACAGTTCTCAGTGAGTTCCACAGTTCTCCTTTAGCAGTATATCCTGCTGTGAAAAAGATGTATCGATCCTTGAGGAGTTAGTTTTGGTGGCCTAGGTTGAAGCATGCGATTGCGGAGTTTGTGTCTTGTTTTTTAGTCTTCCAGAAGGTGAATGACAAACACTGTGTTCCTGGTGGTCTTCTCCAGCCATTATATATTTATCAGTGGAAGTGCGAGGACATCCCAATGGACTTTTTTACTGGTTTACCTCGATCTCCAGGAGGAAATGATGCCATTTAGGTGGTAGTAGATTGTTTAAAAAAATCAGCCCACTTCATAGCGATCCAGGAGTCGAACTCAGGGAATGTTATGTCGATGATGTTTCTTGAGGAGGTGGTGAGACCTCATGGAGTCCCTAGGATGATCGTTTCTGATCGAGATCCTCATTTTACCTCCAATGTGTGGATAGGTCTCCAACATGCTTTCGGTTCTCAACTATGACTTAGCACAGCTTTTCATCCTCAAATGGATGGTCAGACAGAGCGAAACATCCAAACTCGTGAACACATGTTACGCTCATGTGTTCTTGATTTTGGAGGCTCATGGATAAGGCACTTACCCTGGGTGGAGTTTTCTTACAAAAAAATAGTTTTTACTCCACCATTGGTATGACACATTTTGAAGCCTTGTATGGTCGACCATGTCGTTCTCCGTTGTGCTGGACTGGGGTCGGAGAGTCAGCAATTCTTGGACAGGAACTAGTGCAGAATACAACAGAGATGGTTCAAGTGATTTTTGATAGGATGAAGATAGTGCAAGATCGTCATAAATCATATGCTTATCAAATAAAGATACCCTTAGAGTTTAATGTTATGGATCATGTGTTTCTGAAGGTGACCCCATGTCGTGGGTAGCAAAGGCTGGTTGTGGAAGTAAGCTTTCTCCCCAATTTGTTGAGCCTTTTGAGGTGTTATCTCATGTTGGAGATGTGGCCTATCTAGTAGAACTTCCCCCACAGATGAATCAGATACATGATGCTTTCCATGTATCACATCTCCGTCATTATCTTCATGAAGAATCTCACATCATTGATTGGGGATAGGTCGATGTTGATGATGATGCAACCATCGAGGAGCGACCTGTGGATATCCAGGACTTCCAGGAGAAGGTGTTGCATGGGAGTTTTATCCCCTTAGTTTTTGTCTTGTGGCAACATGGTGGCATTGAGGAGAGTACATGGGAACGTGAGTCACATATACGTGCTCTGTACGCAGAGTTGTTTGGTTTTTACTATATTCATGTAACGTTGTTCCCTTTGTGGTTAGACCATTCATGTTTTATTTATGATTTTTCTTTTGTTTCTTTTGTGTCTTTCTCTATTTTGAGAGGTATCTTGATGGGTGGTTGTTAAGACCCCATTTTTTTGTCTCTTTAGGTGGGTTTTGAATTCTCTAGGATGAGAATGTTTTGAGAGGTATCCGATTTAATGGTCCATAACTCACCGGTCTATTTCATTGTAAAAATTTGGTGTTTGAGGTCTTCTGTGAGGTCAAGGTTACTTATCCCCAACACTTCCAAATTTCCAATTTAGTGAACATTTCAATCGGTGAGGTTCAATGAACAGTTTTATCAGTGAGGTTCTATGAATAGTTCTATCGGTGAGGTTCTATGAAGAGTTCTATCGGTGAGGTTTTGTGAATAGTTTTATTTGTGAGGTTCTGTGAACAGTTCTATTAGTGAGGTTCAGTGTACAGTGTTTGCAAAACACTGAGTTCTATCGATTACCTCTAATGGAAGGTGTAAAGTAACGGTAGGTGTACTGTAACGGTATGTGTACAGTGTTTCCAGCATCCTATAGATTCACTCCTTTGACGCTTCCTTTGACATTAAATACATTTAAAGACTTATTTTAAGGACTCTTAAGGCTTATTCAATGGCCATAAATCCTATATTAATTATTCCTATGTATTAGGATGTTTTCACATGGTCAAACCATGTGGTTTAATGTAATCCGATTTTAATGGGGAATTAATCGTATCTTAAACTATCTCCCCATTAAGTCTTCAAATGGACAAGATATCTTCCTCCCTTATTATTCCTCATTGTTATCAGCTATGAGATGCTAGAACCTTTCAATCTTTCCCATAGGAGTTTCACAATCAAACATTACTCCTCGAATTGGTTCTCCTCTATTTTCTTTCAACCAAGCTGTATCGATCAATCTTCTATATAAGTTGTCGTGAGAGGAGGATCGTGACCTGTTGTGTGGATAAAGATTGTGAGGAACTGTTTGAGTTCGGGGATTCGTTGCTTCTCTCTTGTTTTTTGTGCAACTGTATCGTTAGCATGATTAATCCCACTCGATGACAATGGAATTGACATAATAAATATTTTAACCATATAAATAAATTGATATCGATTGTCTGTTATTGCCTCCTGTTTTCCAAAATAGTGTGATATCTATGCTTTCTTTTATTATCTATTCATTATTTATTTAAATTGGTAAAGAACGTAAATTGGGATTAATTGATAATTGTTTGTCTAAAGATAAAGAGGCATTTTAACGAATTTGGTTCATGTTGTAATTTGATGTTAATCAAATTGGTGTAGTAACCATGTTCATTTATTTGTGTTGGAATAATGATTATGTTTCTCAAATTTGGAACCTATGAATAATAAATGTGTTAATTCATTATGGATTAATGAACTGATTGTTTGATAATTCATTAAAGGGTTCTGAGCTACCCTCTTTATTGTTAAAGGTCCAAGACCCCAATAATGTTATGTGTGTTTTCTTACTTCTTGTTCTATGATATGATCATGGATGGTTGTTGTGATATGTGGGAGCATGGAGACATTTGGTTGTGGAAGCAGATGACGCCTAGAGTGGAGAGATGGAACGGTTTATGAATGTGGGTGTCGGGGGAGGACACCTGGGATGATGGAACGATATGGATGTGATTGTTGGATGCTTGCTAATTTTGATTGGTTGTTTGACTACTTTATATTTACCCACTTCTCAAGGATGCTATTCTTACGTACCCTTCTTCCGAAAGAGGTGAATACACACAGGTTATACCACGTGATTTCTGTGTTTAGATTCTCAAGGGAGGATGTGTATATGCTCTTGATATAAGCAGAAAAGACTCGATGGGTAGTACATCTACTCACTGTGATGAGGCCCCTTGTTTTTAGTAGCATAGAATGTTTTTTTAGAATGCCTTGGAATATTGGAAAGTAATTCTGTAATGAATAGTTGAATAAATTGTGATAACCCATGGGGTTGGAGTTTTCTGGAACATAATGATGAGGTTGTAAATTTGAAGGAACAATGTACTCGGGTATTAGGCTAATGAATTTTAATGTGGAATTGTTCATGGTTAATTAATGTTTAATGAAATAATTAACCTAAAGGGGAACTGATAAAAAATGAATGAAGTAATATAATAAATCTCTTTAAATGGTTGTTTGCTTATAGGATACCCAGTCTTAGAAGTAGAATCCTGGATTATGAGAGATGTTAGATGCAGTTGTTTCTAAGATTAGGTTGTGCCCATAGTGTGGTTATGAAATATAGTATATCCTGACTTTTTTTTCTATATGCTACTCCACCATATCAGTAAGGGAAATTGACACCCTAGGGATTCTGAGCCATGGGGGTGTATTCCAGAATATTCTGGTTAGAGGATGAATGGCAGACTTCCCCCTTTGACCCCACTCTCTTCTCATGGTAGTTACTTGTGCTGGCTGACACATTGGTTAGTTTTCCCCATATATGTGTGTAGAGGGCTGCAATGGCTTGTAGTTATTCACACACATATATTCTGGATATAGAATCCTATGGACTACTATAGGTGTAACATGTATAGGTTGTGATGGCTTGAGGATCCTTACTTTGTGTATGGGCTGTAATGGCTTGAGGTATAATACCCAGCGTATAATAAACATAATACAGGCTATAGTGGCTCCCAGAAACTACCTGGTTACATTGGTGTGTGGACATGGTGTCTTTGTTTCACGAGGTGCATATTGTGGTGCTTCTCCCAGGTGTCTGCGGGCAAGCCTTTTTTGAGAGAGATGCTCAGGACGTGTGATGTTGGGGAAAAGTAGAAAACTAGTGGGAAAGTAGTAGTGAGGTACCCTAGATATTATTTATTATATAATATATTCTTATATGCGTTACTTGGTGAGAGTATCCATGGTGAGTCTGGGAACATAGTATACCTGTTTAGGTGATGAGTTAGTTTAACTTGTTCTTCACTGTTCTTTAGATTTCTTTCTTTACTTTTGCACAAGAGGCTTCGGGGAGGATCCCACTGAGTATACTGTTATACTCACCCTATATATATATATAAACTATTTTTCAGGTCACTCGGAGCAGTTTGGAGATCAGGATAGTTACTACAAGATTGTGGATGAAGGAGCTATTCGAGCTTGTGGTTGCTGTTGTTTTACATTATTTTGGGTACTTATAGTTTTCCCCTTCCAGTTGTATTAAATTTGAATGACATTAATTATGTTCACTTGGGTTTTCTTTTATATTTCAGTTATGATTTGGAGTTGTTTGGTGTTTATGTTATCTCTCTCTTTAGCATGTGTTATCTTATAGGGTGATTCCTCCCACTTGTGTGTTTACTATACCCTCGGTGCTAGTCACCAACCCCGGGCCTACTGGAGGCAGGACCCAAGGGTCATTACCTCCCTTCTCACATTGCCATCCCAGGAGGGGTACAGTTTGTGGGGAGGGGGTTGTGACACCTTATATATCTATTATATTTTTTCCCAAAAATTGTCAGAACCATAATAAAGTCACACACTAGACTATACGGCCTTAATATAGTCTTTATGACAAATATATTATTAAAATGGAAAATGAAAAAAAACAAATCCTCTAATAACAACTTCCCATAGAAAAACACCCATCATGATAATTTTCATCCTTTTGGTGAATCCCCGTGCTCTATACCAAATAAATCATTTTATATAATTTTCATAGCTACAATCTACCACCTACTTTACATCTCCCCAAAATATCCCTAGAACACCACCACCAAAAAGAATTATGAAAATTAGTTGGTTTAAAGGACTTTACCCTTACATCAGATACTTATCATATTATTTTCATCCTGGAGAATCAAAACCAATCTATAAAATAAAGATGGAAATTGCGGATGTCCAAAAAATAATATAAAGAGATACCTCTCAAAGATATCATTAAAAATACCACTAACACTAATCAAACACACCATGAGTCACTGAAAAATATCACAAAACATCCAAATGAACCACATTTCCACACCAGTTTTACCTTAGAAATAATCACCACATTTTCACATAACCATCCACAAAACCATCTCATCTTACACACAAAACAGGAAAATGATTACCAAAACCATAACACGAAAAGGCCCCATGAAAACAAATAAAATAATCCTATATTTCATACCATTATACTATCCACTTTTTGTAGAATAGAATCTCTCACACAATTTAAAAAGTTCTATAGTATAATTTTTTTGGAATAGGAATATGGTTTCCCCTACTTCATATGATTGATTTTTAATGCACATCAGATTATCATGGATAAAATAATATTTTTTAACCTAAATGTTTAATAGATATATTCACAATGAATATAAAGTCATTAATCAACCTAAATAAATCCTTATTCTTGGAAAACTTCTGCATCAAACCCTATGATGTAATCTCTTCCAAGACTCTATGCTTGCTCAATAAATTGACAAAAGGAATGGAATATTCATGTAGCACATTCTTCTGACGACATTGGATCTCTAATCATCTCTCAAAAATCAATATTTCATCCTCAATATCCAACACTCCATATTCAATGAAATGGGAGTAATCGTGAAGATTCCATTAGAGATAAGATATGTGGAATTCAACATGCATCATTTCAAGTCATAGTGGGAGAATCAACTGATAAACATATTCTCCAATGTTCCCCAACTCTTGAAAATGTCTAATATACTGATCTATGAGATTACTCTCCCTTCAAAACCTCTCAATCAATCATCAATGAGAAACCTTTAAAAACAAATGGAATCAATCCTTGAACTCTAATGAGAACCACATGATATCTATATAATACTCATGATATTAATGTTCTACCTACTTCTTCAAGGAGACAACCAGAATGATTTCTATTATGCTTAGTAATAGATCAAAAAGAATAATTGAAGACTCCCCAACATGAGCACTATATATTGGTTAACGACATAAACTCCCATAAAAAGCCACAAATGGGGCCAAGTAGATGAATGAGTGATATATATTGTTATAAATAAACTAATATGAGGTCATGTTATTTTTCAATTCTATTTTGAAGTCCAAGATGAATGCCTTTAGAAAATTTACAAGAATATCATACGTTCTGTTTATATGCCTTTACATACGACATTTGGAGAAAGTGATAAAAAATAACTGAGTTCCAGAAAAATTCCATAGTCCTGTACATGTTCATTTGATAAAACTAGTAACATAATATAATATAATGAACATTTAAACTACCTAGTAACTCAAAACCTCATACACATACCTCATTGACCCAACATAAAATGGTTCCTAGATCCAAGATCGCTAATAAGGGAGCTGATTTTTTTACTGATCCATTATTAAAAATGGTGAATCAAAACCTTCCAAACCCAATGGTAACCCCCAGTAGAATTACATTTATATTTAATCCAAAATAATATCAGGAAAATTAAATGGATGAGTCAATTTTTTAGGAAAATGAGTCTTATTCATTTATTATTGTGAAACCATAAAATGAACCAAAAATGATTCCACAACCAATTTCAACAAGGGACACAAAAATTTAACATCATGATATGTTATATCATTGATTATTTTTGGTCTAATATAAAAGTTGATACATAATACTCTTATTGTACTACCTCAGGCATCACCACCATTTGAGAAACCATCCATGAATCATCATATTTATTGGAACATCCTTTAACCAGAACTAAGTTTTATCACCATGCCCAACAGGATCACACATCACCTCTTCCTATGAGTGCCATGCTGATACTCATTCCTATAATACATCATGGAATACTAAATTTTCATATAAAATAATACAACTCAACAATCAAAAACTCTTTCATATATATGTTAGGATTTCAACTCATACATCACCCTCTAAACATATCTAGAATCCTGAACATCATCATTTCACGAAATCATTACTATAGAATATTCTAGGGAAATCCACATTCTTTAGGTGTAATAGATTTCAATGTTATTTTCTTGGAGTAAAACAATGGATCTCTATAGATGCATATTCATATCATGCTAAGAAAATATATACCTAAAAATTATATGATTTGTAAAGAAAAGAAAAAATTATCCAATGAGGTAATGTTGATGAAACATCAGTGAAAAAACAACCACTACAACCTCCAAATCATGGATCTTATAGTTAAAATTGTGGGTGTTTAATTTCCTATATCCATAAGAGATCACATCATTATTATTCATCAATAATCACTCAAGATGATATAGACCACAATATAGAAAGCCTAAAATCTCACCACTTTCTATTTACAAGGTAGAAATAGATAACTAGACAATCCCCCCTTTGTGTAATTGAATGACACCAAAAATTTATCATTTTATAAAATGCATGATATTTCTTGGTCAAAATTTTAACATGGAAACAATTGATGATAATGTGGAAATGAACCTCTAGTAATTTTTTACAAGACCATTAATACTAGGAACATAATCAAAGTTCTTGGGTTACCACCAAGATAAAACTACATAAAACATTGATAGGTCTATATACACACTATATTGGGGAACCACATTCCCTTTGAATCAAAACTCCAATGTCCAATAAATCCAAATAGAAAATATTCTATAGATATTTTAGAATGAAAGAACCTGATATGTTACCCAAAGATGATCATAATGCTCCACCTATTAATTAAATTATATCAATACTTCATTACTGAACATGACTATGAACTACTCTAGGAAAACATGGAACATAGTGTTCATCAGTTCCATGATGAAAACATTGCATTAATGATATAAAAAATAGACAGTGAAATCAAATTTACCATACATGAATCATAAAGTCATCTTCAAGATATCATCCACCTTCAACCATAATTCATGATATCATAATCTTATAAATTTCAAATAAATCCAACCACATCTTAATAACTGGTCTAATGGAATATATATCTTTTAAAAAGGATATAGATTCTATATTTTCAACAAATTAAACATCTAGTAGATTATATATAACCTCATACCATCATCCACATTCTAAAAGAACACCACTATAGAACTCCATGGTGACAAAGTAGGTTATATGAAACCCATATGAATCAGATCTCCTATCTAAATCCTCATATCATGGTACTAAAAATATTACATCTGATATGGACCCATCAATACAAGAGAATAATTAGACTATAGATCTATACCTAATGAGATATCATGTTGAGGGGTAGATTTACAAACTAATAAAAAAGACATATCAAAACTACTTGACGACCCCAAGACCATATTATCTCATAGATTCCACTAATTCATTATAAAACACAACCATCAAGGAAAGAAGGATATCCCCATGTCTATTGACCAATTTATAACTTGGGTCTCGAAAAATAAAATCATACTAGTCATTTTCATCCAAGATGCAACTCCCTTGTGATGGTTGTTGATAAATCAATGCATAGAATACAACTTTTTTTGAAGAAAATGACATAGTACAACTGCATATGAATTAATAAGATATCTCATTATTATTGATGTGAATGAATCATCAATATACACCATATTCGGGCCTGGGAATGGCATTGTCATCATCAGAGAATGAGAATCCTCTCTATATATCATCCCATAGCATGGAGTATAGTGGATGAAATAAAAGATTTTGATTATCATAAATTAAAACATCAAAAATAAAGGTTAAATATAATATGGTCATACCCCTAATGATAAGTTTCACCTATGTGATAGAATGTGAACTAAATTCATTAATCTACAAACCAACACCCCTGCATCAATACATATAGCCACCTCTATGGAAACACTCAGGTGAGGGCCACTAAATCCAAGAAACATGCTATATTCAACCTATTCCTAAAACATCTCCCATTGGTTATAAATAAGCCTCCTACCTATATAGGTGATATTTCCTTTCTGGATGTAATGGTTATATATGAAAATGTACTATACTATCTCTACAATATTGTTGTTCAATTAGAACAAGGTTCCAATTTTATAAATGGAATCCTCCTCTACAAATTAATGGCATGATCACATATCCACTAGTAAAATCACAGAAACCACTGGACCAAAAGGGTTTAAAAGAATCTACTAAAGTGAAATCCCCATTCGTCAAAATATTAAAGGCACTGATGACAAAGAATTTTTATGGAAAAAGATTCTCCTTGAGGAACCTCGATAGATCCACAGTCAGGGAAAATATCTTCATGATTTTATATAATTGATCATCTCATCCTTCTACTAAAACACCATGTATGTTAGAAACTTAAATGGAGTAACTACATACTGGATAAAAGGGATTAGTGCCTTCTCAAGATGTCGCACATGGGAATCCTTATCATGAATGTGATTTGGGGGAAATTGTCACTGATCTTGATTCTAATACCCCCCCCCCAGAATCATGTTCTCTTGCGGAAGAGAGTAACTATTTCATCTTCAATTCCTTCATGGTCAATGATAGGAACTCCACATCATACTACTTATGTAATTTCCCATACCACTCTTGTCCATTACTTTGTGAAAATATGGAGTTTGAGGTGTTCTGGGAGGTCAAGGTGACATATCCCTAACACTTTGCAAAATTTCCGATTCTGTGAACAGTTCCATTAGTGAACAATTCTATCGGTAACCTAGAAGGATATGTGAACAGTATTCTATCAGTGAGGTTCAATGGATAGTGTTTTATAAGTGAGGATTCAGTGAATAGTTTTCTATCATTGAGGTTTAGTGACCACGGTTCTATCACTGAGGATTCAGTGAACAATTTTCTATCAGTGAGGATGTAGTGAACATTGTTATATCAATGAGGATTTTGTGAAAAGTGTTCTATCAGTGAGGATTTAGTGAACAGTGTTCTATTAGTGAGGATTTAGTGAACAGTGTTCTATAGGTGAGGATTTAGTGAACAGTGTTCTATCAGTGAGGATTTAGTGAACAATGTTTCCAGAATGGTGAGGACTATCAGTAACCTCTATCGGTAACCTCTATCGGTAACCTCTAACGGTAGGTGTATAGTAATGGTAGGTATACATTGTTTCCAGAATGGTGAGGTCTATCGATAACCTCTAACAGTAGGTGTATAGTAATGGTAGGTGTACAGCAATGGTAGGTATACTGTGTTTCCATACCAGTGTGGTTCATGAATAGTGTTTCGAGCTTCCTACTATTTCACCCCTTTAGCATTTTCCTTTGACCTAAAATGCTTTTAAAGCCTTATTTTAAGGACTCTTAATTCCAATTCAAAGACCATAAATCCTATATTATTTATTCCTATGTCTCAAGATGTTTTTACTTGGTCATACCACATGGTTTAATGCGATTCTCTTTTAATGGGGAATTAAGCGTATCTTAAACTGTCACCCCATTAAATATTAAAAAGGGAAAAGATATCATCCTCCCTTGTTCTTCTTATTTTTTCTCGGATATGAGATGCTAGAACCTTTCAATACTTCCCATATGAGTTGCACAATCACACTTTAATCCTCGAATTGGTTCCACTCTATTTTGATTTAACCGAGCTATATCGATTAATCTTCGATATAAGGTATTTTTTACTGTCATTCCTTTGGGGATAATCTCTTCATGTTTCTCCTTTCCATATTATAGCATGTAATCTCCATGCTTATAATGGGTGTTTTCTTGGGCTATGGTTGGTGCTGTCGTACCGTGGAATCCTCGGGTGGATGAAGTTTTCGTGAGAGGAGGATCATAACCCATTGCGTGGATAAAGAACATGAGGAACTGTTTGAGGTAGGGGATCCGTTGCTTATATTTTATTTTACATGCAACTATATTTTTAGAATGATTAATCCTACAGGATGACAATGGAATTGACATAATAAATATTTTAACCAGATAATTAAATTTATATCGATCATATGTTATTGCCTCAAGTTTTGTAAGATAGTGTGAAATATATGCCTGCTTCGATTAGTAGTTCGTTCTAGATGGAAATAGGTAAAGAATGTAAAATGGGATTAATTGATAATTATTGGCTAATGATAAAGAGGCATGAAAATGAATCTGGTTCATTTTATAATTTGATTTTTATCAAATTAGTGCAGTAATCATGTTTATTTATTTTTGATAACTTACTGATAAGGTTTACTAAATTTGGATCCTACGAAGAACAAATATGTTAATTCAATATGGATTAAAGAACTGATTGTTTGATAATTCATTATGAGGTTCTGAGTTACCCTATTGATTTTAAAAGGTCGAAGATCCCAATTAATGTGGTGTTTGTTTCCAGCTGCTTGTGATGCGATATGATCCTGGATGCATGTTGTGGTGTGTGGGGGCATAGAGGCTTTTGGTTATGGCACTAGATGACTCCAAGAATGGAGAGATGCCTCGGTTTATGCATGTTGGTGTCAAGGAGGACACCAGGGATGATGGAATGGAGTGGATGTGATTCTTGGATGCTTGGTAATTTTGATTGGTTGTTTACATACTTTACTTTTCCACACTACTCAAAGAAGATGGTCTTACTCACCCTTCTTCTGAAAGAGGTGAAGACACGTGGGGTATGCCACGTGCCTTTTGTGTTTATCTTCTTAAAGATGGATGGGTGTATGCTCTTTCTATAAGCATAAAACACTCGACAGGTAGTAAATCTACTCACCGTATTGATCCCCCTTGCGTTTAGTAGCATATAATTTTTTTTCTAGATTGCTTTGGAATATGGGAAAGTAATTATTTAATGAATAATTGAATAATTGGTGTTAACCCATGGGGATGGAGTTGCTGGAACATAATGATGAGGTTGAAATTTTGAAGGAACAATTGACTATGGGTGTGATTATAATGAAACATAATGTGGAATTGTTCATGGTTAATTCATGTTTAAAGAGTTAATTAACATAAAGTGGAACTTATAAAAAGGGAATGAATTAATCTAATAAATATCTTTAAATGATTGTGTGCATATAGGATACCTTGTCTTAGAAGTAGCAACCCAGAGTCCGAGAGATGTTAGTTGTAGTGTGTCTAAGACAAGTTTATTCTCATAGTGTGGTTGTGAGTTATAGTATATTCGGTACTTTTTGTGTTTCTATATGATACTCCATCCTGTCAGTAAGGGAAACTGACAACCTGGGGATTTTGAGCCCTAGGGTGGTGTTTTCCCCAACATTTATGTGGGAGGATGGATGGATGACTACCCCCTTTGGCCCCTATCTCTTTTCTTGGTAGTTACTAGTACTAGAAGGCACATTGGTTAGTTTTCCCCAAAATGTTTGTAGAGGGTTTTAATGGATTGTGGTTATTCACACACATATATTGTAGATATAATTTTCCATGGACTACTATAGGTATAATGTGTATAGGATGTGATGGATTGAGGATCCTTACATGGTGTATGGGTTGTAATGGCTTGAGATATAATACTCGACATATGATACACGTTATGTGAGCTATGGTTGCTCTCAGAAAATACCTGGTTACTTTGGTTTGTGGACGGGGTGGTTTTGTTGCACGAGGTGCATATTATGGTGCTTCGCTCATGTGTATGCTGGAAATCCTTTTTGGATAGAGATGCTCAAGATGTGCGACATTGGGGAAAACCAGAAAACTAGTGGGGAAGTTGTAGCGGGTTACCCTTGATATTCTTTATTATATCACATATTCATGTATGCGTTACTTGGTGAGAGTAACCATAGTGAGGTTGGGAACATAGTATACCTGTTTAGGTGATGAGTTAGTCTCACTTATTGTTCAATGTGATCTAGCATGCTTTCTTTACTTTTTCATGAGATACATCGGCGAGGATCCTACTGAGTATACTGTTATACTCATCCTATGTATATACAAACTGTTTTTCAGGTCACTAGGATCAGGTTGGAGATCAAGCTGGTTTCTACTAGCTTGGGGTTGCAGGAGCTATTCAGGCTTGTGGATTCTCCTTTTTTACGTTATTTTTGGTACTTGAAATATTTCCCCTTTTAGTTATAGTACATTTTATGGCATTTCATATGTGTACTTGGGTTTTCGTTTATATTGCAGTCTGAGTTGGAGTTGATTGGTGTCTATCTTATATCTCTATTTTTCATGTGTTCTCATAGAGGGTAATACCTCCCATTTGTGTGTTTATTATACCCTCAGTGCTAGTCTCCAACCTGGGGCCTACTGGAGGCGGGACTCAAGGGACATTATCTCCCTTCTCACATTGCCGACCCAGGAGGGGTACACTTTGTTGGTAGGGGGTTGTGACAGAGTGGTATCAGAGGTCTGGTTGAGGGATAAGATGGAGTATGGAGTTAGGCACAGGTGAGGTTGCCTGGGTTGGTAGGGAAACAGTTTCATTCATGTTTAGTAAGTGAGGTAAACATTGGATACTAGCTAACACATAGGCGTTTAGGGCCCCCTATGATCTGATGTGCGGACCATTAAGTTTACAATGGCTACTAAACAAGGTGATACTAGTTACAGGGTAGAGACCTAGGAAAGTATCATGCATAATTCTTCATTGTGCATGTGTTTGAATGGGTAAACTTTGGGATATGTTAACCTAAAATGAATAAAAGAGATCAATTAATTAATTAATGTTGAGTCTTCCATATTCCAGGTTTAGGAACTCTAATGGTTTTTATTTTACAGGTATGGTTCCAGGTCGACATCCTCGTCTGGTTTGCATAGAAAATGCCCAGTAGGATGTTCTAGAAGATCGATGCATGGTAGAGGTTGACGACGACGAAACATGGAAGAAGACACTCTGAGAGTTTTAGTGTTAGAGTTTGCCGAAGTATGGGGGCTCTGTTTTAGATGCTGTCACGGAAGACTAGTTAGAGGATGTCGAGATCATATTCAGTTTGATTCATGCTCATAAAGAGCACTGGGTGTCCTTTGTTGTGATGATGAAGCATGGATCAGTGAGGAAGTGGTGGTTCTTGTTCTTCTAGGATCATGAGGAGTCAGTGATCTCATGGGAGGAGTTCAGAGACAGGTTTAGGGTCGAGTTTCTTTAATCGACTACGAAGGCATCTAATCGCTAGGAGCTTCTTACCCTTCTATAGGGGACCTCCAGTGTTCAAGAGTTTGGAATCTGTTTCAGGAACCTATTACGATATGCTTCGGACCTATTACCAAATAAGGAGTCTAGGGAAAGGCATTTCGAGGAGGGTTTGCATCCAGAGATCCAGCACCAGTTCACCACATTTATGCTGAAAACATATCTTGAGGTGCTGGAGAGGGCTGAGGTTGTCGAGATGACTTTGGCCAGGATGGGATCATCCAAAGAGGGGAATTGGCATGATTCCTTGTGAAGTAGATCTGTGTTCTAGTGTTCTCAGTTTCAAAGGCAGAAGAGTTTCCGTTCATCCGGGGGTAGGTCCCAGCCCTTGAGATATCGTTCCTCCAGAGGCAGCAACTCTCAGTCCTATGCCAAAGTATCAGGAACTTGTTTTTATTTTGGTGGTCCTGGCTATCAGCAGTGGGAGTTCCCGACCTTTCAAAGCGGTCCTCGTACACTAGGTGCTACGCTCCAAGTTCCTCCATTGAGGCAGTTCTAGCCGATGCAGCAGCATCCATTTGCACCAGCTTTAGATCAGTAGAGGGTATATGGGGCAGGCAGAGGACATCCCAATGACACTCCTCATCCTCAGAGAGTAGAGCGTGGTCGTGGGGGTGGTAATCCTCAGGGTCAAAGAGGTTGTGGAAGAGGTCGTGGTCAGCTTCATGCTCTAGTGTTTCCAGCTCCAGGTGACCCAGATGTCATTCGATGTACCCTTTGTTAGTTTTCTACCTTGGTGTATGCCTTGATTGATTCAGGAGCAACACACTCCTTCATATCACCTACCCTTGCCCATGCATTGGGACTTGAGGTAGAGAGGCTTCTAGTGCCCTAGACGTTGACTACTCCAGTTGGAGGTCGAGCTGACTTGTTTGAAGTTTGTAGAGACTGTGAGGTAGTGTTGGGGTAGCACCGCTCTTGGGGAAATTTTCTATGTTTACGAATACAACCATATGATGTCATCCTCGGCATGGATTGGTTGTATTC
The DNA here is from genome assembly GCA_963277665.1 of Viscum album. Lineage (NCBI taxonomy): Eukaryota > Viridiplantae > Streptophyta > Magnoliopsida > Santalales > Viscaceae > Viscum > Viscum album. The sequence continues at coordinate 852,919,189 of OY728145.1, forward strand.
AGTGCTGGATATCGTGGATTGTTTCAGAAAAAAGGTCATCTTCATTGGTGTGGATGGAGAGCATGTGGTATTTTTTGGTGAGAAAGATCCTTGGATGGATCATAGGAATGTTCCATCCTTATCATCCATGATGGCTGAGATGTTGTTGAGTTCTTCAGAGGTTCAGTAGTTGGCGTTTCTTAGGTTCGTAGAGGAGTACCCTAATGTCTTTCCAGAAGATGTTGTAGCATTACCCCGTCGAAGAGAGATCGAGTTTGGGATTGAGCTACAGCCAGGAGTATCTCTTATCTCTATGTCTCCATATAGGATATCCCCTTATGATTTACGAGAGCTATGTATATAGCTTGATGGTCTATTGTAGTTTAGTTTTGTTCGGCCAAGGATGTCACCATGGGGTGCACCAGTTTTGTTTCTGAAAAAGTCCGACAGCAGATTGCGGTTGTGTTTTGATTATCGTCGCTTAAACAAAGTGAAAATAAAAATTCTCTATCCTCTTCTACGAATTGATGATTTATTCGATCAACTGAAGGGTGAAAGTTGGTTCGCAAAGATCGAAGTGCAGTCAGGATATCATCAAATGCGTGTGAAGGATGAGGATATCCCAAAGAATACTTTCCATTGTTGTCATGGGCATTATGAGTTCATTGTAATGGTGTTTGGAATGACGAATACTCCAGCTGTATTCATGGGATTGATGAATGTTGTGTTCCGTGAGTTGCTGGACAAGTTCATGGTAGTTTTCATCGACGACATCCTCGTGTAGTCCACATCTGAACAGGAGAATGTAGAGCATCTATGAGCCATTTGGGGAGTTCTTTGCCAACATTATATGTTCAAGAAGTTGTTGAAGTATGAGTTTTGGGCTCGAGAAGTCTGTTTCTTTGGGAATGTTGTGTCCCAACTGGGAGTAGCTGTGGATCCATCGAAGATAAAAGCATTTGTGTCTTGGGCAGCCCCCAAGACAGTGTCAAAGGTGCGAAGTTTCCTTGGTCTTGTAGGATAATACAGGAAGTTCGTATCCAATTTCTCACGAGTTGTGACTCCTCTAACATCTTTGACTAGTAAGGATAAGGAATTCATATGGACAGCTCAATTTCATGCATAATTCAAGTATCTAAAGAAGAAGTTAGTAAGTGCTCCAGTTCTTTGTCTTCCAACTGAGGGTGTCATGTTTGATGTTTTCTGCGATGCTTCACATCTGGGGTTAGGCTGTGTTCTATGTAGCAGAGGTTAGTTGTTTCATAAGGGTCTCAGTATTTGTGTCCCCATGAATGCAACTATTCCACCCATGATCATGGGTCAGCATTCATGGTGTTTGCTATGAATTTTTGGAGACATTACCTCATTGGTGAGCACTTTGTGGTTTTCACTTATCATAAGAGTTTGAGGAATGTTTTCTCCCTATGTGACTTGAACTTACAACAGTGTCGGTGGATTGATTTCTTACTGGAATATGAATTCTAAATATCTTATACACCTGGAAAAGGGAATGTTGTAGCTGATGCACTGAGCCGAAAGTCACGTAGTGATACTGTGGGTGAATCCGGTGATTCCTGGAGAGTAATGGATGAATTGTTATCATTACAACTTGATATGGGAGAATTTGGGGGTACATGTTGTCTTTTTCAGATGATGGTACAGTCATACTTGGTGTAGAAGGTGGAAGAGTCTCATTTGGGGGATCTTGAGGTGGAGGTCTGGAGATACCGAGTTGTTTGTAGTGAGGCCCCAGATGGTTGGTCGGAGGATGAACAACACCGAGTGTTGTATCATGGAAGGATTTTTTCTCCCTTGATGATGTGTGAGATGGTTCTCTAAGAGTTCCATAGTTCTCCCTTAGCAGTACATCCTATCATGAAAAAGATGAACTGATCCTTGAGTAGCTAGTTTTGGTGGCCTAGGCTGAAGCGCACGGTTGCAGAGTTTGTGTCTCGATGTTTAGTCTGCCATAAGGTGAAGGTCGAACACCGTGTTCCTAGTGGTTTTCTCTAGCCATTAGAGATTCCTCAGTGGAAGTGGGAGTACATCTCAATGGACTTTGTTACAGGTTTACCTCAAGATCTATGAGGACATGATGCTATTTGGGTGGTAGTGGATCGTTTAACAAAATCATCCCACTTCATATCGATCAAGGAGTCGAGCTCAGTGGAAGTTTTGTCAAGGTAGTATATAGAGGAGATGGTGAGACATCATGTAATCCCTAGGATGATCATTTCTGATCGAGATCCTCATTTTACCACCAGGGTGTGGAGAGGTCTCCAACATGCTTTTGGTTCTCAACTATTCCTTAGCACTTCTTTTCATCCTCAAACGGATGGTCAGACAGAGTGTACCATCCAGACTCTTGAAGACATGTTACGATCTTGTGTTCTTTATTTTGGAGGTTCATGGATGAGGCACTTACCCCTCATGGAGTTCTCTTACAATAATAATTTTCACTCCACCATTGGTATGGAGCCGTTTTAAGCATTGTATGGTCGGCCTTACCGTTCTCCTTTGTGCCATACTTGGGTCAGAGAGTCAGCAATTCTCAGACTAGAACTAGTGAAAAATATAACAGAGATGGTTATGGTGATTCATGAGAGGATTAAGACAGCGCAAGATCTTTAGAAATCATATGCTGATTAAAGAAGGAATATCTTAGAGTTTAATGTTGGGGATCATGTGTTTCTGAAGGTGACTCCCCGTCTTGGTCAGTGATGGTTTGGTCGTGGAAGTATGCTTTCTCCCTGATTTGTTGGGCCTTTTGAGTTGTTATCTCATGTTGGAGCTGTGGTGTAGCAAGTAGCACTTCCCCCACAGATGAGTCGGATACATGATTTTTTCCATGTATCACAACTCCGTTATTATCTTTATGATGACTCTCACATCATAAATTGGGGAGAGATAGATGTTGATGATGATGCATCCTTCGAGGAGCAACCTGTGGAGATCCAAGACCACAAAGAGATGGTGTTGCATGGGCATTATACCCCCTTAGTTCATGTCTTGTGGTGACACGTTGGCATGGAAGAGAGTACTTCGGAACATGAGTCACAGATACGTGTTCAGATCCCAGAGATTTTTTATGTTTAACACTTTTCATGTAATGACTTTCCCATTGTGGTTAGACCTTTCATGTTTTATTTATGCATTTCTTTTGTTTCTTTTGTGGCTTGCTATCTTTTGAGAGGTATCTCGATGGGTGGTTGTTCGGACCTCGTTTCTTTTTTTGTCTCTTTACGTTGGTTTTGAATTCTCGAGGACGAGAATGTTTTTGAGAGGTATCTAATGTAATGGCTTGGAACTCTCCGGTCCATTACTTTGTGAAAATATGGTGTTTGATGTGTTCCAGGAGGTCAATGTGACATATCCCCAATAGTTTTCCAAATTTCTAGTTATTTGAACAGTTCCATCAGTGAACTGTTCTATTGGTAACCTATAATGGTAGGTGAACAATAATCTATCAGTGAGGTTCAGTGAACAATGTTCTATCAGAGAGGATTCAGTGAAAAGTGTTCTATCAATGAGGTTAGTGAACAGTGTTCTATCAGTGAGAATTCAGTGAACAATGTTCTATCAGTGAGGATTTAGGGAACACTGTTCTAGCAGTGAGGATTTAGTGAACAATATTATATCAGTGAAGATTTAGTGAACAATGTTCTATCAGTGATGATTTAATGAACAATGTTCTATCAGTGAGGATTTAGTGAACAGTGATCTATCAGCGAGGATTTACTGAACAGTGTTCTATTAGTGAGGATTTAGTGAACAGTGTTCTATCAGTGAGGATTTAGTGAACAATGTTTCTAGAATGGTGAGGTCTATCAGTAACCTCTATCAGTAACCTCTAATGGTAGGTGTACAGAAATGGTAGGTGTACAGTAACGGTAAGTGTATAGTAACGATAGGTCTACAGTGTTTCCAGAACGATGAGTTCTATTAGTAACCTCTATCGGTAAACTCTAATGGTAGGTAGATAGTAATGGTAGGTCTACTGTGTTTCCAGATCATTGAGTTTCATGAACAGTGTTTCCAGCTTCTTACAGTTTCACACCTTTAGTGTTTTCCTTTGACATAAAATGCTTTTAAATCCTTATTTTAAGGACTCTTAAGGCCAATTCAAATACCATAAATCCTATATTAAGTATTCCTATGGCTTGGGATGCTTTTACTTAGTCAATATGCATGGGTAAATGTGATCCATGTTTAATGGGGAATTAATCATATCTTAAATCGTCGCCCCATTAAATCTTCAAAAGGGACAAGATATCGTCCCCCCTTGTTCTTCGTCTTAGTTCTTGGCTATGAGACACTAGAACCATTCAATCATTCATGTAAGAGTTGCACAATCAAACTTTACTCCTCATATTAGTTCTGCACTATTTTGATGCAACTGAGTTATATCGGTCAACGTTTGATATAAGGTATGTTTTATAGTCGTTCTTTTGGGGATCATCTCCTCCTATTTCTCCTTTCCATTTTATAGCATGTAATCTCCATGCTTCTAATGGGGTTTTTCTTTGGGTATGGTTGGTTTGTCTTACTATGGAATTCTCGGGTGGATGCAGTTGTCGTGGGAGGAGGATCGTGACCCGTTGTGTGGATAAATAACGTGAGAAACTTTTTGAGGTAAAGGATTCATTGCTTCTCTTTTCTTTTATGTGCAACTGTATTGTTAGCATGTTTAATCCCACCGGATGACAATGGAATTGAAATAATAAATATTTTAACTGGATAAATAAATTGATATCGATCGTAGGTTATTTCCTCATGTTTTTCAAGATAGTGTGATATTTATTCTTACTCTGATTAGATGTTCGTTCTTGATGGAAATTTGTCAAGAATGTAAACTAGGATTAATTGATATTTTTTTTCTATAGATAAAGAGGCATGAAGATGAATCTGGTTCTTATTGTAATTTGATCTTTAGGAAATTAGTGCAGTAAGCATGGTTATTTATTTTTGATAACTTACTAATTAGGTTTCCCGAATTTAGATCCTACGAATAACAAATTTGTTGATTTAATATGGATTAAAGAACTAATTGTTTGATAATTCCTTAAAGGGTTATGAGTTACCCTATTGATTGTTAAATGTCCAAGATCCCAATTAATGTGGTGTTTCATTCCTGCTGCTTGTGTTTTGATATGATCCTGGATGGATGTTGTGATATGTGGGGGCATGAAGGATTTTGTTTGTGGAAAAATATGACGCCTAAAGTGGCAAGATGCATCAGTTTATGCATGTGGGTGTCAAGGAGGACACCAGGGATGATGGAATAGAGTGTATGTGATTGTTGGATTCTTGGTAATTTTGATTGGTTGTTTATATTCTTTATTTTTTCCCACTTCTCAAGGCAGCTGGTCTTACTTACCCTTCTTCCGAAAGAGGCAAAGACACGCGGTGGTATTCCATGTACTTTCCATGTTTATCTTCTCAAGGAAGGATGAGTATATGCTCTAGCTATAAAAAGAAAAGACTCAACGGTTAGTAAATATACTCACCGTTTTTATCCCCCTTGTGTATAGTAGCATATAATGTTTTTCTAGAATTTCTAGGAATGTGGGAATGTAATTATTTAATGAATAATTGAATAAATGGTGTTAACCCATGGGGATGGAGTTGCGAGAACATAATGATGAGGTTGAAATTTTGAAGGAACAATTGACTTTGGGTGTGATTCTAATGAAACTTACTGTGGAATTGTTCATGGTTAATTAATGTTTAAAAAATTAATTAACGTAAAGTGGAACTGATAAAAAGGGAATGAATTAATCTAATTAATCTCTTTAAATGGTTGTGTGCATATAGGATACATAGTATTAGAAGTAGCAACCCGGAGTCTGAGAGACGATAGCTGCAGTGTTTCTAAGACTAGGTTATGCCCAGAGTGTGGTTATGAGTTATAGTATATTATGTATTTGTTGGGTTTCTATACACTACTCCACTCTGTTAGTAAGGGAAACTAACACCTCGGGGATTCTGAGCCATGGGCAGTGTTTTCCCTAACATTCTGGTGGGAGGATGGATGGCTGACTTCCCCCGTTGGCCCCACACTCTTCTCTTGGTAGTTACTGGTGCTGGAAGGCACATTGGTTAGTAATTTTGCATGGCATTTCATATGTGTACATGGGTTTTTTTTATATAGCAGTCTGAGATGGAGTTGATTGGTCTCTATCTCATCTCTCTCTTTCGCATGTGTTCTCTTAGAGGGTAATGCCTCCCAATATTGTGTTTATTATACGCTCGGTGCTAGTCCCCAACCCGGGGCCTACTGGAGGCGGGACTCAAGGGTCATTATCTCCCTTCTCACATTGCCGACCCAGGAGGGGTATACATTGTGGGGTGGGGGTTGTGACACCTTATAACAATCCATTCATTAAATATCAACATTCTTCTAGTCAACAAGATACAGATCCCACCACTAATGCATGGTACCATGCTTTAGAATAATAACATATGTGTCTCATAACTCTACTAGGTCCAAGATCACCCCAATTTGATCTTGAGATCCTTTAACCATCTCTTTATCTTAAAATTACATATATATCCCGTAGACATTTTCAATCCCTATAATTGAATGGTTCATAATTTCCAATGTAATTGAACATCAACCTTAACTCGATCAAACCTATGATGTTAAAATAAGTCATACTTCTAATACTCAACAACCTAATCCATATATAGATAAAATATACGATCCATTTTTCTAAGGGTTCAAATATTTCCTTATCCTAGTAGTATATAATTTTTTAAGAATCATTTAATTAATTTTTAAATTTTTTAAACAAGCCTATTCAAACAAGAAAAAAAGTACTCATGATTCTTGTATGTCCCCCAAAAATCTTCTTAGTAAATGAATAACCATAAAATACCATTATGTAGGATCATAGTCTATTCATGAGATTATAGGAGACCAAAAATACCATTTCCTACCCATTCCCCCTATAATTTTACATTCATGATGATCATCTAACATCATATCCATGCTGACCAATGAAATATCTACCATGTCAGACAATGAATTACATCATATCCCTAAACCAGCCACCGATACCATTAAATCTCTAAAAATCCCTCTAAACGTATCCATACTAGGATAAAAATTTAGAACGCGGGATTAGGACCCCTAGGTTCCACCTCCAGTATTCCCTTGGTTGTTGTCTCGAACTGAGGGTATAAAATCTCACATATTGAAGGAATTTCCATCTATAATATATTTAGGATCAAGAGACATGACATCATCCAACAAAAAACTCCCAGAAATTATATAAAATAATGTCTCCAAAAACCATCCCACACTTCATGAATAATGTAAAAAATAAAATAATCTCTAAATAAATACATAAAATGAATGTTCAAGGAAATGACACAAGAAATAACCTCAAGGTTTTAGCAAGTAATGTCCAATATTGACTTCACATTACTCTTGGAAACATATGAATTTTATTTATACATGTTTTGGGAGATTTCATGTATATATAGTAAGATCATAAAAAAGTATATCATTCCAATGTGAAAATAGAATTCTAATGCACTGGTGAATAAAATATACCCTATAGAGCCCAAACATGTAATGTATCCAATCCTAAACTCACTATATCATCCTAAAGGAATAATTAATTATTGAATGATAACATAATAAAAATAATATCAAAATAGGGGTACCTCGAACCAATTTCCTACTAGGTTTCCACTCAAAAACCCAAAAATTGTTTGTCTAGAGCTCCTATCTCTTCTTTATAATAATTACAACCCGAAGAAACCTTGGTTATCGTATCACATTTAACCCAATGAATCATATTATGTTATATAACATATCTCTTGATGAAACATGTTCTATGACTCCACATTCACATCCATTACTATAGGTTTAGTTTATCATGAACATGAATGACATGAACCTCATTCCCCCCACATACTATGCATGCCCCCACCATATCCCTATAATCATCTAATCAACCGACTACCCGCAGCAAAATTTTGAATTTTTCCATCACATCACATACTTATCTAACTCACATAAAAGATATATAGGGTAATTGGTGTATCTATTAATTCATCTGCATTATGAGGATATTGGTAAAATAGCCCGAAAACATTTTGTTTTTGGCATATAGTGAATGACTTGGGTAGATTAAATATAGATTTTTGAAAGAATATAATATATATATTTCTCTTAAAAACTACAACATTATGGATATAAAATAAGAATTCCAACCAACTCACCACATCACCCCCATGCCTCACATCATTTTCCAAGTTAGCCACCACATCTAAATTGACAACACCAAACAACAAGAAACAACACAATCATAATAAAATAGTACCCCTATTCATTTAAAGATAATCTATTTTTATATTTTCCAATTTGAAAATCAAATTCATTTAATTGACCTAATTATTTCTCATTAATCATCATCCACACTTAACAACAACAACTAAACATTTCAATAATTCATTAATGATTTCTACCCATTGAATCTCAATTCATTATTTTCAACTAATTTCCATTTTTTGAAGGTAACAAGAAAAACAGAACTAAATATTATCATGACAAAAACCCACATCCAAAACCATATTCCACACCCACATATCTACAAATCTACCCCAGACAAAAGCAAATCATTCAAAAAAGTATCTTATCTTATATTATATTTAAAAAGGTGCTTCACATTACCGTTTACATATAGTTTCAATGAAATTATAAAAAAACATAATTTATAATGGACCAAAAATTTATAAAAATATATATGTGTTTAGAAATATTTTCAATATGATATCAAAAAATCAAATAGGAATTTTATTTTAAAAAACATTAATTCCAACAATATAAAGTTTAAACCACAATGATTTTCAGTGATGAATAAAAAATGAATCCTTCTCAATATCAAAAATATCATTGGATATAAAACATATGAATAATTATCATTGAAATTAAATTTTAATTAAAACAATTAATTATATTAATCAGTATGGTGAGTAATATATTCACAAATATAAATAAAAAATGACCCCTCCTGTATATACTAATGCAAGAGATAGAGAGGAAGGATCCACTACATCAAACATTGCTTTATGTACCACTACTAATGGTTCTTATAAGAGTAATAAAACTATGGGTGACCATAATGAAAATAAAAAACTGTGATTGTATGCTAAAATAGTATCCCGCATCATTCGATTACCATTAAAGTACTAAAAATAAACTTTTACCTCAAAATATCCATTCCTGAATGAAGAAAAAGAGGATAATAGAGAAAAGGAATGAATAAAACCTTCTTATTATAGAAAATGATTGATCTCACATGTTAATGAATAATAGAAAATGAAATCAGGAAAAATAACTTGTAGGGATAAACTTGGTTTTCCAAGAAAAAATACAAAATCAAAATTAATGATGGGGTTTGAGGGGTATATGGATCTTATAATGAGTCCACCAAATACAAGACCATAGGGAATCCTACCATGATACAAAATTGTATTAATGAAAAACAACTTCAACAAAATGAAATATAAGGGACCATTCCAAAGTGATTTTGGTAAAATGTGCATCTGAGATTCATGGATATCTCCACTTAGAAGTTATAGAAAACCATGTATTTAACTGTGGTTCAACTAAGGCCATGATGTCTTATAACATGATCACTAAGAAGGGGTTATGTCACATCCAATATTCAGGGTTCATAATCTTAGAAATTTACAAAACCACACCAAAAGAGAAATGTTGGTCAACAACACAATATCAAGGGTTTCCACACCATGTCTATATAAAAATTTGTATTAGCACTAAAATCTTCTACTGTAACCCTATACAGTAGCCAATATCTCTACAATGAAGCATCCTTCTTTATAAAGCAACCACATTCTCCCTAACACATAACTGATTTTAGATTATTTTCTTAGATATACTCCAATAACTACTCTTCATCTCTTCAGAATATCACGATGACACCACAACCACTAGAATTTATCAGATTTAGTAGGTTGAATGTTTTGAGTCATTATGACCTTGTAAATAATTCCACATGATCATTGAATTCTTACATTATCAAAAATAAATATATTAATTTTACCAAAAAATACCACCGAGAATTTATCAACGTAATCTATAAAGGATATATTCATCCAATTCATAAATATAGAAGAATCATTTGTAAACCCAAATGGCATCACTATAATTTCATAGTGTCCATATAGTATGTGGAATGCAGTCCTAGGTATATGTAACACCCCAATATTTCATAGTACATTATCTCTTCAATGTAATTCAATAACATTCGCTACACGCAACACCGAGTTCGAGCACAACACAACATACCAAACTAGCCATTCAAAAAGCGGTCATGAATATTTTTAACTAGATTATGAATTTTATATACTCTATATAATTCAATAATCCATATTATTTGTTTCATAGAAAAAATATAGGAACTAATACATTTTTTCAGATAAAAGATGTTTTTTTGAAAAAATGCACTTTTACTACGCATTAATCGAGAACCTTTTTTAAAACCAATATTTGACACTTTTATATATTCAATTAAATTAAATTAAATTATTCTATAGAATTGGGACATAAAAATTTAATTTCGATATTTATTTTGTACTTTTCTGATAACTTTTATATTTTGATGAATAGTGAAAAATACTAAATTTTAATTGAAAGTAACTTTTTTAATTGAAATAACTTATAGTTATAAATTATAAATTTTAATAGTTTGAAAGTATAATTATATTATATTATTATTATTTAATACAATTTAGGTTATTATAAGTAATTTAACATCTAATTTGACATTAACACATGTAAATCATTTGATAGTTTTATCTTTTTGAAAAACCACTTTTTTGACAATGTTAATTAATTTTAAATTAATTAATGAATCTTCAATGTTTATAATTTAGTAAAATTAAATTTATTTTTGAATTCAGAATATCAAAATTATCTTATGGTAAATTTTGGTTATTTTTCTAAAAACGTACAATATATTATGATTAGTGAAAAAACAATTCGTTATAGTTTAAAACTGAATATTTATTTAAATAATTATTTAATTTATAAAATATTATTTTAATTATAAATAGATATATAATATATATAATATTATGTTAATTCATTATTTTAATTTTTTAATAAAATTAGATGTATAAAATTTTATTGAACTTTTTAACATCTTTTACCCATCTACTGGGCACATTTTCAAATTTTCATAAAACATAATTTTACTACTTTTATGATTTTAATTTAAAATATCCGAGATAAATGGTTGACATTAGTAAGTAAAATGTGGTACAATAAGATGAAAATAATTTTTTGGTGAATAGTTACTTTTGACTTTTTCAACACAGTTAAATGTAAATTGGGGAATTAAATGTAAAAATGATATTATAATTACCCTGAAACATGACCTAATTATATTGTATAAATTTATTTCTACCAAAAAGAAACCTTAGTAATAAAATATTATCATTTTGGTCCACATAGATTAGATTATGAAATTTATTAATATATTATTTAAATAAGAGTTAAAAGTGTTATATTTAATGTTTAATAAGTAAACCATTTTTAATATAGAGTTATAAAAAAGATAAATTTGACCATAAATATTCATTAGAAAGATAAAAAAAATTTATACATAATTTTATTTTAGGTATAATTTTTATAAATTAAAAAATTAAATTTAGTTATGACACAATGATCATGATGTAATTACAGTATCAATGGATGATTAAAATAATTGATATTATAAAAATAATAATAAATATAAATTGAGGCTTTTGATTCCAACAAAGGATTTAATAGGTTAATATGACATGTTAGGGTTGATTGAATAATTGTTTTTGAAGTATTAATTTTTTTACGACTTAAACAAAAACAAAATACGGAATAATGTCAAACATGACATAAATGAGTTTTTGAAACAAATACTATATTATTAATCGACATAAAATTTATAAAAATATATGGTTTGGCCAATGGACTTAGATAAAGTTATATATATAAATAATTAACAAATTGAGGATTTATTGGCTTTTTTGTATGTTTATTAACAATTTATTAAAATAATAAAAGAGGACTTGGTAAAAGTTAAACTATTTAACTAAGAGTTAATTCTAAAAGGTTGGGTTAATATAATGACATAAACTTGTCTAAATCCAATTGGTTGAGAGTATTTAGACCCATCCACACTTTATATTAGATATCAATAAATTTGGACACATTATAAACCTAATATGGTTTTATTATAAAATAATATTTCAAACATTTCCTAAAGTGACCCCACCTATCTTGTAAAAGGGTACATACCCCTCTCTCAAAATCACACCCCCAATACCATTTGACTCGTCCAAATCCTGAAAACATCTCCTCCCATAATCCCAAAAATCAGCATAGAGGCATTCCCTTGTTCATAAAGCCACCAAATGTAGCCCTTTTGTTCAAATCCAATGGAAACACCCAAAGAAGAAGTAATTATTTTATCACATCTTTAATGTTCATTTCTTCTTCCACATTCTCTTTATTTGTTATTTACATATAATAATAATAACTCAAATATATTCTACATAATGTGATGTTATTATAAATTTTTAATAACCAAACTCATTATTCTAACTATCTTATGAATGACAATGACAGCATGCGTGCCTACGTACAACTTACTGTCACTACGACGTGTTGTAATTTTTTATTCAACACAATGTTATTTAGAAAGATATAACGATGCGTAATATGTATATAAATAATTACAATAACATGATAATTTTTTGTAAAATTAATATACCATACAATTCTACACATTTTAATCAATACGGAAATGATATCGTCGCTTGTGTGTACGTACGACTTATCGTCCCCACAATGCGATGTGATTCATTTCTAGGTTCACCATTCAATGATGATTATAAAAATAAATAGTATTAATAATTATGTAATATATGACATAATAATGATACTGTTGATATGTATATATGTATGTACTTACTTATATCATATTCACTAACATCCGTTCAATATGATATGAAAACGGAAACATCATTTATGCGTATGTACTGCATACCGTCTCCATAAATGGAATTTTCCATTTCCTATATCTATATATTATAAAATTTTATATTCTAAATATATATTATATATAAATAATGTTTTATAATCTGGATATATTTAAATCATTATTATATGATATGATTAAAATAACAAGTTAAAACACATACGATAAAGAAAGCGATTATTACCTGAAATGTTAATTAAACTTGGAAATAATTATTAAATGGGTAGTATAAATTCATAAATGAATCATGTATTCTATAATAAATATTAATTTGTTTTTTTAGTAATTTAATAACATTCTATAGTCAATATACATGAGGTTAAATGTGCCCTCGACCAAAGGAAAGAGCAAGGTATGGGATAATTCATTAATCTCGTTATTATCTGAGATTGTTTATATGTAAGTATTATTTGTATATTTTTATCATATATTTCCATATTTCATAAATTGTTTTCAAAATAAATATTTTACGTATTTTTGGAAGGTACTATTTTTCAAGATCATCATTTTAAATGTTTTAGTCCTCATTAATGTCCATGATTTCAAAATGGGTTTTATGGATTTATTTAAATGGACATGAATGTTTTAAAATTTTATTTATTTTCAAAAGTTTCAAAGTGGTATGGGTCAATTTGATTCAAAAATAACATTTTAATGAATTCTGTTATAAATGGGTGACTTTTAAATGATTTCACAAACGAGATATTTCTCTCAAAAAGTTTTACTCATCATTTTCAACTATGTCATCATCCTTTATATTATTCTTGGTTAAGGTTGGTTTATTATAATAAAATCATATATATTGTATTGAATGTGTTGTGATATGTTTGATTGTAGATGTGGTACTATTATTCTATTCATGGTTTATGGTCTCTATTTTGGAATTTCGTATACTTGTATTAATATGAATGTATATGATATGTCTCAAAATTTTCATATATGGAATATATGAAACATAGTATGTGACGGGTGGAGCCAGCTATAGCTTCTCATTTCATCAGTAGGCCCCATGAGAAAAATTAGTTTCCTGCCATAAGTCCATGAAAAAAAATTATTTTTATTATTGGCGCAGGGCATTGACTATGTGGTAATGATTTTAGACATTAGGCATTCCCTCATTATGAAATTAATTATTACATGTGATTATTTTACTAGTATAATATCTATGTTTATTTTTATATGGTAATTTTGTTTTATTTTCTGTATGTTATGTTCATGTTTATATTTAAAAGGTGGTTGTTTTTATAACACATCTGGGCTTAAACGTTTATATCGTCTGCTAAATTATTTACCCTTACTGAGAATCTGAGCTCACCACATTATTATGATATGTTTTCCTAGGATTCTAAGAATTGTATTATGTTTGATATGCATGGCTAAGATAGGGGAATGATTGAATTCTCAAAATTTTATTTATGTCTTTTTTTGTTTTAATTTGTAATGTAGCGTTCATTTATGTAATCTATTTTCCAAGACGACTAATCTAATTGGTCCATTGGTACTTGATTCCATATAATCATGCCAATTCATTAAAATAATGCACCATCTCTAGGATTCTAGGGTCGTGGAATTACAATTGGAATCATTGGAAGGTTATTACCAACCTTGGTAAATAGATTTTGAAAAACTATGATTAGAGAACATTACCCTTGGATAAACATTGAGGATTCGTATAGAAGAACTTTCTATAATTTTGGTAATGTAGAGATGTTTTTTATTTTTCAATAAATATATCCCTGACTGGATATGTGCAGGTAGAGGCCACTCTGGAACATATGTACATAGGAGTAAAAAATCTAACAAGGGGATTTGGGCTTGACCCGGGGTATCCTGGTACACAACAATTAGCCTTGCTTCACTCTTTGCTACGACACTCCCTAGGGATATACATAGGATAATTCACATTTTATTTACAAGACATTATAAAATATTTAGGAGTAAATACTTCATCAAAGAAAACATTTTTTATGATTATATATTATATTCACAATCTTTTCAATTTACATTTTGTATTTTACATGTTTGGAATAATTCATTGTGATTTATTAACTAATATAGTGTATGCCATTTTATAGAAATGTCACTCAATAGAATGAATGGGAACTCCGTCAATACACATGATCCCCATTGTAAGAAGTATTATATCTTTCATGGTATTAAACTAATATTTTGAAGGGAAATAGTCCTCCACATATTCTCATCATATGATGAAATAGTATCATGTGTTAATAACATAATAAATAATTATCTGAGTCCTATTTATTTGAAAGTATAAAAGGGAATAAAATGATGGTAGAGAGAAAGATGGATATAATTAAGATGGGAAATAAGGATTTTCCCATAGGTGATAACTGTTGAAGGAATCACCTTGGTAAATTATTGAAACAGATGGGAGTTTTTTATATATTTGGAGTAAAAGGAAATCATGTAAATTCTTATAAGGGTAAGAAAATTATTTCAAATTATCAATTCTTCTTCTCCATGGAGTTGGAACACAATGCAAATAAATATCTAAATCATTAAAGTATTCAACAAATGATGCTATTGGATAATAATCAAGTTATTATTCTATAATAGATAAAGAGGAATGACTAGTTTTCTTATGTTTTTATTAAATAAATATTTCTTTTGATTGTTGTATCAATGATATTCTGGTAATTTGAATTATGGATATAAATAATAATTGTATTGTAGTACTATTTCATTGATGATTTGAGTTTATATGGTTATAATAAAATTCAATCAATATCAATTAAAAAAGTTCTGTAAAATACATTGTTGAAGGAATGATAAACCATAATATGGTTCTGATACTGAGTTTGTGAATTTTTAATATGATATGATTGATTTGGATATATTATATTCGATCCTCTTGAATACTTTGAAACCAATTAATTTTTTGTTTATTCCATTATTATTGGAGTTTACAAAATTTTAGGATATAAAGAGTATATCAAATATTCAATAAGGAATAAGAGAGAATGAATGTAATAAATATGGTTTTACAGTAATTCAGGGTGTTATTGTGTTTTAAAATAATACATGATTAAGGTATTGACTTGTTATTACGTGAAAAAAGATCATCATTGTGTTTACCATCCTTATAAAGTTTGGACTGTGAGTTTGGACATAAGTTTTTTGGATAATTGTAAATGTTGGATGAGATTATGTTTTGCCTTGGATAGTATTTTTATAGTTAAATCATTTCATAAGAATATTTTTGGATTGTAATAAAAAGAACAACCAGTTGGTTGGGTGACAACCTGTCATGTCCGGCAAGGTCGTGAGACATGTACATGGAACCGAAGGGCGACAAGGGTGCCTCAACTACTAATGGCCTACATGATTTCCAAGTTTCTATAATGTCATTTTTAAAATTTTCTGACAAATGAATAATAAATTCATTATTTTTGGAACCCTATACATTTAGGATTAAAGGAATATTTTTGACTTATGTCATCTTTTAGAGTGAAAGTTGAGTTTGTGGTTGAAATTAGTTGAAGGATGAAACTCTACATGTCAAGTATATTTTTTCCTCATCTTATAAGAATAAATTAATTAATTAACATTAGGGAAGTTATCTTAAAACTAAAAATGCGTTATACTAATACCTTATGTTTTGTTGAACTTATGATATTTTAAATCCTCATAGATTGTTGGCATTGAGGCACTCAAGTTTACACTTTTTTGTGATTGATAACCTCAATCAGTAGCTGTAAATATTTATGTATTTCTTCCAATTATGTGTCTCTAATTTCCACCAATTATCTCTTAATTGAGTTCATAATATGGTGGTGAATTTTTCATTTTCATTTCCCTCTTATTAAGACTAAATTTTATTAACCCAATTTTGAATGTGGGTTTTCCACAATGGTATTTTTCTATTTTTAACCTTTTGTTTTCGAAGATAAATTTAAAATAGAAAATATTCAATGTATTTAGTGAGGGGATAATGTAACACCCCAATATGTAATTCTGTGTTATCTCTTTAAACTAATTCAATATATTTCTCTACACTCAACATAGAGTTCGAGCACACAAGAACATACCAAAATATCCGTTCAAAAAGTAGTTATGATTATTAATAAATTAATATTTAATTTTATATACTCGATATATTTTTTTAATCCATATTATATTTTTGGTAGATATAATATAATAACAAATTCATTTTTTCATATAAAATAAGTATTTTTAAAGAAATGCAATTTTACAGACTTTTAATGGAGAACTTTTTTAAAAACTATATTTGACACTTTTATATATCTAATTTAATTAAATTAATTTATTCTTTATAAGTGGGGAAAAAAATTTAGTCTTGATAAAATTTGGGGTCTTTCTTGATAACTTTCATAATTTAATGAATAATGAAAATTACTGATTTTTTTTGAAAAAAACTATTTTAATCAAAATAAATTCTAGGGTTAAATTATGAATTTCAATGGTTTGTATGTATAACTAGATTATATTTTTATCATTTAATACATTTTATTTCATTATAAATATTTTCAAATTTAAATTTTAAATAATCATGTCTCAAACTTTTGGTTGTTTTTACTTTTTGAAATCCCACATTTAGGTTTTGACAATAGGAAATACTTATAAATTAATTAATTCAATTTCTACGATTGTTATTTGGTCAAATAGAATTAATTTTTGAATTTGAAAAATCATAATTATCTTAGGGTGAGTTCTTGGTATTTTTCTAAAAATATTATGTTTTTTATGAATAGTAAAAACACTTTGTTATTGTTTAAAAGCAAATATTTATTTAAATAAGTATTAAATTTATATATATTTATCATAAATAAAAATAGATATATAATAACTTTATATGTTTAATGTAATTCATTATTGTCATTTTATACTAAAATTAGATGTATACAATTTTGTTGAACTTTTTAATGTTTTTACGCACATTCTAGGCACATTTGAAAATTTGAATAAAACAGAATTTTACGACATCTGTGAATTGAATTTAAAAATTCTAAGTGACATGGTTGACATCATTATGTAAAATTTGGTTCAATAAGATGAAAATAATATTAGGTGAATAGTAACTTTTTACTTTTTTTACCACAGTTAAATGTAAATATGGTAATTAAAGGTAAAAATTACATTATAATTATTCTAACAGATGTCCTAATTCTATTGGATAAGTTTATTTCGACCAAACCAACCTTAGTAATAAATTTTGATCCTTTTTTCAACTTTTATTAGATTAAGGCATTTATTTTTATTTTATTTAAAAAAGTTTTAAAAGTGTTAAATTCAATGTTTAATAAATAAACAATTTTTAATTTTGGGTTATACATAAGATAAATAAGACTATAAATATAAATTAGAAATATAAAATGATTTTATACATAATTATCTTTTATTTCAATTTTTAGGGATTAAATAATTAAATTTATTTACGACACAATGATGATGCTATAATTACTTTATCAATGAATGATTAAAATAATTGATATTATAAATATACTAAATAAATATAAATTGAGGCTATTGATGACATAAAATAATTTTCTTTGTTAATATTATATTTAAGGGTCTATTAAATAAAATATTATTGAAGTGATAAAGTGTTTACTACTTTAACAAAAAGAAAATAACAAATAGTGTCAAAATTGACGTTAATGAGTTCCTAAAACAAATACTATATTATTAATTGATATAATATGTATAAATATCTATGGTTTGGAAAAAGAACATAGATAAAGTTATATATATATATATCAATAATGATCCACTTGGGGTTCTCTTTTATTTTTATAGTAAATTTATAAACCATTTATTATAATAAATAAAAGAGGACACAGTAAAAGTAAAACTATTTAACTAAGTGGTAAATAAAAAAGATATTGTTAATATGGTGACCTAAACATGTATAAAACCTTTTAGTTGACTGTATTGAAACTCATACCCATCTTATAATTGAAATAAATCAAATTGGATCCATTAGAAACCGAAAATGATTTTATAATAACATAATATTTCAAATATTCTTAAATTCACCTTCACCTCTCTGATAAAATGGTACTTCTCCTTATCTCAAAATCACACTTCAAAAGCCATTTGTCCTGGCGAAACCTGGACCAAATATCATCCCAACCTCCATCAAATTAACCTAGTTTCCTCCCCTTGAGTAGAAATCCAACCTATGATGACCTTTTGTTCAAATCAAATGGAAACACCCAAAGAAGAGGTAATTATTTTATCACCTTTTTCAATATTCTTTTCTTCTTCCACATTCTCATTCTTTGTTATTTACATACCATAAATTATAACTCCAATACCTTCTACACACTGTGATGATATTATAAATATTGTACAACCATATTCATTATTATATCCATCCTTGGAATGATAATGTCACCATGTGTGCGTACGTACGACTTTCCGTCTCCACATCGTGGTGTGATTTGTTATTCAACACTATGTTATTTGGATTGATATAATGATGAGTAATAAGTATATAAATAATAAAAATAACATGATTATTTATCTGTAAAATTAATATACCATCCAATTCCACACCTTTTAATCATTAATGAAATTATATCGTCCCTCTTGTGTACATATGTCTTACCGTCTCCAGGACGCTATGAGATTAATTTCAAGGTTCACCATTCAACGATTGTTATAAAAATAGATATTATAAATTAATATGTAATATATGACATAATAATTCTACTGGATATATATTTATATGTATGTGTATGTACTTACATATATATAATTCACATAAATATGTTCAATAAGACATGAAAACAGAAACATCATTTATGCGTACGTACAAGCCTACCATCTCTATAAATGGTGTTTTCCATTTCATATATCTATCTATTATACATATTTATATTCTAAATATATATTATAAACAAATATTTTTTTATATTTATGAGGTATTTAAATCATTATCTAAATTATAAAATTCAGAATAACAAGTTAAAACACATACAACAATGAAAGAGATTATTACTTGAAATGTTAATTAAACATAGAAATCATTATTAAATGGGTATTATAAAGTCATAAATTAATAATTTATGATACAATAAATATGATTATGGTTATGGTATAATTTAATAACATAATCTGGCCATTATATAGGACTTTAAATGTACACTTGACCAAAGGAAAGTGTATGGTAAGAGTTAATTCCCCAATCTCATTATTATCATTTATTGTTTATGTGTTAGTATTTAATGGGAAATATTTATCATCCATGTAAATTATTCATAAAAAGGTTTTAAAAATAAATATTTTATGTTTTGTTTGGAAGGGACTCATTATCTACTTCAACATTTTAAATATTTTAATTCTTATTAATGTCCACGTTTTCAAAATTGTTTTTAAGGATTCATTTATATGGACCTGAATATTTTAAAATGTTAATTCCATTCAAAAGTTTCAAAGTGGTATGGGACACATTGAATCAAAAATCTATTAAAAATTAATTCCATTATAAATGGGTTACTTTTAAATGATTTCACAAAAAGGGATATTTCTCTCAAAATGTTTTACTGTTCATTTTCAACTATATGAGCGTCCTTTACAGGATATTATATTTGGTTAAGGTTAATTTATTATAATACCATATTTAATATTTTATTGAATGATTTATGATTTTTTTGACTATGGATGTCCAATTTTTATACCATTCATGGTTTATGGTTGATGTATTGCCATTTCGTATGCTAGTTTTAATACGAATGATTAAGAAATGTTTTAATTTTTTCATATGAGGAATGAAATGGACCTAGTAAGTGATAGTTGGAGCCAAATATAGCTCCTTGATTCATCGGTAGGTCTCTTGAGACAAATTAGTGTCTTAGAAAAAGGCCATGATGAATATTTTAATAGTAGTCTTGGCATAATTCCTTGACTATGTGGTAATTATGTATGACGTTAGGCATTAAATCATTATGAAATTTATTATTACATGTGATTATTCTATTAGTAGAATATCCATGTGCATTTTTATATGGTAATGTTTGATTTTTTTATCCATATTATGTTCATATATATATTAAAAATATGTTGTTTTTATTTCACATCATTTCTTAAATGTTTATAGCTTCCGCTAAATTATTTACTCGTACTGATCATCTAAGATCACCCATTTCTTATGTTTTGTTTTCCCAGGATTCCAAGAAGTGCATTATGTTTTATATGTAGGGAAAATATAGGGGAATAATGGAATTCACTATAGATTATTTATATTTTGTTTTATATTCTAACACTTAATTTAACGTCCATGTATGTAATCTATTTTCCAAGGCTACTAAACTAATCGGTCCTTCGGAAAATGATTCCTTGTAATCCTAAAAATGTATTTAAAATTATGCACCGGATCTGGTCTTATGGGTTCATGGCATTATAGTATATCTTCTATTTTTACCCATAGACAATGATATCCTAATTGAAGGTCAATCATGGAGAAATATTAAGATCCTCATAGTCAATCTAATATATCACCAATAAGGGGATGATTATTATTTTTCAACATTTGAATATTTTAATTTTTATGATAGTCAATACCAAGGCACATTGATCAATTATTCTTCTTAACAAAAAGAATTGATCTGGCACAAGGAGTTGTTCTCAGGCATATAAATCCCTTATATATATTTTCATTCAACTTATCCTTTAACACTTTCTACTTGAATTTTCCATTCATGAAAGGATTTATATTATTAGAATAGAGAAAAGTATGTCTTCGATTGAAATTGAATCCTCATGCTTTAGGATAATGTCATGAACTTCATTTGTAAATATATTTATATATTATTATACAATAAGAAATTATATTAATCATGACTTCATACCTAGTTATTTGAGACAATTTTCCTTCATTAATGGGTTTCAAAACCCATCATTGTGAATTTTATTCCAATTTATGTTCATAATCATCCTTGTATCAATATTTGATCACATGATATTTTGGAATACAAAATGAGATCTCATAACCCTGTAATTTGAAATTTCATCTATGTAGAAAATTGAAATTCAAAACCAATATCACATAAAATGTATACAAAATAATAATAAATAGATCATAATGGATTTTCTACCTAATAAATATGTTATATAATAGTTATATACATTAGATAATATCATCATGATAATAGTGGTTTTTATAGGTAGATCATTATCCCAGGATTGAGGTTGTAAATCAAAATTCATAGAATGATTATATGATGTATAACAACTAAATGATTCACATAACTAATGTTATGAACCTATATGATTCAATATATTTTATCCATGTTAATTTAATATTTATTATCTCTTACAAAAACATTTTCAAATATCTCATCACAGTTCATAAAGTGAATGCGAATTAACCAAATATTATACCATGGTAGTGTCTTGCAATGTGTGTAGTCCTGCGCTCAATCATCAAGAATGATGGTTATGATAAAGTCAATTCATAATTGACCAATTTATGGGTGATTATATCTAGGTACGCATATTAATTAACCCGACTTATATTCCTATATTCACGAAGTGATGTGTTTATATGTATAAAATGTAATCTATAATTTAATGAAGCATCAAGTAGTTATGAAATACATAGAAAAATTAAAATAATTGTCACTACATGTCACTAAAATAATTCCTAAAATAAAAAACCCTTCCCTCTGATTCCAACTATAGAGAACCAATACAATGAAATTGTTTTTAGAAATTTTTTTACAGTTTAATTACTACATTTTAAAAATAGTTGTGAAAAATAATGATGAAATGTTTTACTATCATGGAGGGTACCTATAAAAAAATATTTTTTAAAAACATTTATGATCATATATCAATAATAAATTTTCATTATATCCTCTTCAAAAAATTACATATGACATAATCAACTCCATAATGTTTTGAATGAAAGCATGAGAAGGAGAAATAATGAATGGCATGTAGGGGAAACATATCCACAATTAATAACAAATGGATCGTCAATAAGAGGAAAACATGATTAATGTAATAATATAATAATAAAATATCATTATATCATAAGAATAAAATATATGATTGATCATTAAGGATAACGACATATGAACATAATACCAAAAAATGGTTAAAAACACATGGATTATAAATACATATATTACATAAAATCAATACTTAAGAATGCATAATATCAATAGAATATGAAATATCATAAAATAGTATCGTAGTTTGAAAATAAGGAATATTTTAAATATGTAGCGGTAGATACATAATCGTTTTATTTTTTTTGAAAAAATCAATGTATTCCAAATATTTTTTTTAACAAATCCAAGTATTTCCACATTTTATTTTTTTCAGATAATTTGTGTTTATCAACGAATAATTACTTCATGAGAAAAGAAACCATAACCAATGAAATTTAGGGTGATATAAGGACACAACCAACATCATACATACATAAAAGTTCCACATGAAATCAAATAATTCATCTTATCTTAAATAACTCACTGTTTGAAAAATGGTTTCTCAACATTTCCAATGGGTAACAAATTAAGCAAAGAAAAAAATATCATTTGATACCAGAAAATGGTGTCCCCAAATTAAAATATATGGGGTGACTTATAAAAAACTAAATTATTAGAGAATATTACTTAGAAAAGGATACAAAAATGATTAAAAAAATTCATTGGGTGTGGTTCCTAATATCATCGCAAAAAAGTATCATTTTTTTACAATATAAAATAAACATTTTGGAACTTTAAGAGGAAACAACTTAAAATATAATACATAAAAAAGGGATATCTGATCATGGAAATGAGAATCCTTTGAAAAAATGGGAACCACTTTTTTTGAAAACAAGAATTAATTAAAGGATATCAAATTTTTTAATTAAATATAAAGTAAAATATATATATCATTATAGATAATAAAAATTTGGTATTTCTAATGGGTAAAGGGGAACATTATAGGGGATTAAAAATTTTGATATAAATGAAAAATTTCATTAAAATATTCTCAAGATAAATTCATTACTAGTAAATAATATATTCATCTTAGGAGAATATTTATTTTGAAACTAGATATAAAAAAATGGTATATTGTAAATAAAACATAAAATAATAAAATGTTTCATATAATCATACTATATCCAACTGGGTCCTAGAATATATTTTTTTAAATAATTAATAAATATCAAATTTATATTCATAAGTGTTTTGGAAATGATTTTTTATGAAGAAATTGAAGACGGTCTCATTTTGGTGAGTTTAACAAATAAAATGGTGATACAATAAAAAAATTAGATATTGATAATATGAACCTGTAATAATTTATAAATACAAAATAAATATTATTATATTTTTTCACTATAAGATAACATTCCACAATTATCCTTGATATAAATATTATAACATTACACGTATAGGATACAAAAAACCTAAAAAAGAGTTTGTTATAATGATTGAATTTGTAAGATAATGTTATTATGTATTTTTAATATAAGGATTTTTAAATAATTAATAATCAATAATTGCAATTTACCTTAAATAAACTCATTCATAAAACCTCCAAATAGTAGAGGTTGTGGAAAATGAAATTTTTTGATTCTAGAGGTTTTAGTCCACATTTTCACTTGATTAACAATACCATCACACAATTATTGGGAGGAATAATGTTATTAGATAATTGATCAATTTAGAAAAAAATTTAACATATAAACCCATATTATTTAGAAAATCCATTGTTGTTACCATCCATGAGGGATGATTATGGAATAAAACATCATTATGTTGTGTATGTGGTTGTCCAAGAAATTTAGTGACATCAATGAACCAATAAGGGATAAAACATTATTAATTAGTTAAAAAGGATTTATCAACATATCATAAAATGGTGATAGATATAATAATGGTATAAATGAAATGATTATTAATGAAATGTCATGAAATTTTTTGAATTTATTATTATAACAATATAATAGATCTAAGAAAAAATTATTGAAATTATGATCTTGATATCATACAATATTACATAGAATACAGATGATAGGCTACAAGTTAATAATCATGAACTGTGGTTATATAAAATATTAATGTGAGATATAAATATAATTTAAAAAATCATAAACAATTTCAATGATGTAAATAGATATAACAATATCGCATTAGATTTGTATTACTCAACATCACCATTATTTCAATGTAATAGGTTTACAATATACATACTTAAGAATAATGGATTGGTTCAAATCCTCATTCCTATAAATAATTTAATATTTTTTAGATATAATTATTATCCTAATTATATAGAGGAATATATAAATCTATGAGGACTCATTACAAATTAATTATCGATATATAAATGTGCCACATGAATATGAAAATAATAATAAATCCCTAAAAATTATATCACTCTTAAATCAATTAACTAAAATAGGAATCCAAATGAGAAAGGGGTTATTTAGGTAAATACCACTACATTAAAATAATTATGTATTTAGTAATAAAATTATATTTAATAGATTATTATTTTCTATTTTAATTAATTTTTGAACAAAATGAAATATTAATGTCATATTAGAGAACACACATCAGTCAGAAGAAGGAAGTTTTGGATATTATTGATATAGTTGTATTGGAATGTGGATTATCATTGTCCATGATATAAAATATGGTTAAAAATATTAATTGATGGTTCATTATTCAAATAATGATTCCATTTCCACCACAACACATATAAAGAGAAATGGTATTGAATTAGAGTAGAATTTTGATTCTATATTCATTTTTTAAAATTTGACTATTATAGGAAATATAAAATATGAAAATAAAAAATAGTGGACTATTAATGATTTTGGATATAGATAAAAAAATTGATGGAGTGTTGAAATTAAATATGTTTTAATATAATAATATATTATATTTTTTACATTATTTAGCTAAATAAGAGAAAAATTAATTTTAAGGTGGAATATTAATTTAATATTGTTTCTAAAAAATGTTAAATTTTAAATTAATAATTAATGAGCTATATGATATAAATAATGCATTTAAAAAATAAATATTATAATAATTTAGGGGAAAATCGAAGGCAATTATTAAATGAGTTTTCACAACGATTCGTGTAATTATCATAAAAATTTAAAAAAAATTAAAAAAAAAATTCAAATTGTTAATCAAATTACATTACATTTATATTTAATAGTAAATTTCTTATTAATTTATCCCAAAACATAAAGAGATAAATAATATAATAATTTTTGATATGTATACAGTAATTTGAATATTTTCCAAATAAGCTCTATCTAGATTGATTTAAATAAGTAAAATGTAGTTGATCATAGAGGAACACATATCCCAAGGATGATGATATATTGGGTTTAATAAATAACATAAAGGAATAATATTATAAATAGTTAATGAGGAAAATATAGATATAGATGATGGTGGGCACCATACCAATAAATTCAAGAAATGGTAGGAATTGACCCATACATCAAATTTAATGTATGAATATAAATGACATAAAAGAGTAATATAGACAAGTAAAACCGTAAATATAAATTTATAATACATTAGTATACTTTTATTAATTTTTTATATAATAAATTTATTAGTTGTGATACCATTAAATATTAATTAATGGAAAGAATAGATATTTGAATGAAAACACTAAAATGGTGTCTTTACTAACAGTCAACGTCCTCTAACATCTAAAATAATTAAATATAATTAAATATTTATAATGTTCCAAAGTATTTTAATTTTTTGTTATTATTTTTAATAATTTTAATATAAATAATTATTTATATATTAAATAATTTTTTATATGATTGGTTCATGACTTAAAATTTTCTTAGATATATTATTAATGGGAAACAGTCACTGTTAGATTGTTGTATAAGCTCAAATTTTTTGATGGTATATTTTTCATATCATTTTCGATGTATATGTTTCAGTGGTGAAATATGTTTTACCAAGAACACCAAATCAATATGTGTTTCTTCATACAATGGGTTTATGTAACACCCCAGGTAAATAAAGAATATGACATCTTTATATTTATCCATATTTGTGAATAAAATATTAATATTACTTTAAATGGGATGATATGCTCGATGGCGTACCCAATACGCAACCACGAGTTTCTTGGGAATCTTACGTTGCACTCTAATAATAAAATAATATTATTTTAAATGGTAGTTAACGCCTAGCCGTTGTAATGGCGGGAATGAACAGAACTAACTACAAAATGATTATATATGTTTTTCAAATATTTTTACTCTTTACAATAAATGTTAGAGGATTAAAAATGCAAATGAATCTAGTTTTTAAGCGTAAACATTCTAATATTCTTTAAAAGGTCGATTAACCGCCTTTTGATGGCGAACCCCTTTTAAATCCAATTTTTGACAATTTTATAAGCTCTATTTTTCAAAATAAACATATTATTTATGATTGGGACATTGAAATTTACCTTGGGTTAATTTTTTGTATTTTTATGACAATGTTCATTTTTCAATGAATAGTGAAAAATACTGCATTTTACATCAAAACTGTTTTTTCATATAATTTAATTATATGATTATAATATCTTTTTAATTTGTTTTAAAGTGTAATTAGAAAATATTTTTACCATTTAATTCAATTATTGTCATTGGGATTAATTTCACTTTGGAATTAGGCATAAACAAGTACCAAACTTTTCATAAATATTGTTTCAAAAAAACCCGCTATTTGTTTTGACAACGCGAAGTTTTTTTAAAATTAATTATTGAAATTTATGTGTTTGGAATTTGGTAAAATGAATTACATATTTGGAATCATAAGTTCCAAATTATTTAATTAGGTCTCTTTTGTTTTTGGACATTATGAATAGTAACGACGGTAATTATCTTTAATTATCTTGATTAATGAGTAATCGGGTAGTTAAAGAAAATAAGATAATATCATAATAATAAAAAATGACCACAAAATGTTTCCTAAGGCTACTAGTTGTCTCATGGCCGACCATGGGATGCCTTGTGCTAAACTTGGGGGCCCTATGGAATCACTTTTTTGAGAAAGTGACTTTTTATCTTTTTATTTTTAAAGAATGTTAAATGTAACAAAGAATGTATCACCTAAGTAAAATATTTTTAATTTTGTCTACATAAATGATATTTTAGACTATAAATATTAATTGTAAATCTAAACAGATTTCCTACATCATAGTATTTTTTTATAATTTTTAGACATTAAATAAATTAAATTATTTATGACATCATGATGATGCAGCGATGACCTCATTATTTAACGATTTAAATAAAATGGAAAGATAATGTAAAATATAAGACCTACACATGTAAAAAACCTATTGGATGGGTGTATTTAGAACCCTTATCACCTTATCCTAGAAATACATCAATTTGGGACCATTAAAATCCAAAACTCATTTGAAAATAAAGTTACATTTTATACCTTTCCAAGAGTGCCCCTCCTCTCCACTTATAAAAGGCCCCCACCTCTACCTCCTTACCCACACTTCCAAAGCCTTTGGCTCGGCCAACCCCTGCCCATTTTGTCTCTCCACATCCCTTTATAACTCCTTGAAGCCTCACTTTGAGCATAAGTCTTCCCAATGAAGCCTTTGAGCTCAAACCAAAGGGAGTTACCCGATTTTAAGGTAATGTCTTCACTTGTGTTCTTTTGTTTTATTTTGCTTCTCCAACCCCCTAAACTCTTTTTATTCATTTATTTTGTAACAAATCCAGTATATTAAATATACTATGATGTTTTTATAAGAATAATTTGAGCTACACTTACACACACCTACATAAAATGGTTAAAGAACATACTGTTTCTGTGGATGGCGAATTTCGGCCTCACGAAACGATGATTGTTCAACACTCATATAACACCTTAAAAGGTGGTCATTAAGATGTCACAATATTTATATATGATATATAATATGTTTATGTTTCTTTATTTTTCTTTTTTTTCATACCTTTATGGTTTTAGTTGTGGGTAAACACGATAATTTCATTTTAGGAAGTGCGGACTACCGCCCCCTCAAAGTGATTTGATTCGATAATGCCATATGTGGGATGTATAAAGGATGGATTTAATGTTATTATATATGATGTATGTTACATATAAATGATGAATATAATTCTGGAATTCAAATATACATACCTCTCATTTGGTTTAAATTCCATTAATATGACATAGAAATGAAAGTAGCGTTCATGCGTACGTACGGCTTACTGTCTCCATGAACGGTGCATTTTATTTCTTACCTCTAAATGATTATGTAATATTATAAATAAATGTATATTCTAGATATATATGATATATACATCATGAATACAATTATGGATATAATGAACCTTTGACCACACGAACAACATGTAATTAAAAGAAGTCCACTTTCGACTTAAGAACCAAATATCGACAAAACAAACATTATTAACTTAAATGATTACATAATGTTTATGACATGGTAATAAGTGATATAAAAGGAATAATGAACTTGAAAAATGTTCTTAAGGAAGTATAAATTAACTCAATTTTATTATTCAGGAGATTAAAGAACAATCGAGTCAAGTCGGACCCGAGGTAAGGGATCCTACTCCTCTCTTTCTTTTTAAGTACACTCTTTTATGTCATTCCTTCTAAGCTCATCTTTCTTGTTATTGGGATGTTCTTTTATATTAATCTTACTGTAATTTTTATGTTCATATGATGATAGACCCTATTCTCTCTCATCAATCCATTTTGGAAGTTTTGAGTGGCGCCGTTAGGCTGCCGATTTTTCGTAAGAGATCTAACCTCCCTCTTTCTCTTTAAGTACTCTCCTTTATGTCACTTCTTTTAAGCTCATCTTTGTTATGATGGGGGATGTTATTTTATATTCATCTTGCTGTACATTTTATTGTAATGTGATGAGATACCCTATTTGATCTCATCAATCAATTTTTTGAAGTTTTAAGTGGCGCTGTTAGGCTGTCGAGTTTTCGTAATGGATTTTTCATCTCACTTTTATTCCCGTGAGATTTATGCTACATTTGCCACAATTTCCTTTGAGTGGTGTATGTACTGACCATTATTTTACTCATTGTGTAATATTCTTTCATTTATGAGTATTTACATCAATTTTGTATTGTCCTTCTTTCACGGGGCGTATGTTTCGAAAGATACCCATGTCGGTAAGGGAACCTTTCACCCTCCTCTTTTTAAAAGACTTATTTTGTTATGTCTTTTAATTCCCATAATATTATTTTTGGATATGTTCTTCTATATCCTTATTGATGTAAATTTTATGTCCAAGTGATGAGATACCCTTTTTATCTCTCATCAACTCTTTTTCTGAATTTTGAAGTGACGTTGTTAGGCTGTCTAATTTTTGCAAGGGAACTTCTTAACCCAATTTTGATTCTTTGGGATAAACTTGTACACCTTGAATATGTCGTTATATGATTATGTGTGAATGTGCTCAGATTTTTTTACACTTAATACCCACTTATATTTCATGTAACTAATTTATCCTTAATCCAAGGATACCGTCTTTGTATGGGACTTCGTCTCAATCTCCTTTCATTGAGGCATATTTTTTTAATACACCACTTTCTTTTATACGGTGTATAAAACCCTTTGACTTTTACGTTTATCCAAAATGAATCTTTTTATACAAATCATTTTACGAAATGACAAAAGGGAATTTTTTTGTTGTACGTATGTGGCAACAACGACTTCTCCGCAGCCGTGAGCATTATTTGAGTTTCGGCTTCCTCTACAAGACAAACCTTCTTTTTAAAAGAAAAATAAA
This sequence comes from Viscum album, assembly GCA_963277665.1. Classification (NCBI taxonomy): domain Eukaryota; kingdom Viridiplantae; phylum Streptophyta; class Magnoliopsida; order Santalales; family Viscaceae; genus Viscum; species Viscum album. Next base: position 852,949,983 of record OY728145.1, read on the forward strand.
TACCATTTTTTACTTTTCTTTTATTTTGGTATTGAAAATGGTTTTCATAATTTATTTATATCAATGTTTTGTATTGATATCTTATTATTGAAAGGTTGAAATTTTATGTTTCCTTTATGCATGTTTTATGTGATAAGATTATGTTATGGTTCTTGGGAATTGTTATGAAGACGGGTGGTTCCGTGATAAACTAAGGGCAGGTGAGCCCTATATAGCTCTCCAATGCATTGGGTAACGCGAAGGAGTGAAACGTTAAGGTTTCTCTAAAGATATTTAGGGAATATACTATGGTGGCTATTCCAAACGTAACCAAGAGGGTTACTCCCTACGTAAGAATGTTATGAATGCCTCAAGTTACCTTTATGTCTTATGATTTCTATGATTTATTCATGATTTTATGAGGTATGTTAAAGTGCTTATGTTTTATGGGTAAAGTATGATTTCATTCTTATGTATACACGTACTCATGTTTCCTTTCCATATTTTTATTTCCCTTACTGAGCTTTTTATGCTCATCCCAAGTTTTTGAAATGTTTTTCACAGGTCAAGGGAAGGGTACATGATATGATGATAGTGTCAAGGAAGTGTCAAGAAAGAATCCATGTTTTATTTTAAATATGTTTCCATTGATGGGAAAAATGAATACTATCTTTTATGTAACCACTTTGTTTATATATGGAATGTAATGCTAGTTTTATGATCTAATTCTCTAAAACTCTAAACCTAAAAAGATCCTCAATGTGTAATCTTGTAGTAACTCAAGATTAAGTACGGTTTAATTCTGGGTCCTTATAGTTTAAACTAAAAAAATGACTATAAATTATTTCATATAATATGAGTATTATCATGTTTATGTTAAAATTCAAGAAATGTTGGTATGATATTATTTAATAAATGAAGTTATATTCCTCCATGAAATAAATTTTTAATAATTTTCAATAATTCATAACTAAAAAATTAAAACATCATCATTAATTTTGTAAATGTAAAACTACAATACGAGAAATATTTATTTCAATTTTTTATATGATTGGAAAATTAATAAACAATTGATATAACAAAATTAATTATCTTATATTTATTATACTATGTTCATGTTACAATTATATTTTATATGTTATATTTAATGTGGGAAAATGGAAATTGAAATGAAAATAAATGGATGTTGAATTATTTCATCAATGGAGGATATTTAGGGTAGACTCAGGGATAACAAACATGGGTATGTGTAAGGACCCAGAACATCATCAAAAGAAATTACATTATTATAAATATTTAATATGGTATAAATTTCATAAAATCATGTTTATTACACATGAAGAACATTATAAATTAATAATTAATGAAATAATAAGTATTTCTAGAAGTTAAGGAACCTATACCAATGAAATAGTTACTTGACCATAAAAATAATAATATGGCCCTTATGAATAATAAACCCAACAAATGAATGGTAGACTCACCCATGATTTTATAAAAATTAGTCTTATAAAAGGAAAAATATGATATAATTATAACATATTATAATTAAATGAATGTTTTAAAAATTATTAATTAATTATCCATATTTTTATAAGTCATAAATACTTTAATAATTTTTTATTACTAATTTAGTAATTTTGTTAAATAATTCATCTCATCAAATATATTAATAAATTTATATTTTATTTTTTTAGTATTTTACAATAATTTTATTACAAATTAATTATTTATTCAAAATATTATATAATTAGTTATAATTTTAAAATATGTATTTTTTAGTAAATGCATATTTTAATAAAAAAATAAATTTATCATATTTAGAAAATTATTTTCACAAAATGGAGAACATTTTTTAATTTTACACATTCAAAAATGGTTACTTTCAATTTCGTATATTTTCCTAAAATACAAGATTTTTTAAAGAATTGTAAAATACAATAATATATGAAAAAAATTAAATAGATGAATTATTGAGTCATAGAATATTTATGGACTTTGTAATCCGAAAATATTGTACCCTTAGTCGTTATTTTTATATATTATGTTATAATTTTAAAACTATACATTTTTTGGACAAAATATAAAATAATGAATAAATTAATGAGAAAACATACCTCTCCTCCCCTATATATTCAACCCATCAACACCTCTTATCCTCACACCTTCCATGATTTGATATGTTCCCAAATTCTACCTAATAGTATTCTCAAGACTATCCTCTACTTCTAAGATCTCTTGGTATCATCAATGTACCAGACCAAATTCTTTGAGGATCTTAAGGAGAGGGATTCAAGAGGTAAATGCCTCTTTTTCTTTTAATTTATTTTCATGTTCTATTATTTTATTATTTTATCCATAACCATCATCATCAAAATGAAATTATAAATATTGTATCATACATATAATATATATAATATGATAATTAACTAATATATCATTAAACAACTTATCCAATTAATTTTACTATATAAATGGAAACATCATTTGTGAGGTGTTGTTTTATTTTGTTCTGTGATGATATGTTATATTTTCTATCACAATCTTCAAGGATGGTCATGTGATCAAATGCTAATTCAAGGAATATTATGACCTTGTATTGGAATAAAATTCCCTACGATGGGTTATGAAACCCATCAATTATGGAAACTTATCTCAAATAAACATGTATGAAGTTATGATTAATATAATTTCTTATTTTATAAGATTATACAGATATATTTACAATTGAAATTCAAGACCTTATCCAAGATCATGAGGTTTTTTTTCAATCGATATCATACCTTGATCTATTCCAATATTATAAATCATCTTAGTAATGGAAAAATCAAGTATAAAGTGTTAAACAATTAACTAAAAGAAAATCTGTATAAGTTATTTTTACGCCTGAGTACGACTCCTTGTGCCACATAAATTCATTTTTTTAAGAATAATAATGGATCAATGTGCCTCTATATTTACTATCATAAACATTAAAATATCCGAATATAGAAAATAATCATATTCACTTTATTGGTGATCTATTATATTGACTATGAGGTGCTTAATATTTCTCCATGATTGACCTTAAGTTAGGATATCATCATCTATGGGTAACAATATAAGATATAGTGTAATGCCCTGACCCCAGAAGCCCAGATCCGTTTCATTATTTTAAATACATTGATAGGATTATATAGAATCATGTCTCAAAGGACCAATCAGTTTAATAGTATTGGAAAATATATTACATAAGTTAATGTTAAATTACACCTTAAAACATAAAACAAAACATAAATATTTTGTTGATAAGTCAATTATTCTCCTAGCATAGCCCTACATATAAAACATAATACACTTATTGGAATCCTGGGAAAGCAATCCATAAGAAATGGGTGAGTTAAGATGCTCAGTAATGATTTATCATTTAGCATAAGATATAAATTTTTAAGAAATTACGTTTAATAAAAAATCTTTTTAAACATAAACATGAACATAATATAGATAAAATAAATAGAACATTGCCATTTAGCATGCACATGGATATTCTTCTAGTCGAATAATCACATATAATAATTAATTTCATAATGATGGAATGCCGAATATCGGACATCATTACCACATAGTCAAGGCTTGGTGCCAAGAGTACTATTAAACTATTTATAATAGACTTGTTCTACAAAACTAATTTGCCACATGAGAACTACCGATGCATTGAGGAGAAATATCAGGTTCCACCTATCACTTACTAGGTCTATTGCATTCTTCATATGAAAGTATTGGAACATATCTTAAACATTTGTATTAAAACTATCATAAAAAATGCCAATACTTCAACCATAACCATTATGGGAATAAAAATTGCACATCCATAATCAAAGATATCATAACTCATTAAATAAAATATAGAGGATGGTATTGTAATAAATCAACCTTAATCCAAATTATTATTTGGTAAAGGTTTCTGACATAGTTGAAAATGATCAGTAAAACATTTGGAGAGAAATATCCATTTCTGTGAAATCATTTAAATGTAACACCTTTCTAAATAACTCCATTTAAAAGATATTTTTGATTCAATGTTTTCCAAACCACTTTGAAAATTTTTAAAGGAATTATCATTTTAATATACTCATGTCCACATAAATAAATCTTTAAAAACATTTTTGAAAATATGGACATTATTGAGAATTAATATATTTAAAATGATGAACTTAATAAAGTACCACATCCAAAAAAACAAAAAATATTTATTTTGAAAACCATTTTATAAAACAAAGACATGGATGGTAAGAATTTCCCATTAAATACATACACATAAACAATATATGATAATAATGAGATTGATGAATGAACTCTTACCTTGCATTTTCCTTTGTTCAATGGTATGTTTAACCTCATGTATATTGACCATAGTATGTTATTAAATTATACCATTACTATAATCATATTTATTATATCATACATGATTAATTTATGACTTTATACTACCCATTTAATAATGATTTCCCTGTTAAATTAACATTTTAGGTAATAAACACTTTTGTTACCGTATGTGTTTTAACTTGTTATTCATGATTGTATCATTTAGATCATGATTTATATATATCCAAAATATAAAACATGATTTATATATAATATATATTTACAATATAAATATGAATAATCTTTTGATATATGATATGAAAAACATTGTTTATAGAGACGGTAGGCCATACGTATGCATAAATTCTATTTTCGTTTTCATATCATATTGGACATATGTAATAGAATATGATATATATAAGTACATACACACAGTTATATATATATATATATATATATTTATTTATATCTAGTATCAATATTATGTCATATATTACATACGTATTAATAATATCTATTTTTATAATAATCGTTGAATTGTGAACCTAGAAATTAATCTTATCTCGTCGTTGAGATGGTAAGATGTATATACACACGAGGGACAATATCATTTCATTAAGGATTAAAAGGTGTGTGATTGGATGTTATATAGATTTTAAATAAAAATTATCATGTTGTTTCCATTATTTATATACATATTACTCATTATTATATCTATACAAATAACAGTGTTGAATAAAAAATTACACCCCGGCGTGGAGACGGTAAGTCGTACGTACGGACACATGGTGACATTATCATTTAGAGCATGGATAGAATAATGAGTATGGTTTTACCATATTTATAATATCATCACAGTATGTAGAAGGTACTGTATTTATAATTTTGTTATGGTAATAACAAAGAAAGAGAAAGTGGAAGAAGAAATGAACATTGAAGAGGTGATAAAATAATTACCTCTTCTTTGGGTGATTCCTATAGATTTGATCAAAAGGGATTCATAGGGTGGATTTCTACTAAAGTTAATGACTCTAGGTTAATGTGAGAGAGTTTGGGATGTGATTTGGTCTGGGGTTGGTAGGTAAAAATGGATTTGGAAGTGTGATTTTGACAGAAGGAGAAATACCCTTTTATCAGAGAGATGAATGTCACTTTATGAAAGTTTGAAATATTATTTTATTATAAAATAATTTTCGGTTTATAATGACTAAAAATTTATTTATTTAAATTATAAAGTCTTTATCGGTTTAAATCCTCTCAACTAATAGGTTTTAGACAATTTTAGGTCACCATATTAACCCTATCTTTTTTATTTAACTCTTAGTTAAATAGTTTAACTTTTACTGTGTCCTCTTTTATTTATTACAATAAATGGTTAATAAAATTTTTATAAAAAACCAAGAGAACCCCAAGTGGATCATTACTGATATATCTAACTTTATCTATGTCCATTGAATGAACCGTGAATTTTTATATATTTTATATCAATTTATATTATAGTATTTGTTTTAAAAATTCATTAATGTAAATATTGAAAGTATATGATATTTTTTTGTTACTATCATAAACAAATTATCACTTCAATAAAATTTTATTTAATTAACCATTATATGTAATATTAACCTTGAAATTCTTCTATTGAATAAATATCATCAATTTATATTTATTTTGTATATTTGAAATATCAATTATTTTAATCATTAATTGATAATTTAATTACTACATCATTGTTGTGTAATAAATATATTCATTTATTTAATCCATAAAAATTTTAATTAAAATAAAATTATGTATGAAATATTTTTTATCTTTATAATGAATATTTTTAGTTGAATTTATCTTATGTATAACCCAATATTAAAAATTGTTTTGTTTTTAAACATAGAATATAACGATTTTAACTCTTCTTTATATAAAAAATTTATAAATTTCCTAATCTAATCCAAGTGGAAAAAAAGGATCAAATAATATTCCTAAGGTTGGTTTGGTCGAAATATACTTATCCAATAGAATTAGGACATTTTTATGGTAATTATAATATCATTTTTACCTTTAATTACCCTATTTACATTAAACTGTGGTAAATAAAAGTCAAAAGTTACTATTGAAAAAAAAATCTCATTGAACAAAATTTTAATTACTCGCATCAACCATGTCACTAATATTTTTAAAATTCAATTCACAGAAGCTGTTAAATTACGTTTTATTCAAATTTGTAAATGTTCCTAGAAGGTGCTTAAAAGACGTTAAAAGGTTCAATAAAATTTTATACATCTATTTTTATTATAAAATGACTCTAATTAATTAAATTAAACTTATTTAGGTATTATATAATTATTTTTATTTATTATAAAATTAAATAAATTAAAAAAAATATTTAAATAAAAAGATGGTTTTAAACAATAACATAATGTTTTTTACTATTCATCAAAAATTGAAAATTTTCAAAAAAATACCCAATATTCACCCAAAGCTAATATTGATATTCATAATTCAAAAATGAATTATATTTTAGTAAATTAAAAAAATAGAAGTTGAATTAATTAATTTAAAATTAAATTTTGTTGTCAAAACCAAGAAGCAGGATTTCAAAAAGTAAAAACTATCAAACGATTGACATGTGTTTATTTCAGTTTTAAATTTGAAATTACATAAAATGAAATATATTGTATTAAATGATAAAAATATAATCTAATTATAATTTCAAACCATTATAATGCATAATTTAACATTATAAATTATTTTGACTGATAATGTAGTTTCCATTAAAAAATAGTATCTTTCACTATTTATCAATATTTGAAAGTTATTAGAAAAGTATCAAAAATTTATCAAAATGAAATTTTTTTCTCCCTCATATAAAGAAGAATTTACTTTCAATAAATAAAATATATAAATGGGTAAAATATAAGTTTTAAAAAAGTTTCCACATTAAAAGGTGGTAAAATTGCATTTTTTTTAAAAATGCTCATTTTATCTGGAAAAATGAATTCGTTCATATATTATGTCTAAGAAACACATAATATGTACTAAAATATTATATGGGGTATATAAAATTCAAAATTCATTTAATAATATTAATAACATCTTTTTTAACGGCTAGATCAGTATGTCATGGTGCGCTCTAACTCGGTGTTGCGTGTAGAAAAAGTTGTTGAATTAATTTGAAGAGATAACACACAATGACATGTGGGGGTGTTAGATTATCCCCTCCGGAAATAAATTCCATCCTCGCAATTTGATATTTTTCTTCAAAACAAAAGCTTAAAAATAGAAAAATACAATTGTGGAAAACCCACATCATAAATTGGATTAATAAAATTTAGTCTTAATAAGAGGAAAATCAGAATGAAAAAGTCTCAACCAAATTATGATCTCGATTACGAGAAAATTGGTGGAAATTAGAGACACATAATTGAATGAAATAAATAAATATTTATAGGTATTTATTGATGTTATCAATCAAAAAAAAGTTTAAAATTCAGGGCCTCAAATCCATCAATCTATGATGAGTAAAAATATCATTGGTTCAACAAAACATAAGGTTATAGTAAAACACATTTTTGGATTTATGATCCATTCCCTAATGTTAAAAAATTAATATATTCATATAATATGAGTAAAAAAATATACTTCACAAGTATAGATTCATCCTTCAACTAATTTCATCCACAAACTCTTCTTTCACTCCAAGAGATAATATAATTCAAAAATATTTTTTATCTTAATCGTATAGGGTTACAAAAATAATTAATTTATAATTCATTTGTCATACTATTTAGAAAACGACATTATATAAACTAAGCTATCACATAGGCCAGTGGTTGGGGAGGCACCCTTGTCGCCCTTCAGTTTCAGTTACATGTCTCACGACCCTGCCAGACACGATGGGTTGTCACCTAACCTCCGGGTTGTCCTTTTTATAACAATCCAAAAATATTCTTAAGAAATTATTAAACCTTAACAATATTATAAAATGTCAAGAAAAATCTCATAAAACATTTAGACTTATCCTAAATACTTCTTTCCAAAATCACAGTCCAAAATTTGTAAGGAAAGGAAACACAATGAAGATCTTTTTTCCACGTAATAAAATGTTTATACCTTAATCATGTATCCTTATAAAACATGTTAACACCCTGAATTAACATAAAACCTTATTTATTACACTCATTCCCCATTATTCCTTATAGAATACTTGATATACTCTTTATATCCAAAAAATGTTGTAAACACCAACAACAATGGAATAAACAAACAATTAATTTGTTTCAATGTAGTCAAGATTTTCGAATATAATTTATCCAAATCAATAATATCATATTAAAAAATCACCACCTCAGTGTCAGAATCATATTAGGGTTTATCTTTCATTCTACCATGTATTTTATGAAAAGGTTTCAATTGATATGGGGTCAATTTTATTATAACCATATAACCTCAAATCCTTAATGAAATAGTATTGCAGAACAATCCTTATTTATTTCCATAATTCATATAACAATTACATCATTGATACAATAAACAACTGAAATAATTCTATAATCAAAACACAAGAACACTATATATTCCTCTTCATCTATTATAGTTTCATAACTTGATTATTATCCAATAGAACTATTTGGGACATACTCTTACGATTTGGACATTGATTTCCATAGGGTCCCAACTCTTTGTAGATGAAGAATTGATCATTCGAAAACATTTTCTTACCATTTTAATAAAGTAAATGGTTTCATTTTTCACCAAAAATATAAAAAACACCCATTCATTTCATGAATTTTCCAAGTTGATTCTTTCCATAGTTATTACCTATGGGAAATCCATCTTTCCCCACTTCTCTATATCCATATTTCTTTCTACCATCATTTTCTTCTCATTCTTACCTTCAAATCCATAGGACTCAGAGAATTTGTTTATTATCTTATTAACACATGATATTATTTCTTCATATGATGAGAATGTTTCAGATACTATTTCCCTTCTAAATATTGGTTTAATACCATTAATTATATGATCCTTATTACTCTTTGGATCATTTGAATAGTCGAAGTTCTCAATCCATCTATTGGGTTCCATTTCTAAACAATGGCATACACTAGGTTAGTTTATGAATCACAATGTATTGTTCCAAACATGTAAAATACCGAATGTAAATTGAAGAGATTGTGAATAGAATCTATAATTATATTTTCTTTATCATTGATGATGTATTTTCTATTAAATCCATTATAATGGATTGTAATGAAAATGTTAATTATCCAAAGCATATCCCTAGGGAGTGTCGTATACAAAAGTGTAGCATTCCTCGTTATTGTGTACCAGGATACCTCGGGTCAAACCTGAATCTCCTTGTCAAGGTTTTCACACCTAGGTATATCTGTTCCAAAGCCGCATCGACCTACACATATCAAGACAGTGCTGTATTTGTTGGAAAATACAGAAAATATGAACATTAGCAAAATTCTATAAAGTTTTTATATAATAATACTCAATGTCTATCATAGGGTTAGGTGCACCAATCAGAGTTTTTTAAATCCAGTTTCCAAGGTTGGTACTAAACTTTCTATGATACCAACTATAATGATCTGACCCTAGAATCCCAGAGATGGTACATTATTTTAATACATTGGCATGATTACAAGGAATCATGTCCTGAAGGACTGATCAGTTTAGTAGAATTTGAAAATAGATTACAAAAATGAACATTACATTACACATTAAAACATATAACACAACATAAATAATCGGTCTAGAATTCAATTATTCCACTAGTATAGCCCTACATATCAAACAGAATAATCTTCTTGGAATCATGGGGAAACAAATCATAAGATTGGGGTGAGCTAAGATGTTCAGTAAGGGTAAATAATTTTGCAGAATCTATAAACATTTAATGAAAGATCTGTAATAAAATAATAGCCTTTTAAACATTAAAATGACCACAATATAGAGAAAATTAATCAATCAATACCATATAAACAAACACATAGATATTATACTAGTCAAATAATCACATGTAATAATTAATTTCATAATTATGGAATTCGTAATGATGAACCTCGTTACCACATAGTCATGGAATTGTGCCAATAATACAAATAAATTTTTTTCATGGCCTTTTTCCAATACACTTATTTGTCTAATGAGATCTACCGATGAAATTAGGAGCTTTAGGGGGCTACACCCATCACTTACTAAGACCACTACAATCCTAATAAGAAAATGTTGAAACATATCATATACATTCATATTAAAACTGGCATACAAATGCCAAAACATCAAACATAACCCATGAAGAGTATAAAAATAGCACATCTACAATAAAACATACAAAAACTCATTCAATACAATATATAATATTGATTTATAATAAATCAACCTTAATCAATAATACTATACAGTAAAGGATGAACACGTAGTTGAAAATGACAAGGAAAAATTTTTGAGAGAAATTTCTAATTTGTGAAATCATTTAAAAGTCACACATTTATAATTGAAGTCATTAAAAAGAGATTTTTGAATCAAAGTGTTCCAAACAACTTTGATAATTTGGAAAGGAATTAATATTTTAAATCATTCATGTCCATATAAATAAATCCTTAAAACCCATTTTTATAACATGGACATTAATGAGGATTAAAACATTTAAAATGCTGATCTTGGAAAATAGTCCCTTCCAAAAATACTTAAAATATTTATTTTGAAAACATTTTTATGATAAATTTAAATGGATGAAAAAAATTTATCATTAAATACTTACACATAAACAATCTCGGATAACAATGAGATTAAGGAATTAACCCTTACATTGCACTTTCCTTTGGTCAAGGGTACGTTTAACCTCCTGTATAATGACCATTGTATGTTATTAAATTATACCAGAACCAAATTAATATTTATTATATCATACATGATTCATTTATGACTTTATAATACCCATTTAATAATTATTTCCAAGTTAGATTATAATTTTAGGTAATAATCACTTTCTTTATCGTTCGTGTTTTAACATGTTATTTTGATCGTATCATTTAGATCATGATTTAAATACATCCAAAATATAAAACATGATTTATATATAATATATATTTAGTATAAAAATATTTATAATATATAGATATAGGAAATGGAAAACTCCATTATGGAGACGGTAGGCTGTACGTACACATAAACAATGTTTCTATTTTCATATCATATTGAACAGAAGTTAGTGAATAAGATATATGTTAGTACATACATATGTAGATATCACCAAAAGAATTATTATCTAATATATTACATTATTATTAATAATATATATTTTTATAATCATCATTTAATGGTGACCTGAAAAATGAATCTCATCGCATCGTGGAGACGGTAATCTGTACGTACACATGAATGACGATATCATTTCTTTATTGATTAAAAGGTGTGGAATTGGATGGTATATTAATTACAGAAAAAATTTATCATTTTATTTTAATTATTTATATATATTAGTCATATTTTTATCCATCCAAATAAAATAATGGTGAATAACCAATTACACCACGCTGTGGAGATGGTAACCGTACGTATGCACGCATGGTGACATTATCATTAATAGGATGAATAAAATAACGAGTTTGGTTTTACAATTATATTATAAATTCACATTACATCGAATTTATTGGAGTTATTAGTTTGTTATGGAAGTAACAAAGAAAGGTAAATTAGATGAAGAAACAAACTTTGAAAGATGTGATAAAATGATTACCTATTCTTTGGGTGTTTCCTTTTTATTTGAACAAAAGGGCTCCTTTGGATGGATTTATTCACAAAGGAATGCCAATTCTTTATATGAGGGATTTTGGTAGGAGATTTGGGAAAGGTTTGGGCGAGTCAAATGGTTTTGGGGTGTAATTTTGAGAGAAGTTTTAGTACCCTTTTACAAGAGATGTGGGGGTCACTTTAGGAAAATATTGATATATTATTTTATTATAAAAACATATTCTGGTTATAATGTCTCATAATTGATTAATATAGAGGTTATGATGGGGATGGGTTGAAATAATCTCAACCAATTGGATTTATACATGTTTAGGTAATCATATTAACAATATCTTTAAGATGTAACTCTTAGTTAAATAGTTTAACTTTTACCATATCCTCTTGTGTTAACATAATAAATTGTTAATAAACATATTAGAAAAAGCCAAGAAATCCCCAAGTGGTTCATTATTGATATATATAATTTTATCTATGTCCATTGGCTGAACAATAGATTTTTAGAAATACTATATCGATTAATAATATAGTATTTTTTTTAAACTCTTTTATGTCATGTTTGACACTGTTTGGTATTTGGTTTTTGTCAAAGTCATAACAACATTATCTCTTCAAAAAAATTATTTAATCAACCCTAACATGTCATAATAACCTATAAAATTCATGGATGGCATCAAAATCCTCAATTTAAATATATTTTATATTTATAATATCAATTATTTCAATCTTTCATTGATAATGAAATTACTTCATCATCATTGTGTGATAAATAAATTTAATTATATAATTTATAAAAATTATAAATAAAATACCATTATTTATGAAATATTTTTAGCTTTCAAATTAACATTTATAGTCAAATTTATCTTCTATATAACTCTATGTAAGAAATGGTTTACATATTAAACATTGAATTTAACACTTTTAACTACTCATTAAATAAAATAATAATAAATGTCTAAATCTAATCCTTTTGGACCACAACGATCATATTTTCTTCATATGGTTGTTTATGGTCGAAATAAACAGATCCAATTGAATTAGTTTACGTGTTTTGGTAATTATAATATCATTTTTACCTTTAATTTATCTTTTTACATTTAATTGTGGTAAATAAAATTCAAAAGTTATTATTCACCAAAAATTATTTTCATCTTATTAAACAACATTTTACTTAATGATGTAATCCATTTCTCTCGTATTTTTGAAATTTGATTCATAAAAGTGGTAAAATTATGTTTTATGAAAATTTGAAAATGTTCTTAGAAGGTGGGTAAAATATGATAAAAAAGTTCAATAAAATTTTGTACATCTACTTTCATTGAAAAATGACTAATGAATTACATTAAAATTATATAGGTAATATATATCTATTTTGAATAAAAAAATTATATAAATTTATTTATTATTTAAATAAATAGTCTGTTTTTAACTATAACGGAGTGTTTTTTTCACTATTCATCAAAAATTGTAATTTTCTAGAAAAATAACTTAAATTCACCCTCATGTAATTTTGAGATTATAAATTCAAAAATTAATTTTTTTATCAAATTATAAAAATAGAAGAAGAATTATCTAATTTAAAATTAACTAACTTTGTCCAAACCAAAAAGTGATTTTTTAAAAAGAATAAATTATCAAATGATTGACATGTGTTTATGTCAAATTTAAATGTGAAATTAATTATAATGGAGTAAATTGTATTAAATTATAAAAATATAATCTAATTATACTACCAAACCATTAAAATGCATAATTTATGTAAAGACCTATAAATTTCAAGGAAATTTTTTTCTTAATTTTCTTTGGAATTTTACAAGAATGCAGTTTCTGACGGCACGTGATTCGGAGGCCCGGTGTGCCCGGAATCATTTTCCGAAGTTTGGCTCGGGTACGTTCAATGAACGAACGAGCGGGTTTTTCTAACTTTTGAACCGGTGCTCGGAATCGAATTCCGAGGGCACTGATGGAATCGCAGCACAGGTTTTTTCTTAGAAATTCCTCTTCTGGAGTTGCGTTTGCTCAGGTGTGGTTTTTAATTTTTGGGGTTAAGTGAAGAAAATAAAATAAAGTGGTGCGAAAACTTTATTTTATTTCACTTAAAGCCACTTAAAGCTAGTTAAGCTGAGTTGAAGCGGATAGGGTGGAACCCAAAATATCCTACCCTCTTGGTAGGATATTTGTGAGGTGGGGCTCGCACGAGCCCCACCGTTTCTTTTCCTCTAAGTAACGCACCTGCGAAAACTCCTCTTTAATGAAATTCAACTGGTGCGTTTTCTAAAATTCTTAACGCCCCTATTAATTAGGCAGTTAAGACGTTACCATTAATTCACCAAATTAATGGTTCGTTTCTTAACTTGTTTTCAAACTGTTGGTATAATAATAAAATAAGACCAACACACGTTTTTCGTGGGTGCGGATTGTTGAGAGGATTTGGAGAAACTCTATCTTCATCCTCCTTTGCGAAGAACGTGAAGAATGCAAAGAACCTGAAGAACGCATCGTCGCCGACGAAGAACACCGGCCTTCGATGAAAGGCGACGAAGAACGCCGACGATTCTCCTCCCGCGACGTTCTTCTGCGACGTTCCTTCCCCGCGACAAATCATCGATCAACTGCTTGAGGTAGGAGATTATGGATCTTTTAAATTTCCTTTGTGGATTTTATCCTCAACATGGATTTAATTCTTGAAATTAAATCTGTGTGTTTTCTTTAACCCTCGGAGATCGTCGACGTGACACCGTGTACCGCGACGACGCGACGCCCCTTTCGCGACGTGACGATCCTCTTCTTCCGCGACGGTCAATCCCGCGAAGGACTCACGTCCGACGACAACTACGAGGTAGGGGTTTTATTTGAGAATAATATTTATTCCCATGGTTGTTTCCTTCTAGAACAAAGAACCTGGATCAACTCATCATCAAGTTGATCCGCGTTTGTTTTTATATGCGGGACGGGAATCTGTATATACGGGAGTTTTTTTTTTGGGAACTAGGTTCAATTTTAATTTATTAAAATTGTGCCTTGTTATGTTTTCATGTGTTGATTATTATTAACAATTGTTATCACCTAACACGGAGGGTGCGGGCCAAACAAACACGGCCCGACAACCCTCCGCAGTTTTTCATTGATGAGTGGATTAACGGAGTTTATGAAATGGGGTCGGAATGGAGATTGGAGGCCTTGGCAGAAAAGTTAGGATCCCGGGAGAGGCGTAGGCGCAAACCGCAGGCAAAACGGACCACCGGAGGGCGTCCGGTGGTCCGCGGAAGTTTCCGCCAGCGCGCCACGCCGGCACGGCGGTGCCAGCGGCCGGCCGCCAGGAAGCGGCGGCGCCCGGCGTGCCGCCGGGAAGACCCGCCGCGGCTTTAGCCGCGGAGGCAAGCACTAGTCCTGAGGCTGCGTAGGACCACGGGGAAGGGACGCGGCCTTGCGCCGCGTCAAGTGACACGGAGCGGCCCCCGTGCGGGGGCCGCGGCTCCTTTGGCGCAGCCGCTCGGCCAGCCGGGCCGGGCCGCCCAGGCCGGGCCGGGCCACCCAGACCGGGCCGGGCCGCACGTGTCGGGCCAGGTCGCACCGGCCGGTCCGGGTCGCGCCCCGCCGGGTCGGACCCGGGTCGGGTCGACCCCGGGGGTGGGTCGGGTCGGTCTGGGCCCGGACCCCCCGTTTTCGGACCCTTTTCGGTATTTTGCCCATATCTTGGGCTATGAGCCTCTTATTGACGCGCCGTTAGTGGTGATACGATCCATGGATCAAGACGGTCATTTCGGTATATCGCACTCAAGGTTTCGGAGTACTTGGGGTTTGGCCGGGTCTATTCGTACACGAAACCAACCGGACCCTCGGAGCAGAAACACTTATATCTTCAGCTCCGGACGTCCGATTGACATGTCATCAACTTTGTTGGATTCTTCTAAGTGAGATGGATCTTTTGGCTTACTTCGCCCGAGGTTTGTACGCAGGTGGAGTACGGTCAGGTTGGTTTTGTCTTAAAAAGCAACCGGGCCCCTGGGACGAAAAGGCTAATAACTTTCAGACCGGGCGTCCGATTGACGCGCCATCTGCGACGTTGAGTTCCTGTTGACGATACGGAACTTTTTGATACATCGAATCTGGACTATGTGTCAGTTGATGTATCAGCCTCTCGGCTCGTGAAGCGGACCCTCCCGAACGAGCTTGCTGTGTGCGGGAACCCTAGAGCTGGCTGCGACTGCGACGACGACAACTGTGCAGAGATCCTCAGTGGATTCAACAGCGACGACTACAGCACTCAGCGATCCTTTGTGGATCAGTGCTACCGATCCTGTGTGGGTCCGATCCTGTGTGGGTCAGCGCTCAGCGGTCCTGTGTGGGCCAGCGCCTACAGATCCTGTGTGGGTCCGATCCTGTGTGGGTCTTTGCAGGGGTTAGTTACCTATCGATCATGTGTGGGTTAGATCCTTTGTGGGTCATTGCGGGGGTTAGTACCTATCGATCCTTTGTGGGTCCGATGGCTTAGATGAATCAGTGGCTATATCTGATCATCTCTATCGTCATACGAAGAAGTATACCTGTGTGAGCTGAATCATGTTTTGCTTTCCTTTGTGGATTGTGTTGTGCTATCCTGTGTGGATTTACGTTTTGCTTTCCTGCGTGGACTGGGTTGTACTTGGGCTCGGAAGTTGGAGCGTACGAGAATTGATTACTTAGGTATATGTATGGGCATATACCTAAGCAGCGTCGGATGTTACTTTGTGATTGTATCTTTCCTTTGTGGATTATCCTTTGTAGATTCTGGGAGACCTTCGGGGGTCTCGGGGTCCCTACTGAGTAGCTTATACTCACCCCTGCATGGGCTATGCTCGCACTACGTTGTGTTGGTTACAGACGATGGACAGCGCTGATCGTGGTTGAGGCTTGCGGAGCAGGATGGTACCTGAAGGTGGACCACTAGGCGGGACATACTTGGAGCGGTCGGCTGGACCCGAGGAGCAGTGGAGGCTATCTATACCCACCCTTCAGGAGGGATTTCCAGTGGATGGCTCGGTGTTGCGTCTTTACTTTTCAATTGTTGTTTTCCCTTCCAGTTGTACTTTACTTTCTATTTGGGCTTGTATACTGGCCCACTTACTTTCCGCACTTACTGTTGTACTCAGTTTTACTTAGTGTTTACTTCTATTGCTTTCTTTCTCTGTGGTGTTTGTGGTTTACTTACAAAGGCAATGCCTTACCTTTACCGGGATTTACGCCTTGGTGCTAGTCGCCAGCCCCTGGCCTATGGAAGGCGGGCTTGGGGTAGTCACGACACAGGCCCCGAGGACGGGTCGTGACAATTTAACACTATAAGTTATTTTAATTAAAAAAAAAATTCAATTAACATTTTGTATTTTTCACTATTAATCAAAATATGAAAGTTATTAGAAAATTACAAAACATTTATACTAACTAAATTATTATGTCCCGCTTATATATAAGAATTTATTTTAATTTAGTTTAATATATAAAAGTGTCATATATTGGTTTTTAAAAAGGATTTCCATTAAAGGATGGTAAAATTGCATTTTTTCGAAAAAAATATTTTATTTGAAAGAATAAATTTTTTCTTATATTTTATCTAAGAAACACATAATATGGATTTTAAAATCATATGAATTATATAAAATTCCCAATTTTGTTATTACTATTCATTACCGCTTTTTGAACGACTAGTTTGTTATGTTGTGGTGTGCTCGAATTTGATGTTGCGTATAACAGATGTTATTAAATTACTTTGAAGAGATAATGTACTATGAAATATTTGGATGTTACATATACCAAAGACTGCATTCCACATATGGTATGGACACTATGTATTTATAGTGATGCCATTTGGGCTTACAAATTATTCTTCTATATTTATGAATTTGAGGAATATAGCCTTTATTGATACATTGATAAATTCATAGTGGTATTTTTTTATGAAATTAATATATATCATTTGATAATGTATGAATGAAATTATAATGTGGAATTTTTAATATAGTCATAATGATTTGAAACATTAAACCTACTAAATTGGATAAAATATAGTGGTTGTGGTGTCTGCATGATATTCTAAAGTGTTGAGGAGTTGTTGTTGGAGTGTATCTATGAAAATAATCTAAAATAAAATATGTGTTAGGGAGAATGTGGATGCCCTATAAGGAAGAATGATGCATTGTGGGTAGGTTGGATACTGTATAGGTTCCCAAAGGAGAAGTTTATTTCTAATACAAATTTATATATATATATGGTGTAGAAACCCTTGATATTTTGTGGTTGACCAACATTTCTTTTTTTTTGGTTCTATAAATTTCAATGATGATGAACCATGAATATTGTTTGTGACATAAACCCTTCTTAGTTATCATGTTCTAAGACATAATGGATTTAGTTGCTCCATGATTCAATACAAGGTTTTCTAGATTTTCCATGTGGATATATCCATGAATCTCATATTCACAATTTACCCATATCACATTGGAATGGTCTGTTATATTTCTTTTTGTTGATGTTATTTTTCATTAATTCAATTTTTTTCATGGAAGGATTTCCTCTGTTGTTGTATTTTGTGGACTCATTATAAGATCCATGTTCCCCTACATACCCATCATTTATATTGATTTTCTATTTTTTCATGAAAAAACCAAGTTTATCCCTACATGTTATATTTCCAGATTTCATTTTCTTTTATTCATTGACTTGTGAGATAAATCCTTTATTATTATAGGAATGTTTTCTTCATTATTATTCTCCATTATCCCATTGTTCTTCTTTCCAGAATGGCTCTTATGTGGTAAATGTTTATTTTTAGTAGTTTTATGGTAATTTAATGATGTGGGATACTATATTAGATAATAATCAAGGTATTTTATTTACTTTATGGTCACCTATTTTATTATTACTCTTATCAGAACCTTTAGTAGTGCTACATAAAGCATTGTTTGATGTAGTGGATCATTCCTCTCTCTCTTCGATTTGCATATACAGGAGGGGTCATTTTTTATTTATATTTGTGATTATAGTATTCACCATTTTGATTAATATAATAAAATCTGTTAATTAAAATTGAATTTAAATAATAATTATTCACATTTTTTATATCCAATGATATTTTTTATATTGAGGATGATGCATTTTTTGATTCATCATTGAAAATCATTTTGGTTTGGAACTTTATATTTATGGAATTAATGTTTTTGAATATACAATTCATGTGTTATTGTTTGATATCACATCGAATAAATTTCAAACAACATATATATTTTTAGTAAATTTTCGTCCCTTATAAATTATGATTTATTTTAGATAATTTCCTTGAAAATTAATGTTAACTATAATGTGAATCACCTTTTTAAATATACAAAAATATAAAATAAATTTTTGAATGATCTCATATTTTTTTATGGGTGGTTGATTTTTATATATGCTGGTGTGCAATGTGGTTTCACATGTGGTTTTCTATTTTGATGTTATTTAGTTATGTTTTTCAAATTACTTTCAAAAAATGGAAATCAATTGAAAATGATGAATTGAGATTCCATGGGTTGAAATCATTAATGAATTATTGAAATGTACGGTTAGTGTTGTTATGTGTGGTTGATAATTAATGTTAAATAATTATTACAGTTAAATGAAATTTATTAGAAAATTGGAAAATATGAAAAATAGATTATCCTTAAATAAATATGGGTAATGTTGAATTGTGATTGTGGTGTGTCTTGTTGTTGGTTTTTGTTAATTTTGATGTAGTGGCGAACATGGAAATGATGTGAGGCCTGGGGGTGATGTGGTGAGTTGGATGGAATTCTTTTTTTAAATCCATTATGTTGGGAAATTTATGGAGTATATATATACTATTCTTTCTTAAATCTATATGTAAGCTACCCAAGTCATGCACCTTGTGCCGGAAACCAAATTTTTTCAGGCTATTTTACCAATATCGCTACTATGAGGATGACTGATTGGATACCCCAATTACCCTATCTCTATTCTTTTTATTTATATAACTATGTGATGTGATGGAAAAATTCAAAATTTTACTGTGGGTAGTCAATTGATTAGATGATTATATGGATATAGTGGGGGTCTTGCATAGTACGTGGAGGGAATGGGGTTAATTTCATTTATGTTCATGATACCCTACAATTATAGTAATGGATGCTAATGTGGAGTTATAGAAAATGTTTTTTCAAGAGATAAGTGATTTAACATAATAGGAATCATTGGGTTAAATGTGACATGATAACCTAGGTTTCTTCAGGTTCTGATTCTTATAAAGAAGAGATAGGATCTACAAGACATAAAATGTTTGAATTTTTTAGTGGAAAACTAGTGGGAAAGTGTTTATAGGTACCCCTTTATCAATATTCTTCTTATTATGTTATCATTCAATAATTAATTATTCTTTGAGGATGCTATAGTGAGTTTGGGATTGGATAAATTACATGATTTGGATCCATTGATTATACATTTTTCACCATTGCATTAGTATTCTATTTTAACATTGAAATATTATACTTTTTTATGATCATATTGTTTAAACTTGAAATCTCTCCACACAAGTATAAAAAACTCACAGGTTTCCAAGTGGAATGTGAAGTAAATATTGGACATTACTCGTTAAAACCCTGAGGTTATTTCTTGTGTAATTTCATTGAACATTCATTTTGTGTATTTATTTAGAGACTCTTTTATTGTTTACATTATTCATGAATTGTTTAATGTTTTTTTGAGACATTGTTTTATATTATTTCAGGGAGTTTCTTGTTATATGATGTCATGTCACTTGATCCTAAATATATTATAGATGGAAGTTCCTCCCATATGTGGGATTTTATACACTCAGTTCTTAACAACAACCACATGCATACTAGAGGTGGAACCTGGGTGTCATGATTATTCTTTCTACATTGTTATCCTAGTATGGCTACCATTGGAGGGATGTTAAGGAATTTAATTCTATTAGTGGCTGGTTGAGGGATATTAAGAATTTAATTGTCTGACATAATAGATTTTTCATTGGTTTGTATGGATATGATGTTAAATGATCATTATGAATGACATACTATAGGGGGGCTGAGTAAGAAATGGTATTTTTGGGCTCCCATGATCTCATGAATGGACTATGATCCTACATAATGGTAATTTATGGTGATTCAATTTACTAATATGATTTTTTGGGGACATACAGGAATAATGATTAATTATGTTCATGTTAGAATTGGCTTGTTTAATAAATTTTAAAATTAATTAAATTATTCTTAATGAAATATTTGATCCCTTACAAAAATGGGTCATAGATTTTATCTATATATGGATTAGGTAGTTGAGTATTAGTATTATGACATATTTTATCATCACAGGGTTGATCCAGTTAAGGATTATGCTCAATGGTATGAGAAATTATGCACCTTTCAATTATATGGAGAGAAAATTTATAATGTATATATCTCTAGTTTATAGATAAAGTGTTGTCTAAAGGATCTCAAGATCTAATTTGGTTTGATCTTGGCCCTAGTGGAGTTATAGGACACGTTGGTTGTTATTCTAAAGCATGGTACCATGCATTAGTGGTGGGAACTATATCGTATTGACTGGAAGAATGTTGATATTTAATGCATTGACTATTATAAAGAGTTTTATGGGGAGTTCCTATCATATAAAAAAAGTAATTGAAGGGGAAATAGTTACTGTCTTCCACAAGAGATCATGTATGTAGGGGTATTGTAATCAATTTCAGTGACAATTCTACCCAAATCACTTTACTGATAACGATTCCCATTGTGTTACATCATTAAGAGGCACTACTCCCTTTTATCCAGTATGTAGTTACTCCATTTATGTTTCAAAAATACATGTTGTTTTAAGAGAAGGAAGAGAGGATAAATTTTATAAAGTCGTGAGGATATTTACCATGACTGTGGATATATCAAGGTTCCTCAAGGAGAATATTTTTCTGTGTAAATTCTTAGGCATCAGTGCCTTTAATATTTTCACTAACGGGGATTCCTCCTTAGTATATTCATTTATAGCCTTTGGGGAAGTGGTTTCTTATGATTTTACAAGGGGATATGTGATCATGCCATTCATTTGTGGGGATGGATTCCATTCATAAAATTAGTTCCATGTGGTCATTGAATAACACTATGGTAGAGCTAGTATAGTTCAATTTAATATATAACCATTACTTCTACAATGGAAATATCACCTATATTGGTAGGTGGCTTATTTTTAAATAATGGGAGATGATGTAGGAACATGTTTAATATAGCATGTTTTCTGGCTTTAGTGACCCTCAAATGAGTGTGTCCACAGAGGTGGCTATCAGTAGTGATGCAGGGTTGTTGATTGTGGATTATTGAATTTAGTGGAGATTCCATCACATAGGTGAAAGATTTCATTAGGGGTATGACTATATTATCTTAAATAGTTATTTGTGATGTTTTAATTAATGAGATTCAAAATCCTTTTTTCACTGTCTCTAGTCCATGCTCTAGGATTATAAGTAGAGAGGATTCTCATTCCCTAATGATGACAATGCTAGTCCCAGGCCATGACATCTGGTTTGATGTCTCCTAGGGCTGTATATTGATGATGAATTCATGTCACTAATGAAGATATATCTTATGAATTCATATTCATCTGTACTATGTCATTATCTTCAACAGCTCGTTTTATTTTATGCATTTATTTACCAACAACCTTCACAAGAGAGTTTCATCTTGGATGTGAATTACTAGTATGATTTTATTGTTCAATATTATAGTTATAAATTGGTCAATATATGTGGGGATATCCTTCCTTCATTTATGGTAGAGTTTTATAATGAATCAATGGAAACTACGATATTATATGTTCTTGTGTTCAACAAGTAGTTTCGAAATGTATTTTTTATTAGTTTGTAACTCCACCCCTCAACATTATATCACATTTGAGATAGATCTGTAGTCTAATTATTCATAAGTTTTGATGGGTCTGTATTAGATGTAATACTTTCAGAAACATGATTTGAGGATTTAGATAGGATATTTGATTCATATGGGTTTTATATAACCTATTATGACACCATAGAGTTCTATAGTGTTATTCTCATAGAATGTGGATGATAATGTGAGGTTATATATAAACTACTAGTGGTTTAATTAGTGGACAATATAGAATCTCGATCCTTTTTCAAGGATTTATGTTCCATTAGACCAGTTTATAAGATGTAGTTGGCTTTATAAGAAAATTATATGATTTTGATTTCACTAATTATGGTTGAAGGAGGATGATATATTTGAGACTACTTTATGATTTATGTATGGTCAATTTGATTTCCCTTTCGTTTGTTTGATATCATCAATACCAAGTTGTGTTCATGGAACTCATGAACTCTATGTTCCATGTTTTCCTAGACTAGTTCTTATTCATGTGCATTAATGAGGTATTGATATAATTGAAGTAATAGGTGTTGCATTATGATCATATTTTTGTAACTTATCATGTTCTTTAATTCTAACTAATATATAGAAAATTTCCAATTTGGATTTTTTGGACATTGGAGTTTTGATTCAATGGGAATGTGGTTCCCCAATATAGTTTGGATTTAGACTAATAAATTTTTTATGTAGTTATATTTTGGTGATAACCCATGAACATGGAGTATTTTCATAGTATTAATGGTCTGGTAGGAAATTACTAGAGGTTCATGTCCACATTATCATAAATTTTGTCTATGTTAAACTTTTGACCTGGAATAATCATTCTTTTTATAGAATGATCAATTTTAGGTATCATTCAATTTCATAAAGTGGGATTGGCTAGTTCTCTATTGCAACCTTGTCAATAGGAAGGGGTGAGATTTAGGATTTTCTATATTGAGTTCTATCATATATTTGGGGATTATTGATGAATAATAAGGATGTGATCTATTGTGGTTCTAAGAAATTAAACACCCAAAATTGTAACTATACGATCAATGATCTGGGGATTGTAGTGATTGTGTTTTCACTGATGTTTCACCAACATTACCTCGTTGGATAATGTTTCCTTATCTTTACAGATCACATGATTTTTAGGTATGTATTTTCTTTCCATGATATGAATATGAATCTATAGATATCCATAGTTTTCCTCTAGGAAAATAACATTGATATATGTTGCACATCATGAAAGTGGATTTCCATAGAATATTATTTAGTAAAGATTTCATGAAATGATGTTGTTCTAGAATCTAGATATGATTAGAGCGTGATGGATGAGTTGAAATCCCGACACATATATGGAAGTGTTTTCAAGTGTTAAGTTTTATTATTTTTTATGAAAATTAATCATTTCATGATGTATTAGAAGAATAAGTATCATTGGGGAGACTCATAGGAAGAGGTTATGTGTGATCATGTTGTCTATGGTGATACAACAGAGGGATGGTATAAGGATGTTCAGAACAATATGATGTTTCATGGATGATTTCTCAATATGGTGGTGATACTTGGGGTAGTACTTCAAGAGTTTTGTTTCCACCTTTAATATTAAACCCAAAATACTCGAGGATATAACATATCATGATGTTACATTTTTTTCACAAGTTGAAATTTTGGGTGGAATCATTTTTGGTTCATTCCTTGATTTCACAATAGGAAATTAATAAGAACCATTTTACTGAAAGATTGTTTACCCCATTGAAATTTCATGAGATTAAGTGGGATTAAATATCCATGGATTTATATAGGGGGTTACCATTGGGTTTGGAAGGTTTTGTTTCACCATTTGTAATAATCGATTAGTAAACAATCATTTCCCTTCCTATTGATATTAGAGTTAGGTAGAGTTGATGTTTGGTCAACAATGTATGTGGATGAGGTTTGAGTTACAGGGGAGATTCAATGTTCATCATATTATATTATGTTACATGTTTTAATAAATGAATATATACATGACTGTAGAATTATTATGGCACTTAGTTATGTCTTGTCACTTTCTTCAACCATCATATGTAAAGACATATATAAAAAACTTAGGATATACTTGATAATTTTCTAAAGGCATTCATCTTGGACTTAAAAAATCATTGAAAAATAACATCACTTTATATTGGTTTATTTATAACAAAATATATCACTCATTAATCTACATGACTCTGTATGTGTATTTTTATGGGAGTTCACATCTTAGAGAATCCTTTAAGAAGATGTTGAGTTACAAAAGAAGGTGAGAAATGTTCCTGAATTCAACCTTGATTGTGATGGGATAATAAAGTTCAGGAATCGGGTTTCTGTTCCCCCCATCCCGGAATTAAAGAAGGAGCTGTTGGATGAGGCTCATATTTCTTCATTCTCTATTCATCCTAGAAGCACAAAGATGTATAGGGACCTGAAAGAGTACTTATGGTGGGATGGCATGAAAAGAGATGTTGCTGAATATGTCTCTCTATGCTTGGTTTGTCAGCAAGTTAAAGCTGAGAGACAGAAGTCTAAGGGGATGTGACAACCATTACCCATACCCGAATGGAAATGGGAAAACATTACTATGGACTTTGTCACAGGACTTCCTAAAACATCCAAAGGCAATAATGCTATCTGGGTCATAGTTGATCATCTTACCAAGTTTGCACACTTCATTGCTATTAGAGAGGATTTCTCTCTGGATCAGCTTGCCAGGATATATGTAAAGGAAGTGGTAAGATTGCATGGAGTACCACTTTCTATTATATCTGATCAGGATCCGAGATTTACCTCAAAGTTCTGGCGAAGTCTTCAGCATACTCTGGATACAGAGTTGAGTTTCAGCACTACTTATCATCCTCAGACAGACGGTCAGTCTGAGAGAACAATTCAAACTCTAGAAGATATGTTGAGAGCTTACTCTATGGATTTAAAAGGTGTTTGGGATTAACACCTACCTTTTGTGGAATTTTCTTATAATTATAGCTTTCACTCAAGTATTCAGATGTCTCCTTATGAATCTCTCTATGGAAAGAAATGCAGGACTCCAACTTGTTGGGTTGAAGTTGGGGAAAGAAAGCTATTAGGACCTGATCTCGTTAATGAAATGGCAGAAAAGGTCAGATCTATTCAACAACACATAAGAGCAGCTCAGAGTCGACAGAAAAGTTATGCCGACAACCGAAGAAAAGACCTAGAGTTTGAAGTGGGTGATAAAGTGTTCTTACGAATATCTCCCTGGAAGAGAGTCATGAGATTTGGAAAGAAGGGGAAGTTGAGCCCTAGATATATCGGTCCTTTCGAAATACTGGATCGTGTTAGGAAGGTAGCTTACCGACTGGCGCTTCCACCGAATCTCTCTCAATTTCACGATGTGTTCCATGTATCTCTCCTGAGAAAGTACATACCTGATCCTTCACATGTACTTAGCTCAGAAGTTGTATCGCTGGAGCAAGATCTTTCTTATGAAGAACAGCCGATAGAGATTCTGGATCGTAGAGAAAAAGTCCTACGAAGCAAGACCACTCGATTGGTGAAATTTTTATGGAGGAACCACCAATTAGAAGAAGCTACATGGGAGCTTGAGGATATGATGAGGGAGATTATCCTCATCTGTTTGTTACAAAGTGACGAATTTCGAGGGTGAAATTCATTTTAAGGGGGGTAGAATGTAACACCTGAGACTTTTATGTGAAATATTTTGTTTTTATGTTATATAAATTATCAAATAAATCTTTCACTACACACAACACTAGCTTGTCTTGCTTTACACGCAATCTCGGCCTTCCTCGATAGCTTGTGTCGTACGCAATACCAAGTTTCACTAAACAATGATATGCTATTAAAATATTATTAAAACTAGCCGTTATGAATAGTAATAACCAATTTTTGAAATTTTATGAATTTTATTTTTCAAAATGGACATCATTTTTGGATTCGGAATATCGAAATTAGCCTAGGGTGAAATTTTGGTATTTTTCTAAAAACTTTCAATTTTTGATGAATAGTGAAACCACTAAGTGGTAGTTAAAAAACTGAATTTTTCATAAAACTTAATTTTACCGCTTCTGTGAGTAGAATTTAAAAAATCTGAGAGACACGGTTGATGTCAGTAAGTAAATGTGGTTCAATGAGATGAAAATAATTTTTTGGTGAATAGTAACTTTTTACATTTTTTTACCACGGTTAAAAGTAAATAGGGTAATTAAGGGTAAAAATGATATTATTATTACCCTAACACATGTCCTAATTATATTTGACAAGTGTAATTCGACCAAAAACAACCTTAGGAATAAAATATGACCATTTAGGACCACTTGGATTAGATTAGGACATTTATTATTAATTTATTTAAAGAAGGTTAAAATAGTTAAAATCAAAGTTTAATAAGTAAATCATTTTTAATATGGGGTTATACATAAGATAAATTAGACTATAAATATTCATTAGAAAGATAAAAATATTTCCTACATAATGGTATTTTATTTGTAATTTTTAGACATAAAATCATTTAATTTATTTGTGACACAACGATGATGCAGTAATTATCTTATTAATGAAATATTGACATAATTGATGTTATAAATACCCAAATAAATGTAATTTGAGACTTTTTATGAATTAAACTAATTTTATAGGTTACTATGACATGTTAGTATTGATTTAATTAACTTTTTTAGAACTAATCATTCTGTTATGATTTTCACAAAAATCAATTACTAAATAGTGTCAAAATTGACATAAAATAGTTTTAAAAACAATATTATATTATTAATTGTTATTTTATTCCTAAAAATCTAAGGTTCGGACAAATGACTTATATAAGGTTATATATATTAATAATAAACAACTTGGGGTTCTTTTGGCTTGATATAGTAAGTTTATTAACCTTATAGTGTAAGAAAACAAGAAGACATGGTGAAAGTTAAATTATCTAACTTAAAGTTAAATCTAAATGATAAGGTTAAAATTGATACCTAAACTTGTCTAAATTCTATTGGATTAGATTATTTAGACCCATACCCACCTTAGCTTCTAAATATATCAATTTGGAGCTATTAAAAACTGAATTTAACTTTATAATAAAATAATATTTTTAGTTATTCCAAAGGTGCCCCTCTCCTCCCTTATAAAAGGGCACCTCCTCCCCCTCTTCCTCACACCACATTGAGCCTTCAAGCTCGGCCAACCCCTGCCAATTTCTCCTCTCCACTTCCCTAGAAACATCCTAGAGGTTCTGGTCTTCTTCAAAGACTTATTTTAGTGCCCTAAAAGGAGGTCTCAAAGAAGCACTTCAAAGAAGAGGTAATGTCCGTTACCAATTCTTTCATCTTTATTTCTTCTTCAACTTCTTCTTCTTTAGTTGTTTCATTATGAAGTAATAAAATAAGTATCACTCATATACTGATATGTTATTATAAGTATGAAACAACCCTATTTCACCATTTATCCATCCTACGGAAAAAGAAATCACCGCGCGTGCGTATGTATGGAATACCGTCTCCACGTCGTGGTGTAATCTATTTTCCACCACCACCTTACATGGATGGGTATAATGGTGTAAATAATGACTATATGTGACTATTATAAAGTGATATTTATTCTGAAATAGTATACATACACTCCAATACAATTCCACGATCATAGGAACAATATCATCACCCGTGCGTACGTACGGAATACCGTCTCCACGATGTGATGTGACTCGTTCTACATGATCTTCATTGCATAATGATTATATAAATGAATTGAATGAATGAATATGATATATATTACACTAATACCATTCTGTAAATGAGGTATCTATAACCTAAAGAGAAGAATAATAATTTATTCGACAAAACACGCATAAGAACAAAAAGTAATAAACACCCGAATAACAAGTAGTAATGAAATATTTCTAATAAGAAGCTAAGAATATGACCATATATGATATCATAACAATAATTATGATTCTGGAATAATCCAATTACATTATTTAAATCATTATACAGGATTTTTGGACACT
Source organism: Viscum album (assembly GCA_963277665.1). Taxonomy (NCBI): domain Eukaryota; kingdom Viridiplantae; phylum Streptophyta; class Magnoliopsida; order Santalales; family Viscaceae; genus Viscum; species Viscum album. The sequence continues at coordinate 852,978,990 of OY728145.1, forward strand.
TACGAAGCAAATCGGACCTAAGGTAAGGGAAATATCACAATCTCATTTTTATCCGAGATTGTTTATACTTTAGTATTTACTGGGGTGTATTTTATCATCCAAATCCATGTTTCCTCAATATTTAATATTATTTCCATCCACCTAAAATTGTTTAAATCCAATTTTACCCTTCAGTGAGTATTTAGTAAAGGATATGAAAGGAATCTTTTGTCGTTTTTCGTACGAGGTACTTTTTGACTTTTCAGACAAAAGTACGAAGAATGTTTTTTTAACTTATACGGCGTGAATGGATTTTTAAAACATTATTTACAAGAAGATTACGTTACAAGTTATCAAGTTTATTTTTAATCAACTTCTTTTAGTTTATAATTGTATGACATGTTAAGAAAGGAAAATTATTTTTGAAGTAGAAAGGATATTTTCCTCAAGAATGGAGTTCAAGTGTTTTATCAAAATTATTTTCCATATAAGATAATAAAGGGTTCTGTTTTCATCCCTATTATTACATTTATTTGATTATGTTGTGATGTAATTATTTTTATGAATTCCTTTATCTTATATGAATTGTTTTATGATGTCATGATGTTTAAGAACCCCATTTTTATTACATGGATTATGCAATGATATATGATTTATGATTTTGTGACACACATAAGAATGGTATCATTATGAGATGGGTGGGACCTATATCTCCCTCCAATGCATTGGGTAAAGATTTTATATCTCATTAGATAGACATGGCTGGAATGGTAGGTTATACCAGTTCAGTGAAACAGGACTAAAACGGGGAGTGAACTCTGTTCAGAAATGGACTTTGTCCACTAAGATAGTCTTGGCAATGAGTGTTGACTAATAAGAAATGATTCTCTATGATTATGTGTGTATGCCACAAAGTTTCATGTTTTAAGTTATGATTATTGGGATTACATTTCACTACTATGATTTATCCCATGTTATGAAATTATGCTCTCTTTTGCAGGTTACGATTTCCAAAAGTTATGTTCTTATGAATATGATGTGATTGATATTTCTTTTGTTTACCCTTACTGAGCATTTGAGCTCACCCTTTTGTATGTTTTCTTTCCCCAGGTCAGGAAGAAGGTTATTAAGTAAGATATGCCAAAAGGGACTATATATATGATGAAATAAATGGGAGACAGTGTAGACGCTTTATGAACCAGTTGTTTATGTTTCCCAGTTTCTAAAGACACTATACCTATATGTTTCTTTCATGGTTTTATTATATGTTGTAATAAGTATGATTTAATTTTGAATTAATAAAAATGTATGTAAAGTATGGATCGTTATAGTTTGTATCAGAGGAAAGGTATAGTCAACCTTTGGAAACTAGGATGTGAAAGCCTTAGTAAGAACCCTAAGGATAAGTCTAAGCATAGAACAAAATCTTAGTGTTTTAGAAATGGCCATGAATAACATAGGATAAGACCATAAGTGTGAAAATTTATTCTTGATTATGTGGTTTTCTTATTATAATTAGTGTTTATCACACTATTCTTCTTGGTTTTAGTCAATGGCTGGAACCCGAAGGAACCATGTTAATGCGGAATGCGACGGGCAATGCAATGATTGTCCCCCTGAGCAACCAAACGTTATGGGAGCTGGAATGAAAAATCTTGTATCCATGCTCACACAACTTTCTCAAGCTATGAATCATGCAGGACTTCCAAACGATCAAGGGAAGGAGCAACATTCTGTTGAATCCTTCATGAGACAGTGTCCACCTTCATTCAGCAGGTCTACTGATCCATTAGTTTCTGAACAATGGATTAGTACTACTGAAAAGATATTTTCAGTTCTTCAATGTTCTGAGCATGATAAATTCATCTTAGCAGTGTATCATTTGGAAGTTGATGCTAATCAATGGTGGAATATTATTAAGAATATGAGGCAAAGGGATGAAATTGAGTCCATGGAATAGGACGAGTTCAAGAACTTATTTTTCAATAAGTACTTCCCTCATATTCTCCAAACAAAGATGGAGAAAGAGTTTCTTTAACTGAAGAAAAAGGATGATGAATCTGTTGGTACCTATGAAGCAAATTTTACAAGACTTTCAAGGTACGCTTCTGGTATTATTATCCAACCTGAGATTAAGATCGATCGATTATTTAGTGGCTTAAAACCAAGTCTTCGAAGGGCCTTAGCCCTAAGGGACTTCAATAGCTACGAGGAAATTGTTTGATGTGCTCTCAAAGTTGAGATGGAGATTGTAGTAACCCATCAGTCATATGGGTTTTATAAGAAGAGGAAAATGGAATTCAAAGGAAAATCTAAAGAGCACACTAAAAAGAAGATGAGCTTTCCCTTATGCTCAAAGTGTGGAAAGAAACATGGAGGGAGTTGTCTTAAAGGGACAAGTAAATGTTTCAAATGTGGAAAGGAAGGTCATCGGGCATTTGAACGCCGCGATGATGGGAAGAAGATGTCTAATGATGCAAACAAAGGAAGGGATACACAGAATGAACCTACTACACTTCAATGATTCAAGTGCAAGGATATGGGGAATTATGCCAATAAATTCCCTAATCCAAGGGTTGATGATGATGGTCGATGTCAACAAACTCTTAAGGATAAAGACAAAGGAAAGTCACATGAAATTTCTATCATCGATGTGGATTACGATAACGATGTGGTGAAAGGTACACTTACCATACACTCTAAAGTAGAAAATGTTTTATTTGATTCTAGATCCACCCACTCTTTTATTTCTGAAGAATTTTCTAAGGGTATCACCGTATTACCTCAACAATTAGATGTTGAGTTAGCTGTGACAACACCTAATGGCAAAACAGTCGCATCAAAAGTTTATAATTCTTCTTCGATCGAAGTTTGTGGGAAAGTGCTTCCTGCAAATCTTGTGATCCTTCCTATAATGGAATTTGATGTGATTCTTGGCATGGATTGGCTTTCTTTATATGGATCTCATATCAATTGTCAAAGAAGGGAAGTCACACTTCATATTCCAGATCATTCTATGACCGTATATCAATGCAAGGTTGAACATAACCTTCTAGTGGAAATTCCTTCTACCTTATGGGTCTTGATTCCACTAAATGAAAGTTATTTATCTCAAATGGTTGGTGAGAAACTCACGATTAAGAATTTTCCCATTTTATGGGAGTTTTATGATGTCTTTCCGGAGGAATTACTGGGTCTTCCACCAAATCGTGAAGTTGAGTTTTCAATAGAACTCGTCCGGGTGCTTTTCCTATTTCAAAGACACCTTATAGAATGGCCCCAATTGAGTTGCAGGAATTGAAGAAGCAACTCCAAGAGAATCTTGATAAGGGATTCATACTCCCTAGTGTGTCACCTTGGGTAGCACCTGTTCTATTTGTTAAGAAGAAAGATGGATCAATGAGACTCTACATTGATTATCGAGAACTTAACAAGATCACTATCAAGAACAAATATCCTCTCCCACGCATTGATGACTTATTTGACCAACTACGCGGAGCTCAATACTTTTCCAAGATTGATCTTCGTTCAGGGTATCATCAATTAAGGGTCAAAAGGGAGGATATACAAAAGACGGATTTCCGTACAAGGTATGGACACTATGAATTTATAGTGATGCCATTTGGTCTTACTAATGCCCCTTCTATCTTCATGGATCTGATGAATAGAGTCTTTAGAGACTATCTTGATCAGTTTGTGGTAGTCTTTATAGACGATATTCTTGTCTATTCAAAGAGAAAGGAAGAACATGAAGATCACTTGAGAATTATATTGAAGACCCTGAGAAAGGAGAAGATTTATGCCAAATTTACCAAGTGTGAATTTTGGCTCCAAAAAGTTTCATTTTTGGGTCACATAATCTCAAAAGAGGGGATATCTGTGGGTCCAGCAAAAACAGAGGTTATCGAAAGATGGTCGAGACCAACAACAGTGACTGAGATCCGATGTTTTCTTGGTTTGGCTTGATATTATCGACGTTTTGTGAAAGATTTTTCACGATTATCTAATACACTCACCAAGTTGACTTGGAAAGGAGTTAAGTTTGTTTGGATGGAAGAATGTGAAGAGAATTTCAAGGATTTGAAAAGAAGGTTATCCAGTGCACCTGTGCTCACACTGACTTGTACTGGAGAAAGGTTTGTGATCTACAGTGATGCATCCAAGAAGGGATTGGGGTGTGTTCTTATGAAAAATGATATGGTGATAGCTTATGCCTCACGACAGTTGAAAATCCATGAGCAAAATTACCCGACACATGATTTGGAGTTAGCTGCGGTAATCTTTGCATTAAAGATTTGGAGGCATTATCTTTATGGAGAAAGGTGTGACATTTATACTGATCATAAAAGTTTAAAGTATATTTTCACACAAAAGGAGCTGAATATGCGTCAAAGAAGATAGCTAGAGCTGATTAAGGATTATGACTGCTCAATCCATTACCACCCTGGGAAAGCAAACAAGGTGGCAGATGCATTAAGTCGACAAGACCATGCCAGTTTATCCATGATGAGGATCACAAAAGATCCAATATTTATGGATTTACAATGGATGGATCTTGGAATTATAATGGAAGGGGAAAAATATTATCTTTCTCAAATGAATGTTCAACCATCTATACATGTGAAGATTAAAGAGGCACAGAAAGAAGATGTCGAGTTATAAAAGAAGGTGAGAAATGTTCCTGAATTCAACCTTGATTGTGATGGGATAATAAAGTTCAGGAATCGAGTCTGTGTTCCTCCCTTCCCGGAATTAAAGAAGGAACTGCTGGATGAGGCTCATAGTTCTTCATTATCTATTCATCCTGGAAGCATGAAGATATATAGGGACCTGAAAGAGTACTTCTGGTGGGATGGCATGAAAAGAGATGTTGCTGAATATGTCTCTCGATGCTTGGTTTGTCAACAAGTTAAAGCTGAGAGACAGAAGTCTAACGGGATGTTACAACCATTACCCATACCCGAATGGAAATGGGAAAACATCACTATGGACTTTGTCACAGGACTTCCTAAAACATCCAAGGTCAATAATGCTATCTGGGTCATAGTTGATCGTCTTACCAAGTCTGCACACTTCATTGATATTAGAGAGGATTTCTCTCTGGATCAGCTTGCTAGGATATATGTAAAGGAAGTGGTAAGATTGCATGGAGTACCACTTTCTATTATATCTGATCGGGATCCGAGATTTACCATGAAGTTCTGGAGAAGTCTTCATCATACTCTAGATACAGAGTTGAGTTTCAGCACTGCTTATCATCCTCAAATAGACGGTCAGTCTGAGAGAACAATTCAAACTCTAGAAGATATGTTGAGAGCTTGCTCTATGGATTTCAAAGGTGGTTGGGATCAACACCTACCTTTGGTGGAATTTTCTTATAATAATAGCTTTCACTCTAGTATTCAGATGGATCCTTATTAAGCTCTCTATGGAAAGAAATGCAGGACTCCAACTTGTTGGGTTGAAGTTGGGGAAATAAAGCTATTAGGACCTGATCTCGTTAATGAAATGGCAGAAAAGGCCAGATCTATTCAACAACACATAAGAGCATCTCAGAGTCGACAGAAAAGTTATGCCGACAACCGAAGAAAAGACCTAGAGTTTGAAGTGGGTGATAAAGTGTTCTTACGAATATCTCCCTGGAAGAGAGTCATGAGATTTGGAAAGAAGGGGAAGTTGAGCCCTAGATATATCGGTCCTTTCGAAATACTGGATCGTGTTGGGAAGGTAGCTTACCGATTGGCGCTTCCACCGAATCTCTCTCAATTTCACGATGTGTTCCATGTATCTCTCCTGAGAAAGTAAATACCTGATCCTTCACATGTACTTAGCTTAGAAGTTTTACCACTGGAGCAAGATCTTTCTTATGAAGAACAGCCGATAGAGATTCTGGATCGTAGCGAAAAAGTCCTACGAAGCAAGACCACTCGATTGGTGAAAGTTTTATGGAGGAACCACCAATTAGAAAAAGCTATATGGGAGCTTGAGGATATGATGAGGGAGAGGTATCCTCATCTGTTTGTCACAAAGTGACGAATTTCGAGGGCGAAATTCATTTTAAGGGCAGTAGAATGTAACACCCGAGACTTTTATGTGAAATATATTGTTTTTATGTTATATAAATCATCAAATGAATCTTTCACTACAGACAACACTAGCTTGGCTTGCTTTACACGCAACCGCGGCCTTCCTCAATAGCTTGCGTCATACGCAATACCGAGTTTCACTAAACAATGATATGCTATTAAAATATTATTAAAACTAGTTGTTATGAATAGTAATAACCACTTTTTGAAATTTTATAAATTTTATTTTTCAAAATGGACTTCATTTTTGGATTCGGAATATCGAAATTAGTCTAGGGTAAAATTTTGGTATTTTTCTGAAAACTTTCAATTTTTGATGAATAGTGAAACCACTAAGTGGTAGTTAAAAAACTGAATTTTTCATAAAACTTAATTTTACCGCTTCTATGAGTGGAATTTCAAAAATCCGAGAGACACGGTTGATGTCAGTAAGTAAAATGTGGTTCAATGAGATGAAAATAATTTTTTGGTGAATAGAAACTTTTTACTTTTTTTACCACGGTTAAAAGTAAATAGGGTAATTAAGGGTAAAAATGATATTATTATTACCCTAACACATGTCCTAATTCTATTTTACAAGTGTAATTTGACCAAAAACAACCTTAGGAATAAAATATGACCATTTAGGCCCACTTGGATTAGATTAGGACATTTATTATTAATTTATTTAAAGAAGTGTTAAAATAGTTAAAATCAACGTTCAATAAGTAAATTATTTTTAATATTGGGTTATAAATAAGATAAATTCAACTATAAATATTAATTAGAAAGATAAAAATATTTACTACATAATGTTATTTTATTTGTAATTTTTAGACATTAAATAATTTAATTTATTTATGACACAACGATGATGCAGTAATTATCTTATTAATGAAATATTGACATAATTGATGTTATAAATACCCAAATAAATGTAATTTGAGACTTTTTATGAATTACACTAATTTTCTAGGTTAATATGACATGTTAGTATTGATTTAATTAACTTGTTGTGAACTAATCATTCTGTTATGATTTTCACAAAAATCAATTACTAAATAGTGTCAAAATTGACATAAAATAGTTTTTAAAACAACTATTATATTATTAATTGTTATTTTATTCTTAAAAATCTAAGGTTCGGCCAAATGACTTATATAAGGTTATATATATTAATAATAAACAACTTGGGGTGCTTTTGGCTTAATATAGTAAGTTTATTAACCTTATAGTGTAAGAATACAAGAAGACACGGTGAAAGTTAAATTATCTAACATAAAGTTAAATCTAAATGATAAGGTTAAAATTGATACCTAAACTTGTCTAAATTCTATTTTATAAGATTATTTAGACCCCTACCCACATTAGCTTAGAAATATATCAATTTGGAGCTATTAAAAACCGAATTTGACTTTATAATAAAATAATATTTTTAGTTATTCCAAAGGTTCCCCTCTCCTCCCTTATAAAAGGCCACCTCCTCCCCCTTTTCCTCACACCACTTTGAGCCTTCAAGCTCGGCCAACCCCTGAAAATTTCTCCTCTACACTTCCCTAGAAACATCCTAGAGGTTCTGGTCTTCTTCAAAGACCTATTTTAGTGCCCTAAAAGGAGGTCTCAAAGAAGCACTTCAAAGAAGAGGTAATGTCCGTTACCGATTCTTTCATCTTTATTTCTTCTTCCACTTTTTCTTCTTTAGTTGTTTAATTATGAAGTAATAACATCAGTATCACTCATATACTGATATGTTATTATAAGTATGAAACAACCCTATTTTACCATCTATCCATCCTACGGAAAAAGAAATCACCGCACGTGAGTACGTACAGAATAACGTCTCCACGCCGTGGTGTAATCTATTTTCCACCAGCACCTTACTTGGATGGGTATAATGGTGTAAATAATGACTATATATGACTATTATAAATTGATATTGATTCTGAAATAGTATACATACACTCCAATACAATTCCACGATCATAGGAACGATATCATCACTCGTGCGTACGTACGGAATACCGTCTCCACGATGTGATGCGACTCGTTCTACATGATCTTCATTGAATAATGATTATATAAATGAATTGAATGAATGAATATGATATATATTACACTAATACAATTCTGGAAATTAGTTATCTATAACCTAAAGAGAAGAATAAGAATTTATTCGACAAAACACGCATAAGAACAAAAAGTAATAAACACCCGAATAACAAGTAGTAATGAAATATTACTAATAAGAAGCTAGGAATATGACCATATATGATATCATAACAATAAGTATGATTCTGTAATAAGTCAATAACATTATTTAAATCATTATACATGAGTTTTGGACACTTACGAAGAAAATCGGACCTAAGGTAAGGGAAATATCACAATCTCATTTTTATCCGAGATTGTTTATACTTTAGTATTTTCTGTGGTGTATTTTATCATCCAAATCCATGTTTCCTCAATATGTAATATTATTTCCATCCACCTAGAATTTTTTAAATCCAATTTTACCCTTCTGTGAGTTTTTATTAAAGGATATGAAAGGAATATTTTGTCGTTTTTCGTAGGAGGTACTTTTTGACTTTTCCGACAAAAGTACGAAGAATGTTTTTTTTAACTTATACGAAATGAATGGATTTTTAAAACATTATTTCCAAGAAGCTTCCTTTACAAGTTATAAAGTTTATTTTTAATCAAATTCTTTTAGTTTATAATTGTATGACATGTTAAGAAAGGAAAAGTATTTTTGAAGTAGAAAGGATATTTTCCTCAAGAATGGAGTTCAAGTGTTTTGTCAAAATTATTTTCCATCTAAGATAATAAAGGGTTCTGTTTTCATCCCTATTATTACATTTATTTGATTATGTTGTGATGGAATTATTTTTATGAATTCCTTTATCTTATATTAATTGTTTTATGATGTCATGATGTTTAAGAATCCCATTTTTATTACATGGATTATGCAATGATATATGATTTATGATTTTTCGGCACACATAAGAATAGTATCATTATGAGATGGGTGGGACCTATATCTCCCTCCAATTCATTGGGTAAAGATTTTATATCTCATGAGATAGACATGGTTGGAACGGTAGGTTATACCGGTTCAGTGAAACAGGAATAAAATGGGGAGTGAACTCTGTTCAGAAATGGACTTTGTCCACTAAGATTGTCTTGGCAATGAGTCTTGACTAATAAGAAATGATTCTCTATGATTATGTGTGTATGAAACAAAGTTTCATGTTTTAAGTTATGATTATTGGGATTAAATTTCACTACTATGATTTATCCCATGTTATGAAATTATGCTCTCTTTTGCAGGTTACGATTTCCAAAAGTTATGTTCTTATGAATATGATGTGATTGATATTTCTTTTGTTTACCCTTACTGAGCATTTGAGCTCACCCTTTTGTATGTTTTCTTTCCCCAGGTCAGGAAGAAGGTTATTAAGTAAGATATTCCAAAAGGGACTATAGATATGATGAAATAAATGGGAGACAGTGTAGACGCTTTATGAACAGTGTGATTCATTTCACAGTGCCTTTATTTAGTTATTTTCAACAATTTGTAACCATAGAAGTGTATGATATATCATGGTGTTGTGTTTCCCTTATTAAGTTTGAAATCCATGTTCCCCTCGAACCACATCATTCATCCATCTTTTATCTCATTTCATAGCTATCTGAAGTGAATCTATTGGAGTTATTTCATCCCCTTTTCATTAACTATTTGTATTGGTATTGGAATGTAAATTCATATTGGTTATAGGTATACTTAAATTACATCCTACCCTTGTTTTCCAATATTATTCATCAATGAAACTATATATATAGAGAAATCAATTTTTTTGTGATTTTGTAGGGGACTTATTTTGTAAAATATTATCTTGTACAATCAATAAATTGTCCCTTTATCATGGGGATAAGTTGTTATCTTCCCCATTTTTTAACCATTAGTAGTGGTTTATGATGATTTTATGTTGTACGGAATCATTCATCTATATTCATGTTGTACATTCATGAGGAATCATGATTTTTTATCACTGGGAATATATTATTCACCAACATAATTAGGATGATGAATTATAATAATTGAAATTGAAGGGTAATGTGATATATTTTAATTTTTTATAGCCTATTATATTTTTGATATTGTGTTTTATGTATGCGTGATTCATAACAAAAAATTATGGAAGTTTGGTGCCTTTTTTGTGATAGAGGTGATGTGTTTTTGGAACCCCAAGATGTGTTATTATTTTATATCACCTATAATAAATGGATATTTAGTTATACCCATTTAATAAATTTATTTTCCCTTAAAATTATATTTGGTTTGGGAATTCCATTTAAAAATATTTCGATTTGTAATGTGAATCCCCATGTTATATCGGAAAAATTATATGTGAATTATATAAAAGAGGTTGTGATATTTGTATGTGGTTTGTGGGGTAGTTATAATGCGGTGTGGGTATATTATATGTCTGTTATCATGATGTGGTGGTTGTGGATTTCCAATTGAGTAAATGTGGGGATTTTTGATATGGAGTGATTGGTTTATTTTTTATAAAAGTTAAACAATTTTAGTTGAAATAATTAAATATTGACGAATTGAAATGTAATAAAATTAAATGGATAATAAATGCTTGAAATGATTTTGGATGTGTGGTTATGTGTGTTTTACAATTTCTTCTAAATAAATTGGGTGGTTGTTGAAATTTTTTTATAATTTGGAAAATGTAAAAAATGGAATTAGATTAATTTAAAAGTTCAAATGTGGAATGTTCCATGTGGTGGGCCTTACTATGTGGTGTTGAGATTTTTGAGGTGGAAAAAATGTAACAGGTGTTTTGAGTGTTATGGTGATTTATTTAGTAGTTTGATATTACTATTGTGAACCCATAGGTTTTGATTCAATGTTAATATATATTTATATTTATATTTATATTTATATTCATACCAAATGATTTATATCGGCACCCACCTGTGTTGATCCACATATACCAATAAACAATGTTTATAGGGGAAGTTTATACCAACATGTTGATGGAGAGGATAGATGGAAGTATTCCCCCTTCATCCCCACTAACATCCAAAAGAGATAGATATGAAAAGGTTGTGATGGATAGAAGTAAGACGTACACTAGTGGTATTTATTCAATAATTTTTTTTTTTGTTTCTATGGCGAGTGTCATGAATAGTCAAAGGAGGGGACAATGATCTTCTCATTTATGTTCAGGATAACCTACATATATGCTCATGGATGTGGATATGGTGTGATGGACCAGGTGTATTCATGCATGAAGTGATGTGACGGGCTAAATATCATAATGCAAGATCGGAAGTGATGACCTAGGTGTTTTTAAGAGAGATGTGTTATACATATGAGATGATATCTATAGTATGTATGATATTCGAGTGTGAGAGTTGAAACCTAGTGGGTATGAGGTTCATAAAACTATAATTTATTTTCATCTTATAGTGTTATTATACATGGATGAGTTATATAGTGATTGTTCCATAGTGTGGTTCGGTGTTAAATGTTAATAGGATTTTGTGTTGTTGGTTATATTATATTCCCATTGGTCGAATTGTATATTCTTTTCAAATGTTCATGATAAACATTTGTTGAAATCCTATTGAGTATAATTTTATTCTCACCCTATTTATATATAAACTATAATTTAGGATTCCAAAATAATTACATGGAACCTTAAAAATATTACTATCTCATACCTAGGGGATTTTTCTATTCCACTACATTATCAATTTTTTTATTTATTATGAGACTCTTTATTTTTTTATATTATACATACATTATCAGATGGTTTTATGATAATTTCATTAATATTTTTAATTTTTCACGATTTTAGATATTGTATCTCCCAATACTAATTATATTAAAGAGGTTATTTATTTAAATATTTGATATTTTATACCCTTAATGTTAGTCATTGACTCAGGAACTATAAGTGGCCGGATGCAGATGGTTGTTATCCTTATTTGTTCACTTCTATCCCTAAAAGGGTTCTTATAGATTGAGGGGTCAGAATAAAGAACCTAATGAAAGGATAAATTATATTAAAAGTTTATAATGTGTGATGTTAGGTTTAAAATAGTATCATTATTTAGTCATGTAATCCACAATGAGGTTATATCATTAGACGCATCAAAGATAAATGTAATTGAATAATGGATGAGTCCAACCTCTATTTATGATATCCGATGTTTTCCTGGATAAGATAAATACTATTTTATCACATTTTGAGAAGATTCTATGATTTTCCAATCCACTAAGAATGCTTTCAAAGAAGGGTGTGATGTTCTTCAAGATAATATAATTTTGGGAAACTTTCTTGGATATTACAATGTGATTGGTCATTGTCCTTTTGATAACACTACCCAGCAGTGGAGATGTGTTTCTAATATATAATATGAATTATTTTATTGTTTTAGAATATGTTATAAGGTATAATAAGAAGTTAATTTATAATGAAAACCAAAACTAAAAAATCATGATAAGAACTACCAAAATAACTTTATTGTTCTTATAACATTAGTATTTTTATTTAACTTTTGGCGATAACATATCTATTTATAGTAAATGTTATATTTATTGTAACTATAAAATCCTAATGAATATATTGACACAAATATATCTGAACATCCAACATAGTAGATATTTATAACTAATTAGGGAATACAACATGAAAATATATTACCACTATGGGAAAGAAAACTGTGAGTCTTATACCTGTAGGAGGAAGTGTAATTTTATATTACCATCATTGAGGATTTAAACAATTTAATACTCATTAATTTATAATGGAATGATATTTAAATCACAAGGGATGGAGAGTATTCAAACCTTTCTGAAATTACTTCCCACCCATCCTATCATGAAAATATTGAAAGAGCACCACAAACATTATTTCATATTATAGGTTAATTTATTTAGTATTTTAGATAATAGATTTAAAATATAGGTCATTATATGGTTTGGAACTCAATAATGCTTTCCATTAAGCTAATTAATTAAGAAGAATCATTTCTATAATGGTCATTTATCGTCCTTATTTATTAATTTATGTAGCATGGATATGTATATATATCTAAAATAAAACTTGTAATGGGATGACAGGAATAATGAATTTTTTAAATACACATCTTTATGATTGGTAGGAAAATAAGTGATTAATCAATGAAAAAAAATTAGGGTCTATTGTAACCATTAACCATACAATAATGTTAATTTGAAATCAATTTCATCGAATTTTTATGATTCCCCAAAACATTTAGAGACATAATGCTACTCTAGTTCTATTCTATGGCCTTCTAATGTCAATATATTTTATCAACATCATAAAATATATCTATCTAGAATAACTCTCCATGGTATGAATAAGAATGTTGGTATAATAATAGAGTGGTAAAACATACATTGTGTATTATCATGATCCATGGTTTACATCAATATTATTTGGAACCCTTCAAAAACACTTGGAGAAAGAGTTGTGTTTTACGATATATTAGCATAGTCAGACAAATGGCTATTATGAAAGGACTATAGAATCTCTATAGAATATATTATGATCTAGTTTGATAAAATTCAGATGATTTCTGGGATCTATATTAACTCTTTGTAGAGTTCTGGTTTAATAATTTTTATCATTCTACCATTCAGATCGATCCTTGGGATGCTCTGCATGAAAATAGATATTTGAATCTTGGAAACTAGGATGAATATATACAAAAGAATAGAATAGTTCATAATCATGTCCAATAAATTATTGAGAATTTTATTTTGATTTAGTGTCATTTAAATACATTATAATGTTAAGAAATAGATACACAGATAATGATTAATGAAATATTGAGTTAGATGTTGGTGAATTTTTTTTGATTTGGATATCTCCATGGAAGGGGGTTATGAGCTTTCTAGACAAATGGACTTTAAACCCTACATACAAAATCCCATTTGAGGTCCATGATCATGTTAGGGAATTAACTAATCTTCCCAAATAATATCCTCACATCTCTTGAGAACATTATGTATTCTATTTATCAAATTCATATAAGTTTATAGTATAATTGTCACATGAAATTAATTCAAAATATGTTCAACTAGAACACGATCTCTCATACGAGGAACAACTCGTGGAAATTATAGATCTAAAAGATAAATAATTATAAAATATGACCACTCATTTCGAAAATTTATATACAATTATTATATATTCATTGAAGATATGTGGGAGCATGAGGATATGATGATATAAAATTACCCTCCACTTCCTTCTTCTATGTAAAAAAATTTCAAGGATTAAATCATTTTAAGGGCGGCAGGGTGTACCAATCCAAAAAAAATGCAATTTTTGAAAATAATGTTATCTTAAAAAAGCTTCTTGACGTGTTCCACATAATTTCAATAAACAAAAACAAAGTAAAAAAATATTATTGAAAATATATAATAACGACTTCAATGGTAAACCATTAAATATTTATAATATAAATAATTTATACGATTAAATATTGAAAAAAGTAATTTTCAATAAAATTTATTTTCTTATATTATTTATATTCAATGTTTAGACAATGTGTATAATATTATATAATAAATATAAAAATTTTAAATTCATTTTTTACTTCATCATAGAGAAAAATACATAATATTTTGATCGATTTTTTGAGAATTTTTTTAGTAGAAAAACAAGATTTTTGTGAAAAGTATTCCCATTATTTCATCATAATGTTATATATTCCTTTATGATTACAAACCATAATATAAAAAACATTAATAAATAAAAATATGAATTTTAAAATCAAAATTGAACTTATAATTGGATGTCATAAATTATGTATTATTAAATTAAAATTTTATTTTAATAAAATATATTTTTTATCATTTCTAAAGAATAATGGGTTGAATACTGAAATTTGACTTTAGATTTCTTAGAAATCCTCCTAAATTTTATTTTCTTCATTAATAAAGTTTTTTTAGTAAAACAAGTACCCCAAATAATTATATCATATTTATAAATTTAATGAATTAAATCATGGTTTTTTTAATATAGTTTTTATGTTATTAAGTTTATATTAAAATTTACTTATCATGACATTAAAATTATTTGTATTATTTTTTTAAAATATTTCATCTTAATGTTCACATTAGGAAAAATAAACAAATATTAAATTTTTCGTATTGTTAAATACTAAGGATAAAAATTAATTACCAATGAAAAAGTTAATTTGAATAAATGGTAAAATTTAAATAATATATATGTCTTAAATCACACTTATATTTGTATCAAAGTTATTAAATGAGAATATTTTTTACTTTATTTTTTCTCACACCCTCACCTTCCACATCTTAGCTATTGAACCTTGAATGGTTTCATGGAATTAGTAAAAAATGATGTATATTTTAAAAAGTTCCATTTTTTATTTTATAAGAAGAGACAACCTAAACCCTTTCAATATTAAAATTAATAATTGAAAACTTAAAATATTTATAATCATATAATCATATACCTTCTACATAACCTTTCACCACCTTATGTTTTCATAAATCCTTTACATCAAAGGAGTCTTCAATGAAAATACTCAAGCTTCCAACGTGAGTACTAAATTTTCTTGGTCTTCTATTTTATTCAACATATCAATAAAATAATTTAAAAAATATTTAATTTAATTAAATAAATATCATTTTTATACATAATTTTAATTATATGATTTATAGTACTAATATTCAAACTTTTCCATCCAGTAATATAACAAAATAACATCGGTCATGCGAAAATGGAAACTACCACCTCCAAGATGTGATGTGGTTTTCATACAACATAGTCCCTAATGGATGGTATCAAGTATGTATTTGAAGAATATTTAGGTTTTATATTACTCAAATACCATTATATAATTAAAATTTACATATGACATCTTTCCTTCGATTCTTTGAGAAATTTGATTTTTATTCATAACAATGTGTGGACTACCGCCTCCACGTAAAATGAATTTAATTTTTTATAACCACCCATAATATATAGTTTTTATACTGATATCAATGATTATATGTACGAAATATATATGGTTGAATATTATTTAAAATTAATATAAATTTTATATTATAACATTCTCTTAATAAATCATTCCTAATACTACACTCTTGTTTAGGTCTTTTTTACCACATACATGAGTGATATTGTATTGTTTACATCGTATAAAATTAATGAATGTAATATTATAGAAATTATATGTAATAATAATTTATTTAATATTTTTAAATAATTATGGGATCATGTTATCAATATTTTATAAGGTCGTAAAAATGTCATGATTTTATTCATTAAAATCAACAAAATGGGATTTTCTACAACTTCATCATCGCAAATTGTCAGAATATCAGTTAAATAATTAATCAATTAAATAATAAAATAAATAAATAAAACTTATATAGAATCTTATTTTGATCTTGGAATGAATAAATATTTGATAATTGGGTATAACATCATTTCAATTATGAAAAGTTAAAAATAGTCATCATTTATTGCACTAGATGAAAAAAATAGATGATTACTAGAAAACATACATGCATTGGTTTCTTATAAAGGAATTTAATAAATGAATATATAAATGAAAACATTTATAAAATAGGTGATTAAAATATTATTTTATATATTTCATGTTAGATCATATTAAAGTAAGTGGAAGTAATGGTAAGGGATTTCATTTAAATTTCTATTAATTGAGGCATACTTCATATTTATCCACCATTTATTATTTTTAGGTGGGTTGTAAACAACCTATTTCATATAATATTTCATTAATCATCATTAATTTTTGATATTGGATGTTTAATCTCATTATATTAACTTTATTGGGCCTTTCAATGAATTTGTATCTAGGCTATATGGGGTTTTCATTACCCAAATCCAGTTATTTTTCTTTAATCACTTCGCTTTGCCAAAGGTTCTGCACGTAGGATCATATTGAACCTATGTGAATTTTATATTTTTTTACAATGTTATTTTTCATAGGAAATAATATAATACTCCAAATTATTCAACCTTTATTAGAATATTTTTTTATGGAATTTTATTTGGAATATTTAACACAATTATATTTTAAAAGAACATTATATTTAATAACATATACAACCCACGACATCGTGCATAAACAATCCATTATATATTATTTTATAAATGATAATGTTATTAACATGAAATTGAAGTGGGACTATGAATAAAGTTAACTATATTAAGAAATATATAGTAATGGTATCCTCAATAAAAATTTATTAATTAATTATTATAAAATAATAAGTCACTTTTTTGTAAATTCCTTTCATTCTTCAAAAAAGTTATTCAAAAATAAGTTTATTTAATTATTTATTGAATACATTAATTAATTTATACAACTTAAAGAAATTTTAAATCATATAAAGGATATAATTTTTTACTTAATTATTTCATATTTATCTTATGTTGAATTTTAGGAATTTTTCTAAATAGATTGATTTTTCAGTAAATGGAAAAAAATAGTTTGTATGAAATATGATATATTTTATGATATCAATAATAAAAATATATGATACAAAAATTTACATGACTAATGAAAATAATAAATAATTAATTTTTAATTCATATATCATATAAAATAATTTCAGATATATAATTTAATATGTATTCAATGATAAAAATTAAAATCAACTATTATGCCCACACAATGCATGTGTAGCATTTGAAAAACAAAATTTGGCTTTCTGAACATAATATTTGAAAATGAAGAGTTATTCTACTAGCTTGGTAAGTAAATATGAATTATTATTGATTATTATTATGGATAATAATATTTTTTAGTTTTATACGAAAAGTGAATAATATTAATCCTTGTGCAATGCTTCTAAGACAATGGAAAAGGCAAAATAACATTTCAAGTAATTTTTCATAAAATAGATGTGATAAAATATAAATATTATATAAATATAAATATTTATCATTTACATTATATATTTATCTATATAATGGTATTTATTAATTTTTTTAATAAAATAATTAGATTTAAATCTTCTACAACAATTACATAATGCTTGTGCAATAATTTGGAAAATCAAGTATGTGATTTTAAAAGCGGTAAATGTATTTTTTATGTGTGTTTTATAGTTCAGAAAAAACAATAGATAAATTCTAATAATTACCAATTTTCTAAAGGATTATGTTTTAACTTAATTATTATCATTAACTGTTTTTAATCAATGAAAATGAATAGTTTTAAAAATAAAAGTACCAATAATGAATAATTATAAATATTTTATTAAATGATTTAAAATAAAAATACTCATATATTCTGCCATGTGGATGCTATTTGGGTAATTTTATTCACAGTTTTTCATTTATGAGAAACTTTTTTTTATAAAAGGGACATTATGTACCCCTAAAAATTAAAAAACATGGATATCAATATAATCCTAAAAATGGTTAACGATGGGTTAATATTAATAGATAAGGGTTACAAATCACATAAACATCTAAAGGTAACAATAGATGATATTATTTTTACTTATCACCATCATACCTTTTAAATATCTCAATTTTTTTATTCTTAAATGAAAAATTATATATATTAATTTAATAAATTATGTATTTCAAAGAGTTCCCCTCCCCTTATTAATAAAAGTGAATATCCTATCCTCTATTCCTAACCCAGTTGAGCACTCTCATTTTTCCATTAAATAAAAAACTACCATCCAAAAATATATCCACAAATCTTATTGTTCTTTATTTTTTTCTGAATTTCAATATTCGGTGGATTGATGTATAATAAAAATGTGGTTATCCAATGAAGAGGTATAACATTAAACTGAATATTTTTGTTTTATTTTTTCTTCTACATCGTTAAATAGTATTATAAACACTATGATATAACAAAATTAATTTATAATATACAATAAGGTTTTATTAATTTAATTTCATAACTATTATCCATCTCTTTATCCATCAAACAGTAAATGAAACCATCATTCGTGTGTAAAATAGACTACAACCATATGAACAGTTGTAATTCATTTTCCATCACTGCCTCTCATGACTTGATTCAATGATGTATTTAATTTTTTATATGGTATTAATAACATAAATTTAATTTTTTAAATATAATATAACAACTACACTATTACCTTTCTATTTTTTGAAATATTATATTTTTGTTCATGCATATGTGCTGACATCCACCTCCACGATGTGATGTAATATATTTTTTGCACCACATAAATTGTATTGTATATATAAGTGTATGAAATATTAAAAACAATATTTATTTTTTAATCATCATTTTGATATGATATAATGAACCTTATCTGATTTCGTTCATTCTCGTTGAAAAAAATGAAAACTATACTCAAGCATTCATACGACCTTACACCATCTTGTTTTTAATGTCATATATTTAAAAAAAATTGTGGTTAATGATAAAATTATAATTTATGTATATATAATAAAATTATTTAATTATTATTAAACTTTATATTATCTAATTATGACCCCACTGACCATAATGATCCAGCCAAATAATTTTTCAGTCTATGATAAGAATATAATCAAATTGTATGATGTAAAAATAACTAACTAAGTAACTAAATTAATTATGGTCATAAAAATGAAATGGATAATAATAATGGAATAAACAAGAATATTTTTCTCATGAAATTATATTTAACACCATTATTTTGGAAGATAAAGAGCATATGTGACCATTAAGATTAAATAAAAGTGACACATTACCTTAAACACCTCATTTAATCTATTTCAATGATTTTTTCCTAAATATTTTTCTTCCATTTCAATATTATAAAAACTATTTTACTTATGTATTTATATGGAAATAAATATTTTATAAAGGGCACCACTGACTTTATATCAATTCAATTCAAATGGATTCATTTTATAAAACTTTTTATAAAAATAATATATAGAATGTATTATTTTAATGTACATGGTGTCATATTTTTGTTTCCACTACCACAACCATTTTTTGATGTTTTTATTACTTTATACAATATCATGTTTTATTGACCAAAAAATGAAAGAGAAAAGATAGTACAGAACATGTAATATATGGAAACCAAAAATCTACTTTGGATCTCGTGCAGATGAATCTTGTGGAAAATTTCAGATCATCATCAGTAGTGGAAGATGTTTTCCATTTCAACATGTTTCATCCTGAAGATTTTATTTCCATAAAAGTATAGTTTTCCCATTTGGATGTTTTTATCTAGAATAAAAATATTGTGTATGTAGATAAATATGATTACAATCATATTTTCTTATTGATTGACCTAACTCAATTTGGAAGGGTTATTATAAAGGATAAAAAAGGTCATGTATTATCAAATTTGATGGTTGTGGAAGAATGGGATAACCATTTTAGATTCTCAATTATGTCTAGGGTATTGGTCTAGAAGGGTGAGAGTGTATGGAAATTCAATGATATTACATGATGGATTGTTGAGATTTGAGGATTTAGTGATTTGAATATGATATTAATGGGATGATGAATCTATCATATCGTGTTCCCCTTAGAAGAATTAATGTGGTGCTCAGGGACTATTGGATCAGTATTATTAAAGACATATTTCATACAAATTCCAAATTGGGGTAGGCACCATGATCCATATATTTTATGTAATAACTACACATTTGATTGAATTTATATTTTAATTTTTTTTAATTTATTATAATCCTTATATCCCTTGGTACATAACTTTTTCTATGGGTAATCCTATTTGGATAGAAAATAAAACTAAAAATCTATGTTGTTGACACTCTTCAAAGATATTAGTGTAAAATGACATCTCTTATACTCTAGTGTAGGATGTAGTTCTTACCACACATGTTTATATACTCAATATTGTGATCCAAAATTAAAAGCATTGATATTTATTTGGACATATATAATCTAAATTTATTAGAGATAGAGAAGGAAATTCATATAATATATAATAAAATGTATATGAAAATTGTTTAGGTGGAAAGTAAAGGATTCTATCTCACCTCCTAAACTCATTTGATACACCTCTTCTAGATTATCCAATGTAAAAAACGTTAGGAATGTGACCATTGAAAATCAAGTGGTCATGAACAATTGATATAATGGTGGACTTCAACCTTCTATTAATGTTTACCCTACTGGTAGCATAGAAATGGATGAGGATGTAGATAACCAATAATTATGGTATAGAAATATCATGAAGTGATGTCCAATGTGGGATCATGTGGACTCCAGGAGTGTCATTATTATTGTTTTTAGAGAGGTGATAAATACGGGTACCTCATAGGATGATAAACATCGATTTCATGTAAATCCTAATGAAGGTAGGCTCCCTAATGGAACAATCAAGACATTAATATAGTAGGTTTTAATGTAAAATCATGTAGAAGATAGTCACTTAATAAAAAACCTATATATAACATAATAAAATTCTCAATGACTTCTATGAACACTAAATAGGTTAGGGATACATTTGATATATATAGAACCAATGATATAGAGTATTGTATTTAACATAAAGGTAATTGTTTATAAAATTATGTACTAATCAGATCCCATAGAGAATTAAATGTAGGAATATATCTTTTTGAAAAAACTAATATTTTATAAGAAGCGGTATCTCAAGTGAAAGAAGGTTATACTGGTGGCCTGTACACTGCATGTGTTGGTTGAATTCGACATGAACAATCACTCGATTCACTCACCAATGATGGAAAACATGTGCATCTTCACAAACATAATCATTATTACATAGAAGGATCCTTTTTTGAGGTTCCCTAATCTATTGTTTCAAGAATATATGAATCTTTTAATCTATCTCATCAGCTTATTCATTACAAAAACATGTTCACTCCCCATATGTGGAACCTTTTGGGTGGAGGAAGCTGATAATAAATATCCCCATGTACAAGATGAGGTCCATGATGAATTCTAAAATATTTTTGGATAGATTACTAAATATGTGTATTACAACATGGATAAAACCATATTAGAATTGAATATAAATGATGGAATGAAAGAGTGTAAAAGGTGCAATAGATATGTCCATTCTAATATTGAACTAGAAGAGGTAATTGTTATAATGTTCAAAGCATGTTAAAAATGGATATTTTTATAGAAATTTCCAAGGGAAAGTAAATCACTTAACGACTAGAGCCCTTAAGAATTTTATCATTTAAAAAACCAATTGTCATTGGAATTGAAGAATATAATATGTTAACTGATTGTTGGAAGAACTTAAAATGGATTTCCATTGGTTACACATGTGTTTTTAGAACATGCATCATATCAGTGTGGAGAAATTTTGGATTCATAACATGAAAGCAATCATATTGCTACACACACTAACCAAGATCAAAAAATTAATAACTCTTTGAATTCACATGTCACAATACACGTATTACATTTTAAAATACATCTACATCATATATTATGATTATAAAAATATGGATGGGGCATGTGTTAACCTCTTATAATGTGGCTCATAAATGGGTGATTTCAGGGGCTACCAAGTCATTTTTTAAACGTAATGAAAAATTGATTTTGAGATACATATGTAAAATAGATCTTGATTTCTCAACATGCATCTATCAATGAATCCTTACCACTATTTCTATTGTTGGAGGTTATTTAACAAGAACCAGGACTAATTTAAATGGGAAATATTCATAAATGCTTGATAGATGCTTCTTACAAACTGTAGACATAATTTTTGAGAATAGAGTCTTAGGACACACCCTTATAATATACCATTCAAAAAAGTAACATAATTATGGAGCTTTCTGAATTTAACTAGGTAACCCCCTTATTTTTCTTTTAAAAAATCGATCAGTTGTCACTCCATGATGCATGGAGATTATTTTGGAGTCTTTTTAACCGGATTAAGTTGGACATACTCTTCATAGAATTTCTGAAAACATAAAACACACCAATTTGATAATAGGGTAATGGAGTAAGAACTCCTTTTAGAAGGTTTCCTTTATATTATAGAGGCTTAATATCAACTAGAAATATATCAAATAAAGAATTTGAATCATGAAAAACCATTTATAGTTGAATTAATAGACTATGTAATGTTCAATGATCTTTAAATTATTATGGAAATATTTTTTTTGGAATCACATGAATGTGATGATTATTTAAATAAAGATATAGGAATTCCATATTCATCCATAGACTACTTAGGGATAATAAAATAATTTTAGTAATTAACGATAACATCATTAACAAGAATTTACACACCTATTAAAATGATATGTCCAAGGTAGTAGTTGTTTATTTTAATAGAATTTATGCTGAAAATGGACTATAAAAGAAATAAAATATGCATTATAATATTCATCCCTTCAATGAAGAGAATCATTAACATGATTTTACCACGACACCGGATAAAGATGAAGTCATGAAATCACTTTTTTCTCTTAATATAGAGATATTTTTTGTACTATATGTCATCACCAATATATTTCTAATGTTTTTGGGATATTATATAATTGTATTTGGTTAGTAATGATAAAGAATTATTCCCCCATTACTCTATACTTAATCAAAATAAAACCAATTTCATAGCCTTGATCCCTAACAGAAGAAATTTTGATTGATATTTAGTATTTTATAAATGTTTCTATTGGAAATAATATTATTAAATTTATTAGTAAAATTATGATTACCATAGTGAGTAAATTGTTAATGATCACATAATATGAAATTACATTTGATGGTTTCCTAGTATATGCATTCTGAACTATCTATTTGAAGCCACAAAATGTTTCTATAAATAGAAGAATAAGTCGATATATTAAATTTTTTCTCCTCAAATTGATATCTCTATGAATTTTGATTCTCTAAAGTGAAATTTTATACTCTATATTTGGATGATATAGAGTTTTTACATCTCATTAATTAGATTAATTTACACAATTCTCTCATTTGAAATGGTTTTAATCATCATGAATGGTTCCCTAAAAGGTTTTTCCATTGCTGAATGGGTTTCAGGTAAAGAGATCCACATTCAGTGATTCTCTTGTCAATTTCAAAATACAATATAAGATGATTCATTAATCATATTTCTAATGTTGGTATGAACAAATGAATTAAATATGGGAGGGAGGTCATCATTTTGTTAGAGTTGATTAATGTCAATTAGATTCTTTTATTTGGGAAAGTCTCAAAACAAAACATACTATTTATTGAATATTTTTTCACACATTACAAGAAGGTTGATGGATAGGCTATGAAATTTAAAAAATATTATTTGGGTGATGTAATATTCAATGGATAACAAAAAAGGACCACTAGATATATTGGAGTAAAATTGGGATCCCTTCCATTAAACATCCTTGGTATTCCCTTTTTATAGGGTAAAGTGAATATCCACTTTATCATAGGAATAAGTATTTTAATTACTTTCAATATGTCTTGGTGGAATTAGTAATCCTTGTATCACGTTGGTAGGATGTGCTTTTTCATCTCAGTTATAATATAAAAAATTTTCTACTCCTCAATTTATAGATGGCCACAATTCATCATCAAATTCCATTAAATCATGATAAATTTTTTTATTTGGATAGTATTATAACAAAAAATGAATACAATAACCCTATTATGGATAGAATTTAACAAGAAAATTTAAATGGTGGGTGTTTTAGTGGAAGATATCAATTTTTCAATGATGGCCTTGTTGGTAAGTTGACAAGGAATCTCTTTACTACTAATAATACTTCTACAAAGTTTTTATCAGGATAGTTCATTGGAAGACTTCAGGATGGGTATCTATATTATCTGGAATAATCATTGGATCCCTTGACCAAAACATCATCAATTATATTATCTTGAATACAAAATTTTTTGTTAGAATCCAGTTTATCCTCATCTTTTTTGACACCTCAGGGCTTGATAGGCCCCTTTCAGATAGCAGGATAAATCCTCCAGATAGAATGAAGATGTATATTACTTATTTCATAACTCAATAAACCAAAATTTATTTTATTATATAATATTATAAGATATAAATTTAAAATAAATACTTTCATGGATATTAACACATTTTTTAAGAGGCCTAAGAGTAATGGAAAGATTACTATAAAAGATTTCTACCTGAAGAAAACTAAAAAGACTACTAGAATGATATCGTGGATTTATAAATATAATGTATAATTAATTTAAACCTATTTGTTTCTTTTAAGAAGGAATATTTAGAAGAACATTTTGTGCAAACATGATTATCTCAATAGTGCTAGGTAACACATTGTTTCTATTTTCTACTAATGCTTTAAGGCTGAAGAATGTTCACAACCCCTCTTCATTACTTGTGTGTATTCCGATAATCATTTGGAATATGTTAGAAAACTATTTGAATCATGATTGAATATATATGTGCATAAGATAATCTCTATATATCCACCTCTATAACATTACATTATTAGAGCATGTGTATCACTTCTTTAAGGAATCATTTGCAGTTAATATTGCCTTTATCTTGAAATCTATATATGAGAAGATATTTAACAACCGTGTACCACCTATTTATGTGGAATGAATGGACATACACCGGATTTATATTATTGTTTCCCGATTAATTGAAAATCAATTCAAAATAGTGAAATTGATCTATAAATCATGCAATGGATGGGAACTATAGGTAGACCAAAGATACCTCTAGTTTACAAATTTGTGTGATAAATCCCTCATATTAAATAATGGATGAAGGTAAATGATGATGGTGTGGCTTCCTGCTAACCATTTCATAGGGTTTTATATGTATTTTTTAAACCCATCATTGTTTTTTAATGGTTTTTGAAATAATTATATAGGAATAGGACTACCTATGATGTTGAATTATGGCTGCTAATTTTTCTATCAATCATTTTTTGCATCAAAATTAAGCTACCTTATGGATTGAATATGAAACTAATGTTATTGTATAAGATTTAGAATTCATAATCATGAATTCACCAGGGATTATTATTACATAATGGAATATATGACCGAATTATGATAACCTACTCAATATTATTGTTTTTTGTGATTATAGAGAATCAAACTAGGTAGTCATTATAGTTTCATATATAAAAATATTGTAAAAATGAAAGATGTGGTCCTATAGATCTGCAGATTATTAAACATAACTGGTGAAACTGGATATTCATGGGTTAGTTCAATCTCACCTTTGTAAAATCCCTTTCAATGTCTTCCCATGTATTATTTTTTATTAATAAATGTTAAGACTACCATTTTCCAGATATTCTACGTTTTTCATTAGAACTCGTGTTTTATTTAAGAAAAATCATCCTTACCATTATTTTGATAAAATTTAAAAAGTTTTTTCAATTTAATTAATATATATATACAATGAATTGATTTATTATTGGTAAAAATAATATTTTTATGATTGTGGTGATGGAAATTATAGGTTCTGTGTATTATGATTGGGTTATGGTTATAGTTAAATATTCATGATCATATGTGATCTCGATATAGCTCATGATAATGTCTGATCGTGATGTATCTCATGATTATGGGTGATCCTGATATATCCGTCAGATTTATTATTTAAATTGATGTATTTAACATATTAGGTTTCTTGTAAGAAATTATTAGAAATTATTGGGTTGTTTTTTCTATTTTTATGAGTGATTATATAAGGAATATTGAATGTATTTACCATGTTACCTATATTGTGTATCATGTATTTCTATGTTTATTATAGGATTATTATGATTTAAAAATTTATGATAATGAACTTATGTTTTATGCAATGTTTATGCTTCTTCTTTATGTGAAATATATCCCATTATGAATAAGTTTTCATTATTTAATAATGATTTAAATGAAACAATTATTAGTTATATTTTTCAATTAATATTTTCTATGAAATATTTATTATAGGGATATTGTTAGAGAATTTTATATGATAAGAAATAAAATATTTATTTTTTCTTCAAAATTTTTTTTGAAAGAAAAATATTTTTATGAGTATTCATAGACTTACATATTTCTTTATTTATTTTTATATATTCTTTGATGAGATTTTTTTTACCATCCCATTTTTAAAAATAACTTACACATATATTGAGGATAAATGGTAAATAATAAAAATATTTTAATGTAAATAATGTTTTCCCTCAATAGAAAACTTTTCTCATATTAAAAGATTTGTACTATTGAAAAATTCATACATTGTATAGGTTTAAAATTTTAAATATAAGGGGTTATTATATATTATTTATGAAAAAAGTACATAAAACTGTAAAAATAATTTTTTTTGTGAATATAAGATTTTGAATTATATTCAAAAGATAAAATTTATGGATTTTTGGAGGTCAGCCACTTATAGTCATTATCATAGGAAGGGTTTAGATAAATTTGGAGACAATTATGTTTTCATGTGTGGTTAACTATAGGGTTATTAATACCACCAGGAGTTTATCATTTATAGTTAATCACGGGTAAAATGGAATATATTTCCTTTTTTAGGTTTTGTGTGATGAGAGTGTAACATTATTTAGATTGTTTTGGGACACATTTATAATGATACAACCCTTGGTTTAGTATGAAGTTTTTTTGTGATGTTTATTTGCAGAATAATGATTTAACATTTTTAGAACAATTGTATCATGGAAATCATAAACATTATGGTTAATAAAGTCTCCAATATTGGGTAAATTATTATTAATTAATATTAATTTTTATAAAATGGTTATTAAATACCAGGAAAATATCATTTATATTATATATAACTGTGAGATTTAAAATTTATTTTCTTACTATGTTACTGAAATTTCATAAATAAACTCAATATCCTGTGAAAATATAATATTATGTTAAATAAAATTACTTTTGGATGAGATGAGTTCATATTTTATGAATAAATATTCTTTTATCATTTAAAAGAACTTATTATTTAATTGTGGACATATTTTTGGAAAATATTATAATATTTTATAGAATATATATCATATAAATTATGAGTGATCGATATGATTTTCAGACACCTATGAATATTATCAAGGAAAAGTACGTGAGAAAATCATTTTATTTCTTTTTTTTCAATGTTACAGGGTATATTATTAATATTTTTATATATTGATATTTATCAAATGTTTTATTTTTCACCGTTGGTGTTATTTTTTATGCTTTGGAGAGTGATGATTTATTTATTCACATGATGTTAAATTCATACTATACATTATATTACCTTGTGATAAGCATTATTTTGTTGATAATTTATAATGATAGGAGGAATAACATATTATATTTTTTTGATTGTTTTTCCCATTTGAATATTCATTTACTACTTCATGTATGAGAAATTCATCTTTAATACACATCATTTGGTTAATAAGATGAAATTGTGGTGAAAATTGATTAACGTATGAAGGTATTATTATCCAATAATTATATTTCATTTTATTCTTATTGATATTGGTCAATTAAATATAGAACTAAAAGAAAATGGTATTGAAACAATTATGTTATTCTTTTTCCATAATTTCTAATGAATCAATTGTCTTTTTACACCACTTTGATATATGTTTTTCTTGTCATTCATTATCTCATGATCATTCACTTTATTATGATAAAATGGTTTCTATCACTATCTATCGTTATATGGAAATTATGATTTTCCTTCATGCCAATATTTTCATTTCACACTAATGTTCTCATATTGGGACACCTAGTAACATGTTATTCCTAATGACCTTGAAATATTCATTTTCCTATTTTCAAAAGGAAGATTTAATAACACTTTTATGATGAGGGTTTCAGAATAAATTTATTTTAAAATGTAAAAAATATGATCAATGATCTAAATTTAAGATTATAGTGAAAATATTTATAAATTTTTAGATAATATAGAACATAAATATTTAAAAAGAACTCTATGTCAATTAGAATAAACAATAAACAACATCATAATTAAATGAACAACGATAAATTATAATTTAAATGTTCAAATCATAACATAGTATTTTAATTGGTTAGTATAAATAAGATTAAAATTATTTTGAGATATATATATATATTTAATACTCTAAAAAACAAACTAATTAATCACTATGATGTAAGTAAATAATTTTTTAAAATGTCATTTAATACTAAAAAAATATGTTTTTTTCAATAAAATGTTTTCTATTTCCATTTGTGAGTGAATATTAGAAGAAAAGAGTGCCAATTTTATTAGATAAATTTATAAAATGTTTATATACTTCTAAATCTGCATATCAAAATTAATATATTCTGAAATTGTGATAATTTTATAAAATGAATGATTTTTTATTTAATAGTAAAAAATATTATTTATTTCTAAATTGTTATATCTTTTATGATATCAAAGACACATAAATATGATATAAATATTTATTAAACTAATTTAATTTCTCATGTAGTATAATATATCACAAATCACATATAAACATAAGTACAAACATATAAATTGGAGTTTGTTGAATGATAAATGAAGAAATCTATTTTAGGGCCCATGTAGTCTTTCCCCAACATTCAAATAATCGAATTTAGCTTCTAAAAGATAATATTTGAGGAAGAAGAAGTATTAAATATATTTTTTTAATAAATAATATGTATTATTCAATATATTTATTATTGAATTTGAAATTTTGGGTTAAATAACATGTGAATTATCTAAATTATTTTGAAATTATTGTGTAAGGAATAAGAAGATAAATTAACTTGTTGAATATGTTTCCATGCCATACATATTAGTGAATATATATATTGGATGAATATAAAATATTATATTGAAAAATATTAATTTAATTTTTAAAGCAATCATTTGATTTTAAATTTTAATGATAAAATAAAAAAATTAAATGTTTATGAAATGCCATCATGGTGTTTCTATAAGCACTATAAAAATCGTTAAAATGATTTTAAAAACACTAAAATTAATTTTTTTTTGATTAATTATTGTTTCCCACTAATGTTTTCAATAATTAAAACTTATTAGGCATATTTTAACGGTTTATATTCTCATTCCATTGTTATCGGGATGACATTAAATCCAAGGTAAAATAATAGTTCCAAAAATTACCTTAATAAACTTTTGTAATAAAAAAATTATAGGAAGAGGCTTAAAATCCATAAAAATTCAATAATTTATAATTTTTATATATAATTGGTAAAATATCAACCATGAAATATTTATGTTTCACTTTTCTTTTTATATTATGTTTTACATCCTATAAATACAAAAAAATGTATATTAGGGAAATCATCCAAAGGGTTAATGAGTGGATAAAACATATATATTAAAGTTTAAATATCACATAAATATTAAAAAAAAATTAATGTATGTGATAAAGTGTAGAATTTATCATTATTTAATTTAATTTAATCAATTTTTTTCTATTTGAAAATGGAAATAAATTAATTTTAATTTAATAATTCATGTAATTCCATGAGTTCCACTCCCCTCACATAAAAAAGGGAACATCATTTACTCTCTTCCTCACACATTTTTTGAAATGTACATCAACCAATACATGAAAAAAACCAAAATAAATTCTATACCACATCAAAGAGTTATTATATTTTGATTATTTTCCCCATTACATGGATTGAGGAAAAAAAGGTGATGTATGTCGAAATGATATATCTTTTTTCTGATATATTTATATATATCTATTAAACCTTCTTAAACAATATTATACATGTTGAGATATAATAAAATTATTTTTTATTATAATGTTATATTATGTCAAAATAATGGATAGAACTAAGTTTCTCTTCCATCAAATTGTAAATGAATCCACCATCTTTTTGTACAGCGGTCTACAGCTTGGTGACCTGATATAATTCATTTTCTATCTACAAATCTCATGACTATTTATAATAATGGATTTAATATATATATATATATATTCTATTATTCAATTATTTTTATAATATGAAGATAATATATCCACTATTTTTATAAAATTCTATTCATTGGAAAATGATACTGTCATCCCTATGTACATGTGGACTATAACCTCAATGAAGTGATGTGAATAATTTTTCAATACCACATCAAATTGATTGTAATAATATTCTTATTGAATTATAAAATATTATATTTATGATTAAATCGTAATTTTTAATGATAAATTTATACATACCATTTTTCCCTAATGCCCTTTGAAATGTGAAAATGTCACCTATGCATATGAAAGACCTATCGTATTCATGATTGTAACATAATTGACTTTTCATAATCATATTACATTGATTGTTTAAAAATTATAATTAATATATTCAAATGATAAATATTTCTTGATTATTATTATGTATATGATGAAATAACGAGCCCTTTATTCCATGATCATCCCACAAAATCATTTTTGAGTTTATAAATTGATTGTCCTCAAAAAATATTTTTTAAATTTGTCTTTGTTAAGTAACTAAATAAAATATGATCATAAGTGGAATAAAAGGGTAAATGACAGTGGAAAAACATGAATATGTTTTTCATGAATGTAAAAAACAAATATAAATTTATTATTCAATAATATAAATAGTCTACATGATAGTTCAACCTCAACGTAAGAGACATTACACATTAAAAAACTCATATTAATTGATTTATTATATTATAATCCAAATATTTTTCTATGATGTATATATTCATAAAAGATATTATTAAATTAAATTTCTGTATAAATTAATGAGTTATGAAGGATACCTTTTAATTTCTTTAAATTTTATTCAAAGGGAATATTTTTAAGGATTGTATTACCATATGTAAAAAATGATGGTTATATTTACCCATATATAGATTGGACAGTTTTTCTGTAAACATAACTATTATTTGGTATTTTGATTAACATGTGAAGATTTAATTTTTTATTTAATAAAATTAATATTTCCCAATTTTATGTTATTTTTAAAGTGGGTTTTAAATTTAATTGTTATTTATATATTCAGGTATCTTTTCTTAGTGT
Source organism: Viscum album (assembly GCA_963277665.1). NCBI lineage: Eukaryota > Viridiplantae > Streptophyta > Magnoliopsida > Santalales > Viscaceae > Viscum > Viscum album. Next base: position 853,011,019 of record OY728145.1, read on the forward strand.
TATAACAAATATTTTTGTGAGAATGATAAAAAAACTGAAATATTTCATGTATTAAGATTATGTTAAGGTACTAGTGAATTTTTTAAGAAGATGGGATTTCCTAATATACCTCATGATTATTTCTTATTCTAATATAAATCATTATTACATGTATTTCTAACAGATCTATTCAAGGTAATGTCTAATAGGATTGAGTTAACGTGTTTAGTTTCTCCAAAGTGATTATTGGAATTTTTCATGTAAGCTATAACATTTGTAACATCGATTGTATGAGTGATATTAAAATTATTTAGGAAGATATCTACATTATATATCAATTATTTCTATAATTTTTTATACAAATATAATGGTGTCAAAAGGTTTGTAAATGAGCTTCAGATTAAAGGAAATATTATTATACTTCTAAAGTTTTAAATTTATATCTTTTTGGAATAAAATTGTTTCTTTTCTCATGATATCAATGAAACCTTTATGAGTTTCATTTTTTAATTTAATATTTTTTATTAAATATTTTATAAATATATTTTAGGTGTGATGTTTATTTATTTTTTTTGGTAAAAAATTAATTAATTTGAGATTATATAGAATTTGGAGAAGTTTTTTTTTGATAATAATTCATGGACAAATGAGTTTATTAATTTACATTTATATAATCATTACAGATATTTTTGTTCACATTTTATGTTTTCAAATGATTTAATAGTTTTTAGGGATAATTATGTACAAAGAAAAAGACAATGTAAATGTTATGATGTTTTTTATGAATGGAATACCTGAAAATTGTTAAAATTTTAAATTTAGAAAAAATGTATAATGGTTCAATGTTTTTATTTTGATGTATATGGTTTGATTATATAAGAGTTCAAATATAATTATATAAAACTCTATGCCTAAAAGATATTTAATAAAGTAATAAAAAAATCATTTCAAAAAATACAATTTATGGAATATTAAGGTGGCTTCATCATTGAATAATTTATTTCTCTTTTATCTGATTTTATATTCAAATACACATTTTCACTTCTTGATAATATTCTCTAATCCCAAATGAAAATGTTAATAAAATTATCACTAATGATCCTTATATTCAACGTTATTTTAAAACCACATATTCTAACTGCTTTTAACAATGTGGATATTAGAAATGAATTATTCAATTATAATAAATAATTTTCCTATAAATTTTTTTATATCTAGCCGTTCTATACCTCATTTTATCATATTATTTTTTCTTCATGGACTATTTATTATAATTTTTTTATATAAATTCATTAGGATATTACCTCATGATATCAAAAAAAATAATTTGGAATGTCTCTCCAAAATCTCATATTTCTAAGATAACATTAAGAGATTATATTTATGAAAAATCATTTATTGATTTCTACTCATTTTGAAAGTAATATTTCTAATAAATTAATTGTTTAAAAATAACTTGATATGTTCTCTTTGAGGTGATCGTGTTATTTGTATCAAATAATATTTTTTTTATGTGATCTCATTTGGAAAAGTCATGAATCTAATTTTTCTTCTCCATTTTTTATTAATAATAAGATAATTTATTTCATTTTAAGAATAAATCATATATATGGGTGATGAAGGTCAGTGTCCTATATTTCAATTTTTTTCACTACATATGTTATTATATATCATTATATAATGATTCATGTAAAAACATGTATCATTTCACAAAACTAAATAGTGGGAATACATAGATTTTTTACGTAATAAAAGGGTGGGTATACTTGGATTTGTTCACAATGTTTTCATATTCTTATATATATGACACTACCTCTCTAAAATGTTGTTTTCTTAAACTATCAAAAAAAATTGATATTAAATTCTCTAATATTATTATTCTGTCATATGTATTGATTTCATGTCTGTAATATTTTTATTAAGACATGTTTTTATTACTTTTCATTTGCATTATATTCTTATATCGTGATCCCTGATGATCAATAGTGTTTTTTGTAACATAGGATATCATTATAATTTTATTTAATATTATATCCCCACTTATTGATTCCTCATATTTTGTATCAATCTATCATGAACATTTGATATGTTTTCCTTACTAATCATTCGAGCTCACTCCTTATTCTGTTTATATAACCCATGTCATGAAGATGATTATGTCGTTTGAGATGTATCGATGTGGTTCTAGAGGATAATTGTTATGGATAATTGTTCTTAAGTATTATAAAATAATATTTTTATGTATCTAGTCTAATTGACATTGAATCGTTTTGTCCTTAGTATGTGTGATTGTTTTTGGAATGCATTAACTACACCATGAAATTAATGAATGATTTATGTATGACTATATTGGGTCACTATAATTCAATCCATATATATATATAATAAAATGAGTAAGAAAAACATAATGTAATTTTATTAAATTTATGGAATTTCCATTATATATGCCCCTCCCATGAAATAATTAATCTGAAAATGTTTCCATTGTGCATGTGTGGACTACCGAATCCATTAACGACATGTTTCATTTTTTCACAATGATTGAAAAATTATTATAAAAATATTTTTACTAAATAGATATGTTATTTATTTCATGATTTATACTCTTCTCATATAAATAATTATTTAAATAAATAATATTTGAAATAAGTTATCAACTTATCATTATATAAATAATAGTTCCATGTCTAAAACATTTTTTTTCATTCAATATAATACTTTAATATTCAATACATATTCTATTACTAGCATCATATATTAATATATCATACCAATAAACACCAAATAAGATCATTCTTCTTTTTTTATGATTATATTTCTACTAAACAGCATCAAAATTATCTAATAATATATATAGGTCCATGATTGGATCGATTCGTCCACCTGCATGAATAATATTATTCATTTATTCCATGGATGATAGTGAGAAGATAATAAATTTTATCATATGAGAAAAATATTTAAACAATGTTATTTTGTTATATTACAGTAATATCAACATTTAACTCATTAATTTATAATGCACCTTTCATTCATTAAGAACCACTAAAAGAATATCATCGACAATTTGATACTCATGGATTGTAAATAATGATAACTTTAAATGAAATTATTTCATTGAATATTACCATGGAACATATATTCTAATACCATATATTATATAATAATGATATTGTTTTGAAAAATTGTATATACCAACACAACTTCTATGAAACTCATTGAAATAAATAAAGATTACTAACACCCATCGTTTACGGACTCATAATTAAAAATAATTAATTTAAAATAAATATAATGTGTAATGTTGGAACCGACATGAAATTCAAATCAACAATGAACAGAATAAAATACATATTAGAAGATGATTAAATGAATATAAAATTTTTGGAAACATTCCCCATATATATTCTCTATTTAATTCAGGTTCCCATAAAGTCTGGATCATCATTTATTAGATCTATGATCTGCTTTTCCATCTTCTCCAAATTCCGTGTATACATCTATATAATTATTTCGCTATATTTGAATCCACGTGACAAAATTTTATCAATTTATTTGTCTTATATTCTTACTGTTCATTAGGGGAATCCTAAAATACTCTCTTTAACATTCTATTGAAATTATCCTATAAATCATTGACTGTGAATTCAACCGCCATCATTTTCCTTAGTATGTATATTTGGTTCTAAAAAAATTCATTAACATACAAATTAATTCAAGACTCCATAAAAAGACCATATAGTGGATTTGGTTCATGATAAAATAAGTTATTCCCTTCGATTACCTTAAAGAGATCATGTTTGGAAAAGTTTTTAGGATATCATGCATCTAATGTACATTTATACATCTGATTTAGATCTTATTTTTTATTATCTTGTGATTCCTCGTGAAAAAAACCTCATTTAATAGGGTTGGTTACTAAACCATAGGAATATTATGCTCTATCTCTACTCAATATTTAGGTAGAATCAAGTCAATACATACCTCTACTTGATTATAAATTGACAACTACCCTTGGACCTTAACATTAGATTTATTGGTCCTTAGTTTCTAGAAGTTTTCAATAATATATACACTACCACATTTTTTAACATAGCTGGATAGATAACGCCCATTAGCGTAATTAAGATTATTCCCACTCATTCTGAAATATACAATGGGAACTTCTATATAATGATTTTACTCAAAGTATTATACAGATTGAGATTCTTCTTCTATATCACTATTTATAGGCTCTTCTGATCCTACAACATTGATCAGTTTCATGGTATATATACCAGTAGACTATATTATTTTACACTTTTTTATGAATGTTTTCCACAAATCAATATTAGTTTTTTCTTGTGGTTTTTTTTCAAAACATAAATAATTGTTTAGTTAGAATTGGGTATGAAAACCTACATCTCTCATCCCATGTCATTGAATGTATCATGAACTCATGGGATCACCAACATGTTCATCAAAATTATTTTTATACCATTATCCTTAATACAAAATTTCAAACTCAAGGTCCCTATAAGATGTTGAGAGTCTAATTTTGGTCCAACCCTAGATGCATAAGAAACCATATTTTGTGTAATTATATAGGTATGTCTTAGAGGAAGAATCATCCCAACTAACACATCTTCAACCTTTGAGAGAGACACATGGATTGTGAATTCCTAATTCCTAGTGGGACTCAGTTATGATGAAAACAATGGAGGATATGAGTTTATGATTCTCCCTTTAGAAGGAATATAGTTAAGAGAATTTTGGATTTTATAATGGGAGTATAATTATTCTGATGGAGGCCTTTATATTGGTTTCCCCTAAATAGTATTATCACATTAAAATACTATAAAAAAGCCATTCATTTGAGATTTATATAGAAAAGGGGACCAGTAAGTACCTACTTAAAATGACTTCCTTTTGTGACCTAATCACTTGTATAATGAATAATAGTCAGACTATGACCGAATTCACACCAACTTTGTGCATTATAATTCATAATCAACCTAAATTAAAATATATTTCATCATGATATTTGAGATATCAACCTCAATACATAAATGTAGTGAAAATGATTTTCATTTAACTTTGACCTAATGTTGAAGATTAAAAAATGATCTGCTATATTTCCAAGCATGGAATGAATGGATGCCTTTTGGGATGCGATGCAAAATTATGATCGCCTACCCAAATGAATAATTTTAGAGGGTCATGGATCATATAAAAATCAAATGACCAGTCAAATTGAAAAAAAATGAATTTTATAAACCAATCAGGTACATATAGACTATTGAACTGGGAGGTTATGAATGTTAGATAACTTCATCATAAAATGCAATCAATCAAGAGGACCTACTAAAGTATGAGTAGAAAACTACCAATAACAATTTTTGACTCTATTATGATTGTTTTTCGATGGACACCGATGAACAAATGAGACACCACGGAGAATTACTGAAGGGTTGGGGCCACTATGAAATACACATAGAAGATTAATAGCCCTTGGAACCCATTTACAAATGAAGGAACCATCAGACAAAGGGATATGAGAGGAAATTTATGAATTATTTATGGGATAATAAATGGTGAAAAACATGTTTATGGATGATGTGGAAGTGGTTGAAGGCTTTACCTCACTTTATAGTGGTTCAAGTTCTAGAGAGTTGATAACCAGGTCCAGTTTGTTCATCTTAGAGTGATGGAGGTGGAGGGAGTGCTCCTTGTCCTCCAAGTATTGAAAAAGGTGAAAAAACACACACAAACATATATATATATATATATATCTATGTGTGTGTGTGTTTCAGGATTTATTATAAATTATTATTACATAATTTTATATTTATGAATAAGTTTTGTGTAATTGTTACAAAAACATATTATAGTTTATGAAAAAAAATTCAACTATTAAATGAATCCGGAATGAGATAAGTATTTTTATCTTGAATTTCCCTCTTTGAGTCATGGTTGGTATTATGGACCTAATTTAATTTATGTAGTTTATATATTTCAAATATTATATATCCTATAAAAAATTATATTATAATCCTGGTATTTGATTTTCAACGAATATTTTTATCTTTAATGGGGTTTTGATTAAAGTGCTACTCGTTGCCAAAGAGTTTTCTTGGGGCTAATTATGATTCATTAAGACATGCCACATTCTATGTATCATGTTTCCTCTATATCATATTATATAGATTTAATATCATATGAATTCTCAAAAACATATATCATTTTATTTAATGATATTACCTAAAAAATAATTTTCTTTTATTCAAGAGGCTATTGATTTATTGTTATCCACATTAGTAAATATTTATGGTTTCATATCTTTCATTAATGGAGTTATAATCATTCCATTGAAATTATTTCCTATAAGGTGGGAATATAATTCCCTTTGATTATATTATTCATTATTCTATAATTTATATCAATTGATATAAATTCATACAACATAATCAATTTTACAAATATTTTTCACTTCTTGTTATATGTTATTTTAAAACCATATAATTTCGTTCTCTAGGAGTATTCTTATCAAGTTTTTCAAGTATTGACTTAGTCGTGTACTAATTTCAATATCCGGTGAGATATTAAAATATTATAGAACATATATTGGACTTTGATCACCTGTAAATGATTATATTCTATAAGAATGGGGACAATTATTGATATTATTGATGATTACTGACTATTTAGATGGGTTGATTTTGAATTTACATTTCATATCATCCATAATATGGATTACCATATATATTCAGTAAGATAATAATTAGAGAATTTTATGAAAACACATATGGAATCTTATGGTGATTGCATTGGATATAAATAAGTTTTTGTTGGGGACCATAATTAATTATTCCCCCCAATGAACTGATCAGTCTAATGAGACAAAGAAAGGTTTTGTTTTGGTGTATACCATAAATCATAACAATATTGTTTTATACAGATATTCACTTACAACATGTTTTTAATGTATACAATTATACAAGAAATCAATATGAGATCTATATTATTGATATCCATTTTTTCATGGATATAACATGATCACAGTTTCACGTTGATTATGGATTCATGTTTTTTACTAATTTCTACCATAATATTATTTCTTGGTTATTCCATGATGAATTTATTTGTATGTTTTCTCTTACAAATCAATTGAGATCACCAAATATTATGTGTTTAACATATTATTATATATATATTTCTCTATCTAATAAAGAAATGTAGTACATGTGATATTCTTAAAGGAATATCATGAATGAAATAATTGTTAGGATTTGTTAAAGACTCAATATAGATTAAGAAGATTGGTATATGTGGATAAATTTTGATTGATATATATACCATGGGTTATGTTATATATTTTTTATCCTTACCCTATAATAATATAATCCAAAAATTTCCCAAATAAGTAATATATGCAATAATAATATTAAATATTTTAATTTTGGATTGTTATATCCCAAATTTTATAATAGATATCAACATATGTATGTAAATAATGTATTTGTGTTCAACTGATCTTGGAGTGTAGTTTTGGGGAATCCTATATTTTTTAAAGGTAATTTATTATATTTCCCATCATTAAATTCATCGATATCTATTCCTAAAAAATAAAATGATTATTTCCTTAATCATTGAAATGATGATTTATTATTTTACAACAAAAGGAAACATTTTATATATTTTTCAAATAAAGCTCTGAAATTACTCTGAAAGACTAAAAAATAGTATTTAATTTATTAAAATAATAAATCAATTATTTATAATTGGAATTGATAATATTAACATATAAATATATGATTACATAAATTCCTCAACACTTGATATATTTCATTCCCTCAAGGAATCTCTAGAGAATAATGTTGACCAAATCATTCATTTTATCTTTGTATCAATCCATATTAAGATAATGTAAAATATTTAAGGATTTAATTGATTAGTAATACTAAAATAAAAAACTTTTGTAAATATATATGTGTTTCTTGTAGAAATGTGGTGAGTAATTGGTTTTTTTCATCGCATTTCCATTGTGACCTTTTCCAGAAACCCCCAATGGTACCCCCATATATAGATGGGTAATGAAATGCATTCCAAAGGTCATGATCGCCTGGGTTTTCATGCCCAAAAACTCTTAGGGACTCTTATTAGTATAGAGGATGGGAGGTTGGGATCATCGCACCATTTAGGGGGATTGTTTCCTACTCTGGGACTCTCTTATAGATTTGAGATATGTTCATGATTCTCTTCATAATTCCAATAGATGATGGATTATCATGAAGAAACAACTTTTGTCAAATTACCTTTTATATTCCTTTGACTATGGTGGGTCCATCTATTTGTGTCATAAGTTCCTTGTCATTCCCTGGTAATATACAACTACCTATACGCTAAAACCTTATAACCATTTTCTTTAGAACATACATCCTCATAAGTAGATGATTAATATTTTGAGGATGGGATAGAGCCATTATGTAAAAATCTATGTATCCCGGATATTCCATGAATCGAAACACACATAGTTCTCTTAACTTGTGCAATTTTATGTCTTGTGGAATGACTTAATAATGTTATCTAGGACACCATAATGTTAGGGTCTCAGAGAGACATCCTACATAACCCAGTAGTTGTGATATTCAGAGTTTTCATAGTTAATTATTTCATGTGTTATATATTAGATTTTCCTAACTCTTTATAGAGACTCGCTGTGCATAAGATATATTACCTCAATTTCGTATGCTCACATGATCCATGCGTGGTGGGAAACAAGGAATAGTAGGAAACCAAGGTTATTGCATTTTTTAAGGGACATAGATTCTTTTATCCGCCTAAATTATCAATATTGATCCGAAAACTGGGAGAGAGGTAGCCTACGTACCCTGAGAATGTTGGAAATCAGATTCATCATAGTTCAATTTATTTCGGGACATACACATTGTGGTTTCCTGAATGATGTGTACTTGTGATTCAGGTGAGACCCAAGATGGATCACAAGTTCATCCTCTTAAAGTATGGGTATGGGACTTGTATATTGGAATTTTCCTTGGGTTTTTTGGTATAGAGTGTAGGCCTTAGACAGACATCATATGTATCCTAGTTATGGAAGGAATCATATTTCTTGTAGTTCATTTTGTGTTGGGAAATACACATTTTGGTTTTACCACACCATTATAGTGGGTTTTAATGATATCATATAGCCATCGTAAATCCCTAATCCAATATCAGATGTGATTGTCTATGAGAAATGAGGTATAGTAGGTACTAATAATCATATCTTTAGAAAATGGACTCATAATCTAGTATGTCTATAAATGATCAATATAGAGCTCTAACAAGTTGGGGAGGTGGCCTATATATCCAGAATATAAAAGGATTCAGAGAAACCGTAGATCCCATAATGTTGGGGATTATAGAATATTAATTCCACCTTGATCGGGGATTACACGTCAAGAATAAAAATTATTTTCTAGTCATGGGATTCCCTAGTGATCTATCTTTGTTGACTTTAATATGCTGTAAGACCTTGTCATAACAACCCATGGGTTATATCATGAACAGACATGACACATATGGGGGAGTCACGAGAGTTAGTGTGGCATAGCCCAAGGGGTGTAACATGTCTTTCCTAATGCCTTTGTGACACACAGTGAGTCCTATTCTGCAAGTCTAGATGGAATTTCGAATCTCATCTGACTTTCCCAGAGGGTGTCATAAGGGATTGGTTGTCATGTCCAGGTGGTTTCGTGAGACTCTAACTAAAATCTGATTTTTTTTACAAAGTGATAAACCATACAATGTACAAACATTCAAGGCGATCTAAAATGATGAAGCCCTAAGGACTCTCCTATAACAATACCAATACACTCATTTGGTAAAGATCCCATCCTAGAGAAAACCCCCAAGGGATCATCATGACTACTCCCCTGACAAAGAGCATCTGCATAAATGTCGGTATCCCATGGAATATGTCAAACAACACATTAATTATCAATCTCCACTTTACAACCAAAAATGACGTATGTAAAACACCAAATAACCTCACCTTTCCCAGGAAGGGCCGGAATTAGCACCTCTAGGTCTGATTCCACTTCCATGATCACCAACGATAAGATTTTTCATAGGATAACACCAGTGTGTAATGCCCATACCTCTGCACCCAACAAATTCCATGGCCCATAGAAGCTGCTAAAAGATGCTAAAACCATGCCATTTCATTCTTGAACCAGCCCTACCCTACGCAACATCCCATTAATAAAAAAACATCTACATTAAGGTTAAGGCCAGTTATGAGAATATTCAATCTTACCTAGCCTCTATGTACCCTCGAACAAGCCACATGTCCAGTTAATGGAGCTGGAGACCACAATACAATTCAACCACCCTTAAATAGAGAACCAAACTAATACATTACCCATTCATTCTGACCTAAAGAATAGATTCTAAAGGCCAATCCTCCCATCCTTCTTTATTCCTCACCTCCCATATAGTCTATAAAATTGAAATTATAGTTGTGTTGTGAACATTGATCTCCAGACCATTATACTCTGCTCTTGAAAACCACCCCTGAAATCCAGCATGGGGTTGCATGAAGCATTGTAATTACCCCATATATCCGAGTTAAACCAGATAGTCACATGACATGAATAAGGACCATTATATGAGTCAGGTGATGTTTTTAAAGGGTGTCACCAATCCTAGATTATACACCCATTGGATTCACAAGAAAAAATTGTAACGCACAATGGGAATGTATGATGTTCCATAACATGTATGGAGATATTTATGTTTCCCATATGACATACTAAATGTGTGTCATGAAATCCGGGAAATGATCCCAAGTGATGTCACATTTCTTCAGATGACACACATGAAGTGAATGAGTGTCTGTTAACATGCCTTTCCATTATGCCTACAGCCTCTGATTTATGTCTTACCATTATATTTTAAATGCCTTGATTTTGTTCAATTTCATTTCTTGGATTGTTATGTGATTTGTGGAACATGTGATACGTTCTTCAGCTGTGAGGGCTATGGTTTCCTCGAGTGGTTTCATTCTATGTCTTGATCCATCAAGAATTTGAGCATCATGTGACCCTGTTTAGTTCACATGGTAATGATTCGTTAGTTGAGTAATGTGATTCATGTGATTCTCTACAAGGGATATGTTCCTAGCATGTCCTCTAGAGATCAGGTGATCTGAAAACCTTATGCACGGTTCATAGATACCTTGGTGAGTCATGCGAGAAATATGACGATGATCTATATTTTCAATCTTTATTTTTACAAACATTGTTTGTTTTCATTTTCTAACCTATTCCACAAACATATTTTTATATGTCTTTTAGTTCTCATCAATCCACTGAAAATATTTCAAATAGGGAGGTGAGAGCATCAATTCCCCATCACAAGGCTATGTTAGCGAGCATGGACCCTATATGTCATTGTACATTTTTATCATAATTACAGAGTATTCTAAAATTCATGGGATAAAAAATCTCAAACTATCAACATTCATACTTTTATTTATACATTGGATCTCAGATATTATTAACACATTTCACCTAACAAATGGAAAGGATATTATTTTTCTCCATGATATAGAAATTATTTGTGGTGTGTCTATCCTCAGTAGCATGTATTGCGAATTCCTTCCTCAAATACCTATGTAGAAGATATGACCAATAAACGTCCTTTAACTCGACAGTAAATTATTTTGGACGGGAAGACCCACCACAAAGGGGTGCTTCCTGGGGAAGAAATCCCCTTCAAAATAAGGGTTTTTTATTTTATTATGGTGTCCCATTCTAAGATAGTTGTCTAGATGTTGAAGGGATGGCTTATAAAAAATTCCTATAATGTGTATGGTTCTTATTGGCACATGGTTGAAGATGAGATGTTTATAGATTGGGGATGGGAGGTTGTCCCTAGTTTTGACTAATCAATCCAACTTTATATAATTCTTCCATGTACATGAGTGGGTAAGTACTCCTGAAAAAATAAAAGTGGGGAGATTGAGTCTCCACATTTGTTATAGAGGCTATGATGGTTGGGGAGGAGCACATCGGATTAGTGAATGATGTGTTGTAAAATCTTTAGAAACTCATGCATCATGTTTATGAGGGAGAAGCTCCTATAATATTTGAAGGACCCTTCTGATTCTATGTGTTTGGATAGAAGATCATCTAGGTGGAAATAAATTTGAAAAATTTTTGGAAATCCCTAACACTAACATCAAACTATACATGGATTTTCTTAAGGAGGTGGGAGAAATTGTATTAAAATATTAGTAATCAATTATTTAGTGAAACATCATGAAAATATATCTGTTAAGATATATGGTCATGTACCAACAAGATGTCTTATTCAAGATGGAAAGTCTTGCCTTAGGCAATATGATTACATGTTGTCTCTTCATGTGGGGGTTCTCTCTTCTAGTATTGAAAAAGACCTCATTTGTGAATTCTATGCACCATGATGGATTGGCCACCTATTTTTTTGTGTACAATCAAGGTGTCCAAGTGATTTTATTTTTTAGAGATGAGAAGCACCTGATAGTAGCTCACCAATTTTGGATAATGATACCTAGGGAATACATTGGTGAAGAGATAGACCATACCCATTAGGATGAAATAATCAACATGTCCCAATTATATGTGGATATGTTCATCCGCTCATATCCCAATGTACCATTATCAAACATGGTGAGTATGGCTTGTCATCACTATGTAGTTGAATACATTTCATAGATTGGAAATAGGTTGGATTCAAAAAGGCTAGATGCTATTATTGCACCATGCAAGGATGTAAAATGATTACCATTACTTGAAGAAACATCTATTTCCATGGCTACCAGGGATGTGTGTGACATGATGATTCTCATCACATCTTAGCAAAGGGAGAAATTGAAATTGAAGTATTTTGATGGAGCCCCTTGGGGAATATTAGTCCACTATGAGGTTCTTTTACATGGTTTGTATTATATAACTATGCATAATGGTATTACCATTGGATATAATTATAGGGAAGTGAGGTCCCTCCATGGATGTATTCATGAGGTCTTGTAGTGTTACCGGGGTCAGATATTTTTTTCCACATGATCCCACCAAAATGGACTTCTTGGTATGTTTGAAATTGCCACAGACAAGTTGGGTAACCCTATTATAGAGGAAGCAGCGAGTACGGGTCTATTGTGGCTCATATGATGTTATAGTGTTCTATACATCATGTTAAAATATTATATATATATATATTAATGCATGAGGTGGTAGTTGAAGATTGTTTTTACCTTTTGTACCCCAAGTATACATCCCAATGTATGTTCAGGTGGGAGAAATTTTCAGTGACCTGGGATCTAGTGATGATGGTTCCCAGGCCAATAGGCCAAAATACGGGTAGTTATTGATGCTTCTATGGTTACCACTTCAACTTAGAGACCTTATAGAGGGAATTATTTATAAAATAAGAATCAAAATAAAATTAAGCAACTTTCATTATCATTGAATCTTCTATGGGACCCCCATGTATGTATGGTATTTGATTCACCTCTTTATTGTAAATTATTATGACAACGCATTCCTAGTTTTATGATAATGTCCATGTCCCTGTCGAGCTCATTTAAATGAGAATTCTCATGTAACTTATGATTTGGGTGTGATATTAGTGGATCCGATGGATGTACCACTACTATATCAAAATAATCAAAGAATAGATATTGCTGGGGGTCCATTCAACCAGGTTTGTTTCCTACGGTACATATTTTTTCCACTGTGACATCTGATCTGGAACATATAGAGGCATTCTTTTGATGGTTTTGATGTTGATAGTTATTCTTCCACATCATTATATGTCATAGAGTAGAGTTTAAAAGATTTTAAATTATTTTACCATGGCTAGGTCTTTTTGTTTAGTAGCACCAGGATTCATAATATTAATTTATAAATTCTCATCCTAAAAGGGGGTGCATGGATATTCTATGAAAAAGGTTTTGGAGGCTGTTTGAAACCATTCATTGCAAGGAGCTTCATCTTCTCCTAAAGACGATGTTGAGAATGTGGTTTATTTCAGTGATATGACTAAAAAATTAATATTTCTAACCATAGTCAAACATACAGATATTGGGATGTACCACCACATTTATATAACAACTAAAATACCTATGTACCCCTTAATATAGTTCCCTCTAAAATTTGTTAAAAATCATTGGTACATACCACTCTAAGAGTTACTGTAATAGAATCTACTAATACAGAGTCTAGTTCAATCCCCCCATCATCAAAAACTGTTGAAACAACACTTTCTTTGAGAAATATTGATCTAGAATACATTCTCTTCTCCAAAAAAAACATAGATCATAGAACTAGTCCTACGGTTCACTAACAATCAATGTGGCGATAGATTTGGAAGAATATTTGGATCTTAGTGTGAGCAACCCCATTTGACTTTTTCAAATATAGATTGGGTCATCTCTAATTCAGTTTTCCCATCCTAGGCTATAAAGGAATTGGATATTACACTCTTCAATCTCATGTGAATGAGGTAATATCTATACAGTAATATAATATGGACCTTTGATTGAGGGTAGGGGATAACGCCGATTTGAACATAGTGAAGCAAGATTGGAGTGAGGCTGTAAATGATGCTACCCATTGATTGATGGAATCCTTTGGTTAGCAGGGTGTAATTATCAATAGGAAGGTTCAAATATGTCATCTCAAGTATGAAATACATCGTCTTCATATAGAGTTATCCTAGGTTAAATAGTCATTCTATTAATTAGAAAAACCAGCCTAAAGTAACAGAGATTCTAGGATATGGTAGAGTAGGCTAGGTTTTATGTTGTAGTTAAATCCAAGGAGTTGCATCATGTTGTAAAGGAGGGTGAAAATATATTTATCAATTGCACCAATCATTGAATTTATTAGAGTAGATAATTACTGATCATAAAATCTCATCAGACTATGTTATATAATGAAGGAAGAATTTTGCAATCAGACATTGGCTTCTATATTCATAGGAGAGGTTTTGGTATGTCAAGATCCCCCCTCTAATATGGTATCAATGGACTTGATTGTTTAACTTTTTATATTATGTATGATATCATGTTATTCTATTATTTTGGATGTTTTAGTTTACATCCATTCATTTCCTTTCATCTCATGATAATTAATGCGTGATATACAGAGGGATCATCTTTGAAGGAAGTGTGTCTTGTAAAATGAGTTCATTGTATATCTACAGAATACAGCTTGATGGTAATAATTTTATGTAGTGGGATTCATGGTAATCAATTTTTTCTTTAGTTTAAGGTATTTTATAAAGTACCATATGTATCATTAGTATATGTTATTCTAGATTGAAACATATGTTGCATTATTTTAAGGACTTATAGGTCGGACCATTTTTTTAATTAGTTTATGGACTTTTATCTTAGACCATATGTTGCTTTAGTTTATGGTCTTCTTGCTCAGACTATATGTTGCTTCAGTTTATGATCATTTAGCTTGGTCCATCAGTTTCTTTAGCTTATGGTCTTCCATCTTGGACCATCTATTGTTATTTTTTAATATTTTCTAGCTCGACCAATTTTTTTCATTAGTTTAAGAAGGTCTATCTCAGACCATATATTTATTTAGATTATTGTATTCTATCTCGTACCATCTGCTGCTTTAGTATATGGAATTTTAGTTCAGACCATCTATTTCATTAGTTTATATTCTTTTATCTTGGACTATATAATCATTGGATATAGTGAATAAATTTCAGTAATTAACTAAAACCTCAAGATGTGTTGGTTCCTAACATGGTGTTTTTAAGGATCAGGGGATTTTGAATGCCCATTATGTATAGTGGCATGTTTGGTTGATGTCCAGAGTAATGTAAGTAGGTGCCCTAAGAATGTATTCCCAGTCAAGCAAAGGTTCCTTTTTGTAGAGTACATTTTCCAAGGGCTATATAAAATTTATGGTGGAAATATAAACTAGTTAAGAATACTAGGGATACAAAATCTACCTTGATAGTTTTGGTATAGATGATGTAAATCATAACTAATGAGTTTTCTTCCATGAATATGAGATGGTACATGCATGATGAGTTTTTCCATTGACATTAATAAAATCTATGTTTCACCATAGTGTTTCAAAGGCTCACAAGGATCCAAGATACATTATGTCAAGGCGAAGATGAATTTAATTTGTGGGTCATGGCCCTTATGTGACTAAATAATTCTAAGAGAATGAAAATGCCTAATTCTTTTTTATTTCTATTCATGTTTTATGAAGAATAAACAATCAAGATAATGAAGTTGGATATGGGAAGAAATCCTTCCATGAATGGTTTAGTCACCCTAGTTATTCTAGCTCATAAAATGAAGCTCGAGCTCTAGGCCATGTGGTTTCGAATCATGATACATGGGCCGTCAAAGGCTATGAAATGAAGTGTTGCAGTCCATATTTTATAAAATGTATGTGACATGGTTGTGTAATGGTGAATATATTTAATCTTCATTGATAGTTTGGTATAGGGATTGTAAATCACAATCTAGAGTGCTCGAATGCATAGAATGGTATGGGAAAGTCAAATATGGATAAGATCAAACACACTGGGTTGTTGAGTTCTTCCGTGATGATGTTAGGGCTCATGGGAATTGGAGTCTCTTATTTTAGATTAAATCATTTTGTTGACAGCCATAGGAGCATATATAGGATCATTGGGCATGCATGCATAGTTAGGAAAATGTTCCTTGAATCTAGATATCATTTTCAAGTTCCATTGATGGTTATGATGATTTGAGGCACCCAAAATCATGAAATTATTTTTGTGTAAGACATAAAATACTATGAGTTTTCAAGTTCCCTAAGTAATTTTTCATCGCCTAAATAACATAATCTCATGGAGAGGATATTTGAAAAATATTTCCTTATCTTTTTCTTGGAGAATTAGGTACTATGATAATTTCCTCGATTTTACAAGGGTTATAGACCTGATAATCTTTTTTCCTTTTAGGTTTGTGATATAATTTTTTCTAAAATTATGTGGATGAAGTGTTTAATGGTTGGAAACTCGAATTTTTCTTATGTCTTACATTATGGGGTTTTATCCTGACAAGTTTTGTGTCTCTTCTGCTGGATGTTTTAGGTGTTACAATTTGGGACAATATGGGATAGAGTTTATGTTGGTAAGACGTGACCAAATCATAGTTAATGTTGGGTCGGGACATGAATGGACATGACAAGGAGGATGTGATACCAGATGATAATTAGGATACCCAGAGATAAGAGCACATAAAAATTTAAATAATCATCGAAGGAAGTGACATAAATTAAGGATCCAGTTTCTCTGATCATGACTAATGATGTTGGTCAATCATAAAAGGATTGGTTTATACCTACTAGGTTGTGGAGAGTTTATAGGATGATGGAAGGTCTCACTATAATCGGGATGTCAATTTTTAGAGTTACACATTTGGTTGATGTCCATAAGTGCATATGTAGGATCCATGGGAATGCTTGTATATATGAGAGAAGAGTCCCTAGAGTTGGGTATGATTTATAATGTCTATAGAATACAGATGGTGGTCTGATATGCTCAATACATTGAGTGTGGTATTTGGATTGAGGGGATTTTAAAATATGGAATAAACTTTATGTGCTCTGGTTGACTGGGGTAAGCTGCTAGTGGGGATTAAATAAGGAATGAAAGAATGTCAGACTATCGGTACCATTTATCATTGTGTAATGGGGATGTTTTTTGTGTAGTTTTAATGTCACCCAACCAAGTCATTTTCCATGAAATTTAATATCATGCATTAAGGAAGTAATTTCGTTCAGTATAACATCATGTGGGTAGGACATAAGTTGTGATGATGTTATTTTTAAAGCATCTTAGAATTATGTGGACCATTTTAATTTCATGTTTCTAGAACATATGCATATGTTTTAGGGTCATGTCTTCTAGAACGTAATATGGAGTTCCTAACATGGAGAGGCGTAGTGTGGTGCTATAATGTAACCCATTATGAAAGAGTATAAAAGTGGTCTCAACTACCCCACCCACATTTCTAGGAAATCTAAAGACCAAAGGGACTAAATATGGTTATACTTTTGGTTGGTCCCAAAGATGAAATGTCCAGGCATCACTAAACATCTCATGAGGATGAGAATCAAGCCACACATAGTTTTAGGAAAGGAAATCCTTTACGCGGGTCAAGCACTTATATAGAGGTGGTCATTATCTATGTTTATAGATATAGTAGAGCATAGGATTATAGATCTAGGTATCATTAAGTATCATTTATGGTCAAGAATCAAGATACGAATAGTTCTTTGAAATTTCATGAAGTTTATCATCGGGCATTATGGATGAAGGTGGATCTAAGTGAATTTGTGGGAACATCAGGGTTGGTCCTAAGGATAGATTCATTGGTGTCACTACATATATAATGGGTATTATAATTAAACCACATATATTTCATGGATGAATATGTAGTGAACATTCTTGTGGCAAGGACCTTGACTGTGCAGTTTAACATCATGTGGAAAGGAGTTATCTAATGTATTTAATGGTATTTCATTCAAGACCATAATGGAACAATTATGAAAATCATGTCCTTTTTTAGGGTAACTCCCTATTGTAATTCCTAATATCATGGGATCTATGCTCGGTGTGGGAAAAAAGTGGCGACACCTATTCCCATACAGTACAGAGACAATAAAGGGGTATTACATGGGTATTTTGTATAATGCCATGGTTTTACTAGGATATAGGAATGAGTAATCCCTATGTATCCCACTGGGAATGATTATTAATCTGTACATAGTTCCGAAAGAACTATGTAGTTTAACATATTATAGAAATTACTTGTGGATTACCCAATGTTAAAGGGAAGGGAGTTGTGGATCTTTTTAGCTTTTTATCATGTGGTAAGGACATTGGTCATGTAGATTAATGTCTTGAGGTAAGGGAAAATTTTGTATAATTTTACATCATGTAGTTATGAAGAATTCTGTACAGTTTAATTTCATGTGGTTTGAATGAAATCCTTACAACATAATTTCAAATGGTTAAGATGAATATATGCTTTTTCTGATGTCGATGAACTATTCCTTAACAGCTTTTGAAAAGAATATCTTATGAAATATCACAATGGTGGGAGGTGTGACACACTCCCTATCCATGGTGGAAAGAGAATATGCTCTATTTTTATATACATAATGTATTATTTAAGGTTCGGTCCTTCCCATTTGGGCTCCAATTTCATTGGATTATTCCCAGTATCACTAGGCTTCTGAGAGCCAACACCAGTTCTCCCATGGGGAATGATCAGAGGAAAACCTTTTTTTAAATCTCATGAAATCTGATTTTGTTGGACATTGAGGTTATGAAATGTGATCAACCATTTATCATCTAACCGTTCTATATAATTTGTCCATTTATTGACTAATCATCATAGTATAGTAGTCTTAAAATATCTATACAGTGTGTGGGTTGCTCAACTTCTATTGGTGATACAGCCTCAGTCCCATACTCTAGTGTGTATGAAATTTCTTGTGTAGTTGTATGTGTGGTGAAATATTAGGACCACAAAGCATGGAGGAGTTTATCTATCCAATACTTCTCATCCATTTTAAAAATATTCTGGAGTATGTTTAAGGACTTATTAATGTCATTTGTCTATACATTTTCCATAGCATTATAGCAAGATGAGTGATTTGAATCAATGTTTTAATACTAGTAAAGCTTCCTTAAATCCATGGAATGGATGTTGGTGATGTTGTTCACTAGTAATGTGTGAGGGACTCTGAACATTGTGATGATATGGGGCATCATGATGTTGATGATAATATTTATCTTGACATCCTTTAGGGGTATTTCCTTAGCATATATGGAAAATATGTTGGTGGGAGTAATTATATACTTGAACTACTTAGATGTGGTTGGGGTATGTGTCCCCACAACATACATTCCCCACATGAGAAATGACCAGAAATATTTAGCAGTATGTAGCAATTTTGGGTCATGATAGATGAAGTGTTCATGGATCTAGCATACATGACATTTCTTGGTGAATTCCACAGAGTCATGTAACATGGTTTTCTTGTAATATCATATCCTCATGATTTGGGTAGGGATCATGGATCAATATTTATAAGCACTACAAGATCTTATGTGGACATACTCTATGATGACACAAAATTCCTCTCCCTCTATGCACTTGAGGAAAATTCCATCCAAGAAACACTTATATAGTTTTATTGCTCATTTTGGTCATCCAACATAGTGATGTTCACTGCCAAGCACTGAACCTACTCCCATTTGGCATGATCTACTTGGATAGACCCATCTCAGATATATGGAATTATGGGTTCAAACCTTTTAGGGTGTTCATTGGTTTATCATACTATATAGAGGTGCTGACTTTGTTGATCTCTTCCATATCACATACAGAGACTGCATACACCATTCCTCGATGTGTAGTACAGATGGTTTCATCATTGTGATTAGGGTTGGACATGATGATGGAGACATTGGCCAATTCATTGGCACAAGAATTTTGAGATTGGTGAACATAATTCATGTTGGTCTGTAAGGGGAATTCTGCCATTAATCCCCAGCCACAGCCAGTGAGTTGGGCCAATTCCTCCATTTTGATGTAATATTCTCCATTGAAAGTACTTATCACTATATTTGAATCCTCTTTGATTATCAAGTAGGATATGTGGTGTTATAGGGCTATTTTCATGACAATAATGAGGGCTTGGTATTCTACCTCAATATTAGTACAACCTTAGGATAGTGGGAAAGTGTTGGGAAAATTGCTTTGTCAGTAGATACAAATACAATCCCCAAGACAAACTGATTGAGCTCTAAGATATCCATTATACTACCTACAATAC
The DNA here is from genome assembly GCA_963277665.1 of Viscum album. Lineage (NCBI taxonomy): Eukaryota > Viridiplantae > Streptophyta > Magnoliopsida > Santalales > Viscaceae > Viscum > Viscum album. Next base: position 853,031,880 of record OY728145.1, read on the forward strand.
CTTGGGAGGTTCTGTCAATGTACATCTACCATGTTCAAGGAGTGTCATCTAAATAAATTACTTCTTCATTGGAGAGTTCGGGGTCTTCTGTTGTACTTTTCGGGGTAGTGTCTGTTGCAATGAAATCAGCCGGGGCATTCTCTTTCACCGACATACGAGATATGAACATGATGTCATATTGCTGTAGAATAACAGCCCATCAGAACAAGCACCTAGTCAATAAGTAAATGCCTAGGATATAAAATAGAAGATCAATACAAGATATTAGGCGGACCTTCTATTGTTGCAAGTAGTGCCTCAACTTTTTTACTGTACCAATGCATGTGATTAAATTATTCTCTGACTGAAAGCTACCATTAGGATGCATCTCTCTTATTCATTTACTTGGTTAAGGGGCTAGACATTACTTCTTGGATGGCTTGTAATATTTTAATGAAGGGGAGGTTTCCTTGGAGTCCCGTTAGTTATTTATGGTTGTTGTAGGGTGACATTTCCAAAATATAACTATTCTTCTCTAGGTCATCCTCTATTAAATGGTGGCATACAACAAATCTATGGAACATTTATGATGTTAACCCAATGGTAAATTTTAGTGGATTTATCTTTAGAATATGTTGTCTCATATTGTTGATTATAGATCCGTGTTTTGTGAAGTGATCATGTCATTGTAGGTATTTAACAACCTGGTCATTGACATAACAATAAATTATCCTCCATAAGAATTTCTGAAATACGTGGTCCATGAAACACTGATATTTGGTTCCCAAATTATTTAATCCATTGAGAATTATTTTAACATAGAATATACCCTAAGTTTCTCTAAAGACATGTGATTCATTATCTTCGTGGGTTATCTGATTAGATTATACTATTAGTACCCATTCATGATGGAAAGGTCCTAGAAGCCATCAGTTGCATAGACCAAGGTTATATGGTCAGTAGTGGAAAATAATCCTTTAGTAAATTCTAATTAAGGTCTCTTCTATTAATGCAGACTCTAATCTTCCCATTCATCTTCATGGCGGGGATGATGTTGGAAATAAATCATATTTATTTGACTTATCAGAAAATGTTTACATTGACCAACATGTCAAATTAATCTTATATATTGGTGTAATGGGGGTGAATACTCTTGGATTCTTTTATAAATCCATGATGCACATTTTGAAATCCAAATTAATGTGTATCAACATTTGGATTCAATTCATGGATTTTTGTGTAGTTCCAAGAAAACAACTATCGTCGACTCTATAAAAATGAAATTTACATCTCTAGCTCTTCAAGATACAAAGTTCCACTAATCATGGTAGGCTATTGGTCTTCTTATGTACCCAATTTTATCTAACTATGATCATATATGGTACTGTATATTCCTTCCGTGAATACTGGAGGGGAATTTCTAAGATCTTCTACATCCATTTAGAAGATTGTGGAAACATATTCAGGTGAATATGGTTGTATGGGGGTCTCATTGTCAGTATCAGAGGGAGGAAGTCCATAAAAAGAATCATTTTCATCTCTTTTCATAGGTGTTGATACATAGAGATGCTGGAGATGAATTTGGCTGAGGAAAATAGAAGCTTGGATCTCAGGTATTAGGTCCACTAGTTCAACAACATTTATGAAGAACAAAAAATCATCTTTTATCATGATCTAGGGACTCAAAAGGGAATTCCATAATCTATTGGGGGTGAAACCTGTATATCATCATATTGTATCTCTTAGTTACCTTACTTATTATAGAAATCAACTTTGGCATTTGAGGCTATCCAGGTTTTGAAGGGGTTCTATCACTGTGTAGTTTTAAAACCATTCCATATATGGGGTTTATTAGACATAGATGGAATGTTAAAGGTATGGAGAGGTGGCTGGTGAGATTGGGAATTCCAATTAGGTCAATATATATGGTATTCTACATTTTAACCATGAACTCAACATCAGATGTAAGCTCCCCAAATTGTTCATCATGTTTGATTTTACTAGGGGGTCTCTTCTCACACCAGTCATATCCCTAGATTTTCAACATTGTGTTGCATAAGTGACCTTCACTATACCCTAAATGTTGGTGGTTCCACACTAGGATATTATTGATCACTAATCAATTATCAATCAATACCCCATGAAAATTGAATTTATTGGCTCTTCTCAAAATGTATAAGTGTCTGATGTTCCACTATATGTCCTCCTCATCATAATGATTAGTGAAGATTTGGAAACATTGAATCCTATGAGAATAGTCTCAAATCGATATATTGTGGTGGAAGTGACATTTATCTTGAATTCATATGGGATCTGGGGGGATTTGAAGAGTTCCTACCTATGTTAGTTTGATAGATGTTGTTCATCAAGGATCATCAGATTTTCTGGGACATCATCATGATATTTCAAAATATAATTTTTTTACAAATGGTCAGCACAACCTATTATGGGTCTGCTCTGGGGCATGTTTTTCATGAGCTACAAAATCCAAGGTATAGGGACCATGTGATTGTGCTCAGGTATTTGGACCATGTTTAGGTATGCTAATATATATGGGTAATTAAATAACACTACATGTCCTAAATGAATCATGCATTGAAGTTATCTTGGAATATGAAAATATTATGGATATTATGACCTCACCATCTGTGGATAGGGAATTAATCAGGATAGACATTACAGATGACTTCATCAGTCATCCTAGGATTTAGAATTGTGATATGATTATTATCCCTAGATTCCAAGATGTAATCAAAATGTTGGACATTCTAAAAGGAGGAAACCATATTTATATGTTCTTCAAATCATGAATGACCCTGGTTTCTGTGCACTTTTATCGACATGGAATCAATGGTAGTAGATGCTCGATAGTTAGAGACACATTGTTTGGGGCCTACATAGTTATTTGGATTGGTTCCAGTATTTGATTGAGATTGATATCTAAAGCTTCCATTCTATATGGCCTTTTTTCCTATTTCGCAGGTATGAGTAATGCTTTTGATTGGGTATGCTGAATATCCACTTCAAGGAATTTTACTATTTTCAGAAAATTTGAGAAATCCAAATAGACATTTCATTGGAATTTGGGGTTCTAGTAATCATACCTAAAATATTCAATACATATTTTTCATATATTATAGTTCTAGATAGGGATGCTGAGTTAGTTGGCCAAACACTTCCACCTTTCCATGAAATCAGACACCATCTCATTTTCATAGTGCATTCATTTTTTTAGATCAATGATCATTGTATTATATAGAGTTGGACATAACAAAAAAAGGAACTCATGAAGACGTTATTACCATCCTAAAAATTATTATTTTGAAATACTACTATAGGAAATGATGGATGTCCCTATAGAGTGTATAAAAATTACATCAGTTTGGTTGCCTCTTGATGATCTTGAAGTCCTATCATCTACATGCATTGAGACACATCGCATGTGAGATGCATCTTGGGGTATCTCGCACCGTCAAATATGGAGATGGTAGGATTTAAAATGTTGGGTAGAGGTTGGTTATCATTGACCCATTCGAGATATGGCTTTCTTTCAAGCTGAACAGACATGTGTCTCCCTTCCATGGATTTCATTAGAGTATCTAGTGGCATGATTTAGTTAATGGGATCTAAAGGAACTTGTTCCTTGGTCATCTCCTGCCCTTGGAGATCCGGTGGGGGTTGATTTGGTGGCCTCATTTTTATCTCCCTCTAATTTTCAATTCATCCTAATAGTGAATCTCTATCCGAGTGGGGAAGAGGATGTAGATTTAATGGTTGGAAGCCGAGATCATTTTCAACATCCTCATTCATGTGGGCTAGTTTCCTAGATCCAGAAATAATCTAATATTCACAGGATTCCCTTGTTGATTGATAAGTTTCAGGTGGGAGATTATTTGACTCTACTTGGAGACGATACCCCTTGGTAATATTTACCCCATGTGACTCCTCATTATTCTTGTAGAGAGATTTTATTTCACCCTAATATTGTAAAAATCAGTCCTCCAGGGAAGGAACCAAGTTCCTCAAGGGAGGTGATCGAGATATGGCTCCACCCTTCCCCTGGGGATCATTTTTTCAGGTAAGTGTCTACATCATATTATGAATTACAATGTTTTGGATCCCTCTCTTTTCATGGTTCATGAATCCTCATTTGGTGCATTCATGTCACCCTCTTCTCAAGGTAGGTGTATAGGGATGATATCTATTATATCTGTTTCATAATCAATATCTTCCATGATGAAACTGACAATAATCATGGAGTAATATCAAGTAATGATTGTTGTGTCATTTTTTTGACACAACAATTTTATTCTATTAATCATCAATTAGTGTAATAATTTAATCACATGGACTTATTGGGTCATTCATCTTGTAACCTTAGTGGGGTTTAAACTTCCTCACTGTGTATTCAAGCAACTTTGGTCAATGAATAATGAACCCGATGGAGTTCTTAGTTAGAGTTGTTGAATGGGCCCCAATAATATTATTTGTGTCTCATAATATATAGGTTTTTGACTATTTATTCATTTATCCCAATCTAGAGAAGGTTTATTCACTTTATATTGGTTATAATGAATAAATTTCCCCATACATGTAGGTTGGGGGTAATTACGGGCCATAGTTGGTAATGATTGGTTTATTTTTTAGGATCCTAGTTCTATGATAAGAGATTTTATTACAATTGAGATGGAAATGATATAGAAATTTACTTAGCCAATAGAGGTGGGTATGTTATGGGATCACTGATATTGTTTCAAGTCTCCTATTATGGGATGATATACATGGGTATGGAGATTGATTTATAAATTCTCCTAGCCCAGTAGGCTGGGTTTCTCCGGTAAATGATGTCGATGTATCCAAAATTCTCTTAGGATTCAATGATCCGGGAGGTATAAGTGGTGGTAGATGTTATCTTAGCCTGATAGAGTGGGTCTTATCATGGATGTTTGATGTTTTTCTAAATTTTTAGTCGTCTTGATGTGGCGTAGTTGTGCTAGTGTAATAATTGTGTGCAATGGTGACCAGTGATGGGCATAATTTCTCATGGGACAGTGTGAAAGTGATCACATCTTTGGTCTCCTCATTTCAAAGGCATTCATATTATTTATAGGGGATTATTTTGAAGTCATATTTTATATACTCCCTCCATGTATATAATGTTTGGGAATTGTTAGAGCAGTGTCATTCTCTTGCAGTGACCAACTAGCCCAAGCATTACTAGGTCCCCTGATTTCTCGAAAGGATATAACATTGTAGGATGTTGTATCTGAAGGGATATTCTATTTATTGGGTTTGGAAATTTGATGATCTTCTTAATTTCCTAATTCAAAAATATAAATTCCTTACATATCTTTGGTTATCAGTTGTCTAAGCATCATTATATAATGACGGAAATCATGTTTTAGATTTGCGCTATGCATTTCTTGTTTTGGATCCCAAGCCTTGGAGACAACATATAGTTTGATCTAATAAAATATTATCCTAATTTTCTAAAGGTGTCTCATATATATAGGATAAGGGATATGTCAATCCTTATTTCTCTAATGAGTATCCAGCATATTCTGTAATATATAAGGATTTCCATCCATTTCTAGTTCGTAAGGGATCTCATATTTGGATGTAGAAAGTGGCCAAAACATGTTGTGGAGGAAATTTTAGTCTATGTCTACCCATATTTCAATTTCATCCTCCTAATAATAAATAATACATGCCTCCACCTGTTCAGACCATATAACATGTCTCGGATGGTCATCAGCTTATGGAAATAGAGTGTTGTTAGAAGATCATGGGGAACCATTTATGGTTGACCCAGTGTTTCGAGCACCTCTATCTATGAAGGTTAAAGGGTTTGGTTCACTTATCTACATGGAGGTGTCTAGGAATTTTGAAGATTTCATATTCCATATGAGATAAAATCATGTGGAGGATGAACTTGGTGGATTTCAATAGCAGTGTCTAGGCGATCCATATTCACACTTCTAAGAGGAGGACAATCATAGTAATGAACGTCTCTTGCTTCTTCATAGATATAAGAGTTGATGAAATCTTGATGATATGATAATGTGTCTCAAATAAACCCAATGACACTGGAATTGAAAAAATTAGGGGTATGGTCCATGTTCTACGTTGTGTCCAGAATATGCCAACATGCCTTTTGTTATTGTGCAAGAGTATGTGCCTGCTATATGGTGATTTCTAGAACTTGTACATAACCGTAAGGTGTCGTGGAGGTTTTAGCCTACTTATGAGAAACTATTGGAATATCCCAATAATATTTCTCATTATTTAAAATGATATGTCCTATACTAATAAATTTTCCATTCTCACTTGGTGATCCTTAGCTAGGATGGGAGTATGAGCCCGATATTGTGGATTTAGGATATGCTACTAGTCTTTCATGACATGATTAACATCTGGACCCAAAGGAAGTTCAACTCTAACCTATTTGGAATAAGTTGGATCAAGAATATGATTCTGGATCAAATATGTATTCCTTTTCAGAATATTATTATGGTCCTCCATAATGGGAGGCAGATTATGAGCATCCAATGTCTTGCATTCGAATGATGCTGGCCTAGATGTTCATCGGCAGAAGTAAGAATATGTGCCTGAATTTTATGAATTTCTATAATAAAATAGACACATTAATTTACTTGAACATGTGCCTAACCCAAGGCATGTTCCTTACCACATGGTCATCCTTTTCTAGAACGGGGATATACACCCGTTCCTGGGCCTTTGGAGTATTCTATTGGACTTCCTTGATAGGCATGTTTCCCTATGTGTTCCACTTTATCTTGGATGACCCTGGTTGGAACTGGGATATGAGACTGTTCTGAGGCACCTCCATTCATCATAATATGCTGATAATACAACCGGGTGGGGGAAAGGGTGTTCACTTTCTCTAGTACATCCACTTGTTCATTATGATTAGAGTGTTGTACTATAGAGGCTATAGGGATGGGAATGCGTGCATGTCCCTTCATCGATACCTATGACGAAATATTCTATCATTGTTCCTCAGTAGTTTCTAAAATATATTTGATTTTATGAAATGTGTGTAATGGGATATGATAATTCACATATTATGTTTCCATGATAAACTAGAATATGTATTCTATTGATGAATTGTTATGCTCAAAATTGTTTCCCCCATGTTATACCTATGTATGTCGATAGGCTTTGTATAAGAGGGTAGTAATATGAGTGTCCCCTATGTGGGAATATTCCAATAGAACTGTTTAGAGTTACAAGGATTATGATGATGTTTGTTGTTTCCTACATGAGTATGTTTTCAATAATTGTCGGTTAGAACTAGAATATGTGACCTCTCCTGGATATATGATGACTTTATCTCCCCTGAAAATCCTTCCTTGTATCCTATTCATGGGCGTTAGAGGGGGATGTGTGTCGGATGGTACCGTCACTAGGAATTGAAGGTGCCCCAGAGAAATGGTTTCTGTGATGGTGGCTAGTAGGAGACCTACTAGGTATCCCATAAACCTCAAGGGATTCGAATCTGATTTCCTCGTTCACCATCCTCATATACAGAAGGTGGCATTTTTTGTGCTTGAGGGATAAGCTCCAAAGATGGTGTTTTTCACAATGAGAGACAAAATTTCATAAGTAGCCTTACCTGGTTAATATGATCTCTCCATATGTCATGTATGTAGAACATAAAGATAAACCCCCATGGTGGTGATAGTACCATATCGGTGGTACAATCGATCCATTGTATTCACTACCTTCCATTTGTGTAACTGTGTAGGAGATATTTTATTTCGAGCTGCAGAAGTCACATTTGCATATGGTTTTCTTAAACAAACGCTTAATAATTACAAAATCATCTTGAATTAGGTAATAGAATCTGTATCTACAACTATATAGTAAAAAAATCATGGATACCTATTAGTTTAGTATCATTGTCATAATATTCCCTATCATATATACATGCTTAACTTATGTGTTAATTTATTTCTGATTCAGACTTTCCACTTGATTGAATTTATCAAAATAAGGATGGACATATGAGAATCATGGTTACAGAGGATCATTTTTATGATTATACTAGTCATATTTCATTGATTTTATATGGTTTTTAAAACAATGTTGGTTGACACATTATAAGAAACTAATTTTTTCATTAGAGAGTTTCACATCGAGTTATCAAATTTTTTTGTTTGGAAATGTTTTTTTGAATGTGTTTCGCTCATCACATTTCATTTTTCATCTTTCCATTAAACCCCCAATGGGTTTGAAATCTATTGCATGGTACAAACCTGATTTCCATTGGATAGTGGACGCCTGAGTTTTTAAGCCCATTGATTCTTAGGGTCTCACATTTTTCAAGAGGATGGGAGTTCGGGCTCCTCCCTCCCATGGTGGGGGGAGGGGGGTGAATTGTAACCTAATTTGGACTAATCTTATAGATTTAATATATTTTCATGAATATATTCATATTCCTAATATAGTAGTAGTTACCCAGATAAAATGAATTTTTGAGTAATATATTTTATATAATAATTACTGAGATCTCTGGGATGATTCTATCAATATGTTTCCTAGGTTCCTCATCATCCCAAGGTAAAAGGTATATGATAATATTACGAAACTATATAATCAGGTTCTTCAGGACAAACTCCCATATAATTTGGTTATTAATATGTTGATGATGGGATTGATCCATTTTGAGGCATCCTTCATATCCTAGTTATGGCATGAATCAAAACCCACATAGTTCATTTAACATATGAATTTTTATGTCATGTGGAAGGTCCTATATAGGAGCTCTAGAACACCTTTAAGTGTATGTACCAGAGGGATGTCCTACATATATCGATTGTAGTGAGAATCATAGTTTTCATTTTCCTTCATTTTGAGGATTGTTTTTTGGAGTTACATTATCATTTTAGAGACTTGTTGTGTAGATGACATGATTATCATAATTCCATAATCCCAGGTGATCCATTCTCAGTGTGAGAATCATGGGATAGTATGTAACCATTGTTATTGATTTGAGTGATGGACATAGATGATGTAATCTCCACGAATGATCAATATAGACCTCGAACCATGGGGAGAGGTAGCCTATATAACTTAAGTACGACTTGAATCAGAGTCACCATATATCCCTTTATGTTGACACTTACACGTTCATATTTCCATGGATGATGGAGATTTATGATTCCAGTGAGGTGTTCATTATATCCTCATATATCCACACGAAAAATGTTGTGGGAGAGAAATAATGTGGATTATTTGAGGTCACATGAAGACTCCATTCTCAATAATGATAGTTGAAACAACCCAAGAAACATTATATGATACTTATCATAAAAACCACATCTCAAAACCCTCAAACCATATAAAATATTTTATAAATCACAATTATCAGCTGTATAAATTTTTTTAAATCAACCCATAATTAAGGATTATTGAAACCCAATATTTCATTAGAATTATAAAAACCCATTATTGAATTAAATTTCAATAATATGATTAGTTCCCTCATTTGATAATCCCCATATCAATTCATAACAACAACTAGACTATCATGTGTTTTCATCCTCACTGATAGACGAAATATCTAGTAAAGACTATTGTTTATAAAAGAATTACTTCATTTTAATTCCAATATAAAACTTTAATCATATGGATATTATTTAAAAGGGGGGACCCACTCAAAAAGAATACCCTATTTCGAAAATCATTGTTATGTACATAGTGGAACATCATTATTTTTATATCTAAAGGAATACCAAATTTCATAAATAAAATCAAGATATCCTTTAATTTGATGAAGAGTAAAAACCCACACAAGTAGAACCCACTAATAAGTATGTTTATGAAGGATCATATAAGTTTTATAGAATATTTAATAACACCATCATTGGGAAAAGGGGACTATTTTTCGAAAATATTTTCAAAAATTATTTTAATCAATTTGATTCGAAAAAACATTTAAAAGTTATTCTATAATGGGGATTTGAGATTGAGGAAGAGAAAACATAAATCTAAACTATAATAGTTTTAGATCATGGGACCTATAACAAACTGAGTGTACTTTGATTACGTTTATATTAACTATATTTAATATTAATTTAACATCTTGTTACCTATTGTTCTCTATTTATATATGGATTCAACATAATAATTTTATAGACTATTTTTCTCATTGATATGGTCGTAACAGTTCCACACAATGATTTATAACATTATTTATCATGGAAATATTTTTAAAGATCTTATGTGGTTGGATTATTTACTATGCTGTGACACATTATACATATCTTGTCTCAAGTATGTTCTCATAAGATGATTTTGGTTCTTCTCTTTATGTTTTCCCTTGGTAATATAAAAGATAATATATTATTATAAGAAACTCATAAGTAATAATTCTACATGTTTGGGTGTTATTGGATACTCCTGTCATTGATATTGTGTAATGGTTCTTAGACATTAATATTATCAATAATGTATGTCATCACTCACTGTCGTGGAGTTACTAACCACAACTGTCAAGATATGTATTGTCATGAATTAGGGTATGTTGGGTGTGTCACAATTAACATTTCATGAATGGAATAGTTGTAAATGGATTTTTTAACTTTAATATTTAAAAAAGATAATATATCATCCCTTTGATTGGAATAGAACAGTTAAATTATAATTGATGGCCATGGTGTAATGATTTGTTTATATCAAATAGTAAAATAAAGAAATATAAATAAAATATGTTGGTTAAATGGATGTTAATCATTATTGATGAGATACTTTTACAAAGGTATTATATTACACAGTGAGTGTTCATATGTAGTTTTTATGTTCTGACGTTATGATCTACAACTCCGGTTCCTTGACCCATTACAAGACAGTAATTTTTTAATTTATGAAATCCCACCAAATTCCAATGGGAAAGAATCATAGAGGGTCACACAACAATTTTTTTCCTTAATCGTTATTAACATATTTTTTATTTTCATTAATGAAATAAAAATTATTCTAACGGCTAAGAAATAATATTAATTTCCTAAATTAAGAAAACTAAAAATAAATAAATCTATTGAATTGAATATTTAATAAATATTTATTAACCGATATGTGAATGAAATATGTATTTATGAATAAAATATTTATTCTCTTGGTCAGTAAATGAAATATGAGTTTGAATGGACTAAGAATGTATACGATAAATGTAAAATATTAACATGTTGGTTAAATAATATTTTTTCAAGTATTCATGTGAAAAAAAAACTAATAATAACAATATTATTATTATATGGAATGTGGTCTTTATCAATGGTTAAATATTATTTAATGTACACTATGTAATTAAATTATTTTTTAAACCAAAAACCTTGATCGATAAATAAAGAGTTTTGTGTGATTTTTGGGGAATCTAAAATAAAATATTGATAATAGAGAATTGTTTTGTGAAATTAATTCTCTCTCGACTACTCCTTCTCTCTCAATCCAAAGAATTAGATATAAAAGAGATATTTACTTACGCCCCCCAAAACAAGTGATCAAGAATGAAAAAATCTAGACATTTGATTCTATATGCTAGAACCCGTCAATTAGGTGGTGTTTCTTGAAGACTATTAGAGTATGTCTGGATCACCACAAGGTGGATTTTATCCATTGATCTTAAAAAATTATATAAATACAAAGGGGGATTTATAGATTCATAAAAATTATCAATAATGAATTTTCTAAATATGATGTATCCATTACTTCATATATTAAATAAATTAATTATAAAATCTATGTGAAAGATAAACTATTTTGTTTCAGTAAATGATTATTAGAAGAAATTTTAATATATCACCCACCACTATTTTCTTCCCCTATGCTTGTAACTTACTGGTGGTATCAAGGGGGTCATGTTTAAATTTATAATTTTTTATTCAATTCTTGATATATATGCAATGGTGGATCAATTTTAATTTCATCTTATTAATTCTCTAAACAGACTTGAATTAAAATATTTTCTAAATAAAAATCATCTTTGTTTAATGTTTCATTGTATTAATTGTTTAATCAAAAAAATGAAAAATGAATAGAGATTCTATTTGAATGTTCCAAAACTTTTTCTGGTAAAACATCGTTACACGCATTGTAGCTGGAGCACACTCTGTGTACCCAAAAACATTGTACAAAGATTTATTGTGTGGTTAATTACATGTTGTACATTTATTGCATTCCATGTTATTATCAGTCCATTATATAATTGGGAAACTAGATACATGGTGTGTAACTGGTATGTATATACCTTGTAATCAGGATGAGTTTACAAGATGAAGCCTCATGCATGTGACTCAGATAAATGGGAAACGAGATACATGGTGTGTAGCTAGAGTACATGATATATATTCTCCATATTATTAGAATAATTATATTTCATTAAAATTTAATATTATAACATTAAAAAATTATTTTATTTTTTATAAATAGTTTTTTTGAAAATTTAATAATGTTTTTAGATAACATTACATGCACAAAAAAATTATTGTAAAATATTTATATTAATTGGTTCTTCTAAATATTTTCTGTGAATTCCATAAATGATGGTTATATCCAGTTTTGTTTGATATAACATTATAATGAAAAGTAATTAATTATTTAATTAAAAAATATTTTATCTTATTAAAAAAATGATGAATAATGCATTGAATTCAATATAGTTATTTTTTGGAATTCATTGCATTTATGACTAGTCCTCAGTATGACGATGATGTCTGTGTGTGTTGGATGTTTTAATTAAATTTATTTTTTCAGTTTTCAATTATTTAATGTTAAATTAAATTATTTCATCTGATCCATACCATCCTCTATTATTATTTATTAGGATTAGTATTCCAAAGGATATTTAGGTACTCGATTTTAACCAATCATTCTATTCCCCTCAACTGCGAGTAATAAATAAATGTAATTAATAATGAATCCAAAAGGAGGATTAACATTTCTCAAGAAGGAACCATATGATGCCAAACTAGGTGATTCATAACTGTACACGTGTAATTTTGTAACTTATATCATGAAAATTAAATTGATTTTCTCCTACATTATTGGATGATTGAATGTACTTTCATTAAATCATTCGTTAGGTAAGCTAATGATGGGGTGATTTTCATCATTTCATTATTTCTATCCATAAAATTATTTATTTATGGATGTAATATTTTGATCACATAAATAAATAAATTAATTTGAGAATAAAAAAATTAAATAAATTAATTATGCATAAATTGCTTGTCCATGATGGTAAATTAATTATGTACCATACATTTAATATTAATAAGACATATGAAGGATAAAATAATTTAAAATTTATGCATAATAAATAAAAATCCCTCAATAAAATATTAATTCGGACATGGCCTTATATTACTTAATTAAAAATGAAAGTCAAAGGAAATAAGTATTTGACAAACCCTTATAGGTAAACATAATTTTTTAAGGGGATTTAAAAGTAATAATTTTGGCTGGGTTAAATATTTTACTGTAGAGGATTATCCCTTTCTAGATATCATGTAATTTAGATAATAGTGTTTTGAAAATTTACTGATTTCATGATATGGGATTCCACTAAACTTATATAGTATAAACAAGCCCGCATTTGGAAACGTATTACCTACAAAAATAAAATCATGTAGCTTGAACAACCCTTGTTGGGGTTATGGGAAGAGGAATATGGATCCTTCCCACTAGAATTTCCTAGTGACAAGACATTCCATGATAATTGTAAGAGCTATTGGAACATGATAAAATGGTGAAAGATTTAATAGAAATATTTTCATAAATTAATATATTATTTCTCGTATATTTTTTAATTATGAAATTTAATAATAATATAATCTTTTAAATTATATAATAAAATGGAAATATTATTATACACACAATCCCTAAAATAAATACTGTAGAATGAAAACCTACAATATAGCCCTAAAATATTTGAGTGGTTTCAATTCCTTTAGGTTATTCTACCACATAAATAAAATTCTAATGTTATAGAATCCTCAATTCCCAATATTCCAATTCAATTATTGAGTAATGATGATTTCATCGTCTACGAGAAACAAAAAAACTACATGGTAAATGTTCACTATTTGATTCTATTTTCTCTCTCTATTGAACTCATGATGTCTCATGAAATGTTTTAATAGTATGACATTATAGAGAACCTCTATTGTAATCATGAGTAGATAGCTAGTCTGGAACAGTTTGTGATTTCCCAATCACAATTTTAGAGAATGTTTGTGGTGGGTTCCCCAACTAAACCTCATGTGGTCAATCTCATTTTCGACATTGAGTCCCATGAAGATATAGGTATAGAAATGATTGAATATATGAACACTGATCTTATTTTGTAATCACTATCTCTTTGCATCTCTAGATTTTCTAAAATGTTAATATGAAAATCATTGAGATGTCTATGTCAGATCATCTAAATATTCTTTTCTATGTATAAAAGAATAAAAATCTTGAAAATCCTTCAATACATATTGATAAAAAATAGAAATTGAATGTGAAGAGAACTAATACCAATACATCAACATATCCATATAAAAAGAGTAATATCAAGGGGAATAATGTAAATATGATGATGTCTACATTTCATGTGGAAATATTTTCTATTGGAATAAAAACTATACCCTAGAAAAGAATCAATGAGAATCTGTTGGTGTGTTTTTTATCAACTAAAATTAATCTATGTGTATAAAATGGTTTTAAGATACATATTTTGGTGCTCAAAATGTATTCAAATATAGAAACTATATAGGCTCAAAAATATTTATTGATGATATGTAGATCAACAAGCATCCAATAGAGATAAATATGTTGTTGTAGCTACCAGGGTCTAACACCTCACTTTTCTAACAATAATTATCTAGGTTTTAATGGGTTGTTATTATGTGGCTTCAGTTAGCAAAAAAATTAATTCTATATCTAAACATTATGGGGATGAATTTATTTTCAAACTTGGGAAGAAATTATTATTCGTTTATAAATTTGACATTTATTATATTAAATAATAATTAAATGATATTTTTTATGTGTTAGACTACAAAAAAAATGTAATGTTAATTGATAATGAAACAACATCACAGGACTCATACCACACCATCTTGGGTAACACCATCCAGGTCATGTAAAAAATTCACTTTACTAAATTACATCTAGATGGATATTTATATTCTATCAAATGAAATACATGTGTTCAATTTTATTCATGTTTACAATGACAAAAAATAAAAGAAACATTTGGTGGTAATGATGAAAGAGATAAATATTATCTTGATTTAGTTCATACCATTGTGTTTGGACTATACTATTTTAAATTAAGGGGTGGGTACTAATACTTATTAACCTGTATTGTTGATTTTATTAGAAATGGACATGTATAGATATTGATGTATAAGTCAAATTACATTGAAAATTTTAAGGAATAAAATACTTATGTTAACAACCATCATGGAAAAATGATTAAGAAATTATGCCTAACCATAGTGATAATTATCTTAATCAATATATCATTTTTTTACATACTAATTATTTGGATATTTATGAACTCACACTTCCTTATATGACTCAATGGAACAATTTAAGAAGGGGTAAACACATATGTTTTTGGACATTGTGAGATCCATTATGGGTCGTGCGAGTCATCCATTTTCATTTGGGGAATACCAATTAAAAATATCATCACATATACTAAACCATGAACCATATAAATTGATACATGGTATTCTATATGAATTTTTGAGTGTTATACAATCATTTTTATTGAATTTACATGTGCGAGGAAGAAAAGAATTTTTTTTGGACGCATCATGTAAAAAACATCCATCAGGAGGCACAAAGTATACAATTATAGGATACCTGATGTTATTAATATTTTCATGACTTATTATATACTCCCTATACTTCTGTTATATGAAATGTGCATAATTTGTGTGTAATATTAATGTTTTAATACTAAGTATAATTTTTGAGCATTTTTAGAAGTATTCCAATTGAGTTAGTTTAGTATTTTGTTTATACCTCTAACCCTAATGATCCAAATTGTGTGGTTATTCTTTTTTAGGATTTAGAATTCAATATACAACATTTCATTATAAGTGATCATGGGCCAAATCTACCATTTGAAGGATCACATTTACCGCACAAGATGACCCAAAGAATTTGTGAAGAAACTGGACCATCCATGATGATTGAGTTACTGGTCTAAATCCCGAAGCCCAAATTTTATGAAACTCCACCATATGTTCATGATTATCCAAAATAATAATGGATAAAAATTTCACGGCCCAACTCTAAGAAAAATTGTCCCAACATATCCTTTGAAGTCCAACCCACAATTCTGGCCGAGATATAAAATCTGGACACTATTCATGAAATATCTCATGATGTAAGCATAAAATAGAGCTGATATGTTTCAGTGTGAAATATTTGATATATGAGGCTGAATTTTTTGATGAAATCATTTGGATCTGAAGGAATCTTTCTATTGAAAAACCCTTTCACAATTTGGACTTCAAAAAGACTGGATTGAAATGGACAGATTAAAATTGTTTAATCAGTCGGCCATAACATTGGATACATAGGTCCACATTTATCCAAATTTTGGGAGTATTCGTCCAACTTTATTATATACAACTTTGAAGAAAGATATTTCTCAATATTCAGCTTTCTGAATAGCCAACCTGGTGATGCAAGTGGTGGGACAAATTGGGAATGCAAACAGTCCACTCCTTGGGTTATAAATACTCTCCCCTTCTCTCCTTGAGAGGGGTTGGCATTTCAGAAGAGATGAGTTCATATTGGCACGAAAAAATAATTTCCAAAAGCTTGGGAGGATCTTCTATACTCATGTTTTCACCTAAGATACTATTCCTCTTCTCTTTGTTTTCACTTACTTTCGTGTTCTTCGTTTTTGTAATCTTGTAAGTATATTTCTTTTATAATTCGGTTTTAATGCAAATTTCTTCTTCAATATCTTTTATTCTAATCCAACCTATGTAGATTAAAATTAATTTTCTTAAAATACTTTAAATTCAGTTGAATCACCTTACCTTCTTTTTCTTCATCATTCAATCGAAAATCCATTTTTAATTATCATCATTGTTCGTGTGTGTGTGTTCGACATACCACTCTTTTCTAATTCCTTTCTTTTTCTTCTATTCTTAATTTATCATCATAATCATCATAACCAGACTATTAATCTCCAAAATGGTTGAGTAAATATATCATTGGGGTGAGTCAAAATTTAGGGATGTTAAGTGATTGAGAGTATTTTCTCGATGAGTATTCGTTAATTTAACATTGTGTATGTTGGACTTAATATGTCATGGATTAATGAAATATTTTGTTTAACATGTAGATTACATGGATTATTGGAACCATAAATACACTACCATAAACAAGTAATGATTGATATTAGAATCCTAGTTAAGTTAATGCTTGGATTAAATCTTTAACACTTAGGAATTCTAATCGATGTCAACTTGTGAAGTGGGTGTTAATTTAAATGCAATATAAAGGAAAGCTCAAAGATATCACAAGAGTAACTCTCTAAGAATGAACTCACCCCAATCATTATCAATCTGTAAAATCAATTATATTCAATCAATCATTTCAAATAAGATCTGCAAACAAATCCCACTAATCAAAATACAATTAACTAAAAACAAACGACCATTACAAAGTATCATCGCCGAAGATTCGACCCGAGTGCTGTTATACACATTAGAAGAGCACTGAAACATTGACCGATCTATAGGGGACAATCGGCCGTGCATTTCAAATGGTGTTGTTGTCGGGTATGGTGCTTTAAGTAGTCATTAGTTTCTAGTTATTGTAAAAAGAAGAAAAAAAGTTTAAAATTTAAAAAAATAGAAAAAAACACAAAGAAAAACTCGTCTTCTCATAAAAATCATAAATGGGAAACAAAGAAAGAAAACCCCATCTTCCTTTTTCTTCCAACATCTTTATTAATTCCCCATAGCCTTCTAATCAATCCCTCATCTTTGTTTGACCCTGAAATTGAGCGAACACTTTTCCAACTTAGGAGGAATATAAGAGATTATCAAATAATTCAATGACCAGTCCTTGTCCAACCAATTGAATTAGATATAGCCAATCCTAGGGAACAAACACTAAAAAAACATGATTCCCATGATATGAATTACCAACCTCTTGGTATTCAATATCCGAACATAGAATCTTACTTCGAACTCAAATCAGGTTTGATTCATCTGCTCCCTCATTTCCACGGGCTAGCCAGTGAGGATCCACATATCCACCTTAAAGAGTTCCAAGTGGTGTGTTCTACGATGATTCTTCAAGTGGTTTCTAAAGAACAAATCAAACTCCAAGCATTCAATTTCTCCCTAGATAACACTGCTAATTCATGGCTCTACTACCTTCTTTTTGGTTCCATAACCACATGGAATGAAATTAAGCAACTCTTCTTAGATAAATTCTTTCCTGCTTGTCGTACAGCTTCTATCCAAAAGGAAATAAGTGGTATCTGTCAGTTCCCAAGTGAATCACTCCATGAATACTGGGAGAGGTTCAAAAATCATGTTTCAACCTGCCCACATCATCAAATCACAGACCAACTCTTGATCCAATACTTCTATGAGGGGTTATTGGCTATGGAGAGAACTCTCATTGATGCCGCAAGTGGTGGTGCTCTTATTGATAAAACTCATGCAGCTGCAAGAGATATCATAAGTAACATGGATTAAAACACACAACAATTCCATACTACATATCATACTCAAGTGAAAGAATCCCAAGATAATCAATCAATTTAGCCGAACAAGATGACCGAGTGGATAAGTGAACTTACAGGTCTTGTGTGACAACTAGCTGTGGCTACCAAATCCCCAACCTCATCTTCTCCACAATCAATGTTTCCTAGACCTGTCAAAAACTGTGGAATCTGCAACTATCCATCTCATCCAAGTGACATAGATCCACAAATTCAAAAGGATCAATCCGATTCATCTGGACCAATGGAGATCAATGCAACAAATGTTCAGCGGAACATCAATCCTCAACTATCAGGTCAGTTTTTTAGAAACCTCAATCAACGTCACACTGAGCCCTTTTCTTCTTCCTATAACCAAGTCCATAGGTTTGGTAATCCCATATCTCATCCTCCACAATTCCCACCTCAAAACCCAAACCAGTTTCAATATGTTCAAGGCGTTGGTAACTTCAAACAAACTTATCCTTTGATTCCTCAACCTCAAAGGAACAATCCTCCTCCTGGATTCCATTATCCTGGTGAGCCTTCCCAATTCCAAAACCAATACAATCGCTTTCCCAAGAACCAAAATCAGGGTAATCCCAATTCGGGACAAGCCTCTTCTTCCAAGAAACCATGGGAAAGTGCATGGAAGATATTTCCTCCTTCACCCGTTCAAGCCTCAAGATCATTGAAACCCAAATTGGTCAACTAGAATCCCACCATAGTCAGCAGGAACCATCTAATTCTTCCCAAATTCCAGCTCAACCATTACCAAAACCCAATGGTAATGTAAGTGAAATTTTCACTTAGATCGGGAAAGCAAATTTCTATACCTCAAGATAAGTCTTCCAACCCTCCTTTTAATGTTGACCTAGAAAATGAAAAGAAAAAGAAAATTGAAAAGTAATTTGAATCCATTCCATCACCTCCTTCCATTACACATAGGAATCCAATTATTTTTCCACAAGCTGTTTCTAAACCAAAGAAGTCCTTTGAACCTGATCCTGAAATGCTCAAAATGTTTAGATGTGTTGAATTCAACATTCCCCTCTTAGATTCCATAAAAAAATTCATAAGTATGCCAAGTTTCTCAAGGAGTTGGGTACCCACAAGAGGCAACTTAGGACCTTCGAAAATTTTTCAACCGAAGAGTCCATACCAATTAAGTGCAAAGATCCAGGGACCTTTATGGTTCCATGCCTAATTGGAAGTTCCAACTTTGATGATGCACCCATAAACCTATGAGCCTCAATTAATTTCATGCCTAAGTCCAAATTCTCCAAACTTGGTCTAGTTCACTTGCATCCAACGGGTGTTGTCATTCAGTTATCCAATCGAAGCACAGCTAATCCCGAGGGAATAATTGAGGATGTCCTTGTCCAAGTCAATGATCTTATCTTCCCTATTGTTTTATATGTCCTTGTAATGGAAGGTGAGAAGAACTCTTCTCGATCTCCCCTAATTCTAGGAAGACCATTCCTCATGACTGCGAGAACCAAGATTGATGTCCATTCAGGCATCTTATCCATAGAATTCGGTGACCAACTGGTCAATATCAACATTTTCCAATCCATGCGATTCCTATTTGAGGATCACTCTACACTGTCAATCCATTCTTTTAAAACTCCCTTTGAGAGTGTGTTGAATCCCAATCCATCATGTTCTTCCTGTTCTACTAATAGAGGAGTTTGTGAATATTGCATTCTCATTCACCAAGTCATAAATGGAGAATTTAATGTTGACATTACAAATGCAGACTCCATTGATCTAAAGGATCATGAAATATCTTTGGAATCCCATATCACATATAAACTCTAATGCTCCAACATGGAAGGTGATGATGAAAATAAACTAGAATTCTCATTTGTTGATTCATATAATATTATCCAAAATTCATTATTTCCTATCCATGATTCTGAAAATTCTAATATATTTGAGGTGAACCTTGAACCAATGTGTTTATCCAGTCCCAATGAGAGTGAGGGTTGTGTGATTTGTTTCGTAATTAATAAAGTGATCACTGGTGAGGTTGAAATTTACCATTCTTTGGTGAAAAAAATTGAAATAAAGGATATTGAAAATTATATTCATTCTTATGACTCCACTGATTTCCATTACTCTACATCGGTAAGTGATTAAATAAATGAGTCAAAAACAATTGGTATCTCATATTGTGGTTTTGTGTTATCTGATCCTTACATAAATGAACCATCATAATTGAGCCATCTTCTTTAATTTACAAGCATATAAAACCAGCACTTTGTGGATAACATCATTCCTAAGGTTGAAGACCAAAGAGAGTATAGAAATATTCTCTTTCCACACCAATTGAACTGAAATCACACCAACAAGGATGGGAAGAAATTATCCAATGAATCATCAGGCCTCCCAAAGAACAAGTTTTTCTGGAATCACATTAGAGTTGAAAAAATATGATGGCCACCATCATACTATGGGTAGTCCACTGCAACTGTCTAGCTGTAGACAAATAAATGTAGCACTTCTTTGGATGCAACCCATGTTTTCTTTTACTTTTATCAAATTTTAATTCCTTTTTGTTTTACATTAGATGAATAATGAATTTTCTTTTTCAGGTAACTTCCCATAGTCCTAGAACCACGTCGACTTCCAATATATCTCCAACTTCTCCAGTCGACCTACCACTAGATGTAGATGGTGACACACAAAATCCAAACCAGGGGGCACCTCTTTCCCATTAACTCTCTCTTTATCTCTTCCTCTCTCTTCCACTTTATTCTTCTTCATCTCTCTTTCATTTTTTACCACTTTATTTATCAAAACCTTTCTTTTTCACTTTCTCTTTTGTTTGGGTGTATCTTTATAAAAAACAAAAATAAAAACCTAAAAAACTAAAAACACAAAAAAAAACAATCACAAAAAAAAACAATCACAAAAAAATACAAAAAAATCAGGAGTCATGCTTACTCACCATCGAGTTTTTAAATTTTGTCTAACCATTTTGGGGAGTCAAAAGACATGATTTCTTCTCAAAATTTTTGTATTTTCATCATGACTTTGGATAAATAATTTTGTGTCAAAACAAACACATTTTGAATGCTCAATTTTTTATTTGGAAAATTATTTTCCTAAACCGTGAGGAATAACATTTTCTTTCCTACCAAGGCCACCTATGGAAATATTTTCAAAATGTGTGTATTCACCCCCATTTGTGAGACTTGAGTTTGTGGACCTTAGATCTGAATTTCCTACCTTACTGTGCATTAATATGATAGAGGCATTTTCTGAACAACATGAGAATCACATTAGCCAAATATCCTCCAATTTCCCTTAAATTAATCCTCATTTGGAAAGCCCCTTCAAGCCTATGAAAACCTTTTCTTTTATAGAAACATTACAAGCCCAATACCTTTTCCCACCCAATATCAACATGGATTTTTAGTGAATTTTTTTTTTAAAATTTAAGTGTGGGGGGATGGATTTCATTATGGGTACCCTTTGTTGATTTCACCGTGTTATTATATGTGTGAGGGAAAGCATCCATTTCAGTGAGGGGGATAGGTTGTCATTAAGTGTGTTTTGAGGAATGTAATGTACTTTCATTTATGTAATTTTTTAATTGTTATTGAAAAGTGTTCATAAAAAAATAAAAAAAATCAAAAAAATCAAAAAAAAGAACAAAACAAAATTGGTTTGTTTCTTGGGTAGGTCAAAAATTACTCTTCCTCAACCTTTGATATTGTTATAACTATTAAAATTAGTGTCATGAAGAGATCAATCATGGGTTGGGATATGAGTGTGAGATCTTTTCCAAGTTCAACTTTCGAAGAAAAAAGAAGAAAAAATAACACCTGAATTATATTCTTATGTCATTGAGAGAAATTTTATAGTTTGTAAATATTTTATCTTCTCATACCCATCAAATTTTCATCCTCTATTGTGTCTTTATTCACACAATCATTCCCCTGTAAATATGTGTTTTCATTTCTTTCCATGTTATATTTAAAAAAAATGTGCATTACTTTTTCTATTTTGGTGTTTTACCCCTCTTCTTATCTCTCTTGGACATTATATTCCTACTGTCCCATAGCCACAGAAAAACACCTTAAAAATACCTCTTGATTCTTTTGCACTTTGGATAGTAATTGGAAGTTGAGAGCTCTTTCAAACTCTAATATTTTCACTTTTGTTTGGTGAAAGAGTGAACCTCCACAAATGAATTTTATCATCATTAGAGGTGTGAGTTTTGAGTGTCCACATTTTCCATTTCTAAATTTGAGCATAAAAAATTAATTAGTTTTGGAACATTTTTTCTGTAACAACTTTTGATGGAATTTAAAATGGATGAGTGAAATAATCTAAACCTCCCATGATTTGAGAAACCAGAATTTTAATATTTGTTGTTGAGGGAAAATGATTTTGTAATGTTTTTATATTGATTGCACATGAGGACATGAACAAGAAAAAGTGTGGGGGAGTTTATGTTATTAATATTTTCATGAATTATTATAAACTCTCTTTACTTATTTTATATGAAATGTGCATAATTTGTGTGAAATATTAATGCTTTAATACTAAGTATAATTTTTGAGCATTATTAGAAGTATTCCAATTGAGTCACTTTACTATTTTATTTATAACTCTCACCATAATGATCCAAATTGTGTAGTTCATGTTTTTTAGGATTTATAATTCAATATAAAACATTCCATTAGAAGGGATCATGGTCCAATTCTGCCATTTGAAGGAACACATTTACCACACAAGATGACCCAAAGAATTTGTGAAGAAACTGGACCATCCAGGATGATTGAGTTACTGGTGTAAATCCTGAAGCCCAAATTTTATTCAACTCTACCATATGTTCATTATTATCTAAAATAATCATGGATAAAAATTTCAGGGCCCAACTCTATGAAAAGGGGCCCAACATATGCTTTGAAGTCCAGCCCACCATTCTGGCCGAGAAATAAAATCAGGACACTATTAATGACATAGATCATTATGTAAGCATCAAATAGAGATGATATTTTTCAGTGTGAAAGAAGAGATATATTTGGCCGACTTTGTTGAAGAAATAATTCTGCTTTGAAGGCATATTCCTATCCAAAAACCCTTTCACATTTTGGACTTCAAAAAGACAGGATTAAAATGGACAGATTAAAATTGTTTAATCAGCCGGCCATAACATTGGATAAATAGGTCCAAATCCCTCCAAATTTTGAGAGTAGTCGACCAACTTTATTATATAAAACTTTGAAGAAGGATATCTTTCTTGATTCGGTTGTCTAAATAGACAACGTGGCGATGCAAGTGGAGGGACATATTGGTAATTCAAATAGTCCACTCCTTGGGCTATAAATACTCTCCCCTTCTCTCCTTGAGAGGGGTTGGCATTTCAGAAGAGATGAGATCATATTGGCATGACCAAATCCTTGAAAAAGTCTTGGGAGGACCTTCCATACTCATTTTTTTACTTGAGAGACCTTTCCTCTTTCCATTGTTTTCACTTACTTTCGTGTTCTTCGTTTTTGTAATCTTGTAAGTCTCTTTCTATGGTAATTTTGTTTTAATGAAAATTTCTTCTTCAATATCTCTTATTCTCATCCACCTACTGTAGTCTAATATTAATGTTCTTAAAAAAGTTTAAATTCAGTTGAATCCCCTTCCCTTCTTTTTCTTCCCCATTCAATCTAAAATCCGTTTTTAATTATCATCATTGTTCGTGTGTGTATGTTCGACGTACCACTCTTTTCTAATACCTTTATTTTTCATCTATTCTTAATTTATGATCATAATCATCATAAACAAAATATTAAACACCCAAATGGATGAGTAAATATCTCATTGAGGTGAGTCAAAATTTAGGGATGTTAATTGATTGATAGTATTTTCTCGATGAGTATTTGTTAATTTAAAATTGTGTATATTGGACTCAATATGTCATGGATTAATGACATATTTTGGTTATCATGTGGTTTCCATGGATTATTGGAACCAAAAATACACTACCATAAACAAGTACTAATTGATATTTGAATCCTAGTTAAGTTATGGCTTGGATTAAAGAATTAACACTTAGGAATTCTAATCGACATCAACTTGTGAAGTGGGTGTTAATTTAAATGAAATATAAATCAATGCTCAAGAATATCAAAAGCTTAACTCCCTAATAATGAAATCACCCCAATCTTTATCAATTTGTTAAATCAATTATTTTTAATCAATATTTTCAATTATGATCTTCAAACAAACCCCCCTAATCAAAATACAATCAACTAAAAACAAATGACTATTACAAAGTATCATCGTCGAGGATTCGACCCGAGTGCTACTATACACATTAACAGAGCACCAGAACTTTGACCGATCGATAGGAAAAAATCGGTTGTTCGTTTCAATACCCAAACAAATAATGTGGATATTACCAATACAAATCCTCAAAATAAATGTAACAATGGAAAATACATGCCATATTCCACAATAGGTAGAACATAACTAAAAGAGATAGTAAATGTGAGATAGAAATCGTTGAAGTTGAGGCTCAAGGTACAAAACTATTTGTATAGGAATATATTTTACATGGATGAAGAAACTATTTTGGATACATTGGTACTGCATTGGTGTACAAGATAGGTTGGTGAACAATAATGGTGTGGTTTTATATTCACTAATGATGGTGAGTCATTATTAGTTGATAATAATGATCCTCAAATCCATAAAGAAGTTGTTAGTGGCAGAGATGTTATGAAGTGGTATGTATCCATGAATTCTGAAATAGATTCCCTATACCAAAATCATGAATTTATTTTTGTAGATCCTTTAATATATAAAAATCTCATTGGATAAAAATTTCTATTCAGTAAAATCCTAAAAAATGGATGTAATAGTTAGTAACTATAATTCACGACTAGTTACAAACGGTTTTAATCAATAATATTATCATGACCCCCTCCCAACAAAGTGTACCCCTCCTGGGTCGGAAATGTGAGAAGGGAGATAATGGCCCCCGAGTCCCGCCTCTAGTAGGCTCCGGGTTAGCGACTAACACCTAGGGTATAGTAATCACACAAATGGGATGCATTACCCTCTAAGAGAACATATGCAGAAGAGGGAGATAAGATAGAAACCAATCAACTCAAACTCAGAACCGGAATATAAAAGAAACCCAAGTGCATATATGAAATTTCATGAAAAAGTACTACAACTGGAAGTGAAAAACTACAAGTACCCAAAAGAAAGTAAAAACAGCAGCAACCAGAAGCCTGAACATCCCCTGCAACCCCAAGCTAGTAGAAATCATCTTGATCTCCAACCTTCAACAGGTGACCTGAAAAATAGTTTATATATACATAGGATGAGTATAATAGTATACTCAGTAGGATCCTCCCCGAAGCCTATTCTGAAAATGTAAAGAAAGCATGCTAAAGAACAGTGAACAAAAGTGAAACTAACTCGTCACCTAAATATGTATACTATATTCCCAACCTCACCATGGCTACTATCACCAAGTAACACATACAAGAATATATAATATAATAAAGAATATCAAGGGTACCATACTACTACTTCCCCACTGGTTTTCCGCATTGCCCCAACGTCGCATGTCTTGAGCATCTCTCTCCAAAAAGGCTTGCCCACAGACACCAAGGCGTAGCACCACAACATGCACCTCGTGTAACAAAACCACCACACCCACATAAGAAAATTAACCAGGTAGTTTCTGTGATCCTCCATAGCCCACATAATATGTATCATACATCAGGTATTATACCTCAAGCCATTACAACCCATACACCGGGTAAGAATCCTCAAGCCATCACAGCCAATACACGTTACACCTATAGTAGTCCATATGATACTATATCCAGAATATATGTGTGTGAATAACCACAAGCCATTACATCCCTCTACACACATATATGGGGAAAACTAACCATTGTGCTTACTAGCACAAGTAACTACAAAGAGAAGGGAGTGGGGCCAAAGGGGGTAGTCAACCATCCATCCTCCTACCGGAATGTTGGGGAAAACACCCCCAGGGCTCAGAATCCTCAGGGTGTCAGTTTCCCTTACTGAATGGGTGGAGTAGCGTATAGAAACACAAAATGTACAGGATATATTATATCTCACAACCACACTATGGGAATTACCTTGTCTTAGACACAACTGCAGCTAACTTCTCTCATACTCTGGGTTGCTACTTCTAAGACTAGGTATCCTATAAGCATACAACCATTTATAAATCTTTATTAGATTACTTCATTCCCTTTTTATTAATTCCAATTTACATTAATTAATTATTTAAACATTAACTAACCATGAACAATTCCACATTTAAATTTCATTAGCATTATACCCAAGTCAATTGTTCCTTAAAAATTACAACCTCATCATTATGTTCTAGCAACTCCATCCCCATGGGTTAACACCATTTATTCAATTATTCATTATATAATTACTTTCCCACATTCCCATGATTTCTAGAAAAACATTCTGTGCTATTAAACACAAGGGGATCAACACAGTGAGTGGATGTACTACACGTCGGGTCTTTGCCGCTTATAGCAGAGCATATACACATCCTTCCTTGAGAAGATAGACATGGAAAGCACGTGGAATACCCCACGAGTCCTTTCCTCTTTCAGAAGAAGGGTAAGTAAGACCAGATGCCTTTATAAGTGGGGAAAAGTAAAGCAGATAAACAAGTAAAAGAAATAGCAAGCATCCAACAATCACATCCGTCCCATTCTATCATCCCCAGTGTCCTTCCCAATATCCACATGCGTAAACTGATGCATCTCGCCACTCTAGGCATCATCTGCTGCCACAACCAAAATCCTCCATGTCTGCACATATCACAACAACCATCCAGGATCACATCACAACACAAGCAGCAGGAAAAAAATCATCACACCAATTGGGATCTTGGCCCTTTAACAATCAAGAGGGTAACTCAGAACCCTTTAAGGAATTATCAAACAATCAGTTTTTTAATCCTTCTTGAATTAACAAAATTTCTTATTCGTAGGTTCCAAATTCGGGAAACCTAATCAGTATGCTATCAAAAATAATTAAACATGCTTACTGCGCCAATTTGATTAACATCAAATTACAATAAGAACCAGATTCGTTTACATGCCTATTTATCATTAGTCAAACATTTATCAATGAATCCCAATTTACATTCTTTACTGATTTCCATCAAGAACAAACAACTAAGCAAAGAAAGCATAGATATCATACTATCTAGCAAAACAAGAGGCAATAACATATGATCGATATCAATTTATTTATCCATTTAAATTATTTATTATGTTAATTCCATTGTCATCCGATAGGATTAAACATGCTATCAATAAAGTTGCACGTAAAATAAATGAGAAGCAACAAATCCCCTACCTCAAACAATTCCTCGCGTTCTTTATCCACACAACGGGTCACCATCCTCCTCTCGCGACAACTGCATCAACCTGAGGATGCCACTGTACCACCGCACCAACCAAAACCCAAGAATAACCTCATTAGAAGCATGGAGATTACACGCTATAAAATGGAAAGGAGAAATAGGAGAAGATAATCACCAAAGTAACGATGATAAAACATAACTTATATCGAAGATTTACCAATATAGCTCAGTTTCATAAAAATAGAGCAGAACCAATCTGAGGAGTAAAGTTTAGTTTTGCAACTCCTACAGGAAGGATTGAAATGTTCTAGCATTTCATAGCCGAGTACAAAGAGGAAAAAAGGGAGGAGATATCTCGTCCCTTTTGAAGATTTAATGGGGTGACGGTTTGAGATATGCTCAATTCTCCATTAAAAGTGGATCGCATTAACTCACATGTTTTGACCAAGAAAAAACATCCTAATCCATAGGAATAATTATTATAGGATTTATGGCCTTTGAATAGGACTTAAAAGTCCTTTAAATAAATCATTAAATGTATTTTACATCAAATGAAGCGTCAAAAGGAGAAAAACTGTAGGACGATGGAAACACTATTCACCTACCGTTACTATACACCTACCGATATGTGAAACCAATCTATGAAAAAAATCTGTGAAACCAATCCATGAAACCTATCTGTGAAACCGATCTGTGAAACCAATCTGTGAAACCGATCTGTGAAACTGATCTCTGAAACCGATCTGTGAAACCGATCTCTGAAACTAATATGTGAAACTATTCTGTGAAACCGACCTGTGAAACACTGTACACCTTTCATTAATGTACACCTACTGATAGAACAATTCATAAAACTGGAGACATTGTTCACAGAACTGTAAATTTGGAAAAGTGTTGGGGATAAGTCACATTGACCTCCCAGAACACCTCGAACACCACATTTTCTCAAATTAATGGACCATAGAGGTCTAGGCCATTACATTAGATACTCTCAAAACATTCTTGTCCTTTAGAATTCAAAACCCAGCAAAATAAACGGGGTTTGGAAAACCACCCATCAAGATACCTCTCAAAAGAGAGCATGCCACAAAAGCAAAAAAAGAAAAATTCATAAATTAAACATGAAAGGTCTAACCACAAAGGGAACATCGTTACATGAAAAAGAGTTAAACATCAAACAAATCTTGATACTGAGAATGTATTTTTGACTCACGTTCCCAGGTACTCTCCTCCAGGCCACCTTTTTTTGACAATACACGAACTAAGTGGATAGAACGCCCGCACAACACCTTCTCCTTGTGGTCTTGGATCTCCATAGTTCGCTCCTCGAAGGTTGCATCATCATCAACATCGATATCCCCCAAATCGATGATGCGAGAGTCATCATGAAGATAACAACAGAGATGTGAAACATGGAAAACATCATGTATCCAACTCATCTATGGGGGAAGTGCTACTCGATACGCCACATGTCCAACATGGGATAACACCTCAAAAGGCCCAATAAACTAGGGATAAAGCTTACTTCCACGACCAAACCTTCGCTGCCCACGATGGGGAGTCACCTTTAGAAACATATGATCCCCAATATTAAACTCCAAGGGTCTCCTCCTTTGATCAACATATGATTTATGACGATCTTGTGCTGTCTTCATCCTCTCACGAATCACCTGGACCATATCTGTTGTATTCTGCACTAGTTTTTGTCCGAGGATTGCTGACTCTCTAACCCCAGTCCAGCACAACGGAGAATGGAAAGGCCGGCCATACATGGATTCAAATGGCGTCATACCAATGGTGGAATGAAACCTATTATTGTAAGAGAACTCCACCAAGGGTAAGTGACTCATCCATGAACCTCCAAAATAAATAAAATAAGAGCGTAACATGTCTTCAAGAGTCTGGATGGTTCGCGATGTCTGCCCATCCGTTTGAGGATGAAAAGTAGTGTTAAGGCATAGTTGAGAACTGAAAGCATGTTGGAGACCTCTCCACACCCTAAAGGTAAAACGAGGATCTCGATCAGAAATGATCATCCTAGGGACTCCATGAATTCTCACAACTTCCTCTAGATATTACCTCGACAAAACTTCCACTGATCTCGACTCCTTCATCACTATGAATTGGGCCGATTTTGTTAAATGATCCACTACCACCCAAATAGATTCATTTCTCTCAGTGGTCAAGGTAAACCAGTAAAAAATTACATTGATATGTCCTCTCACATCCAATAATAAATCTCTAATGGCTGGAGAAGA
This sequence comes from Viscum album, assembly GCA_963277665.1. Taxonomy (NCBI): domain Eukaryota; kingdom Viridiplantae; phylum Streptophyta; class Magnoliopsida; order Santalales; family Viscaceae; genus Viscum; species Viscum album. Next base: position 853,062,265 of record OY728145.1, read on the forward strand.
CCACCAGGAACACGGTGTTCGGCCTTCACCCTATGGCAAACTAAACATCGACACACAAACTCTGAAACGACATACTTCAGCCCAGACCACCAAATATAGCTCATTAAGGATTATTACATCTTTTTCATGCCAGTGTGTACTAATAAAGGTGAACTATAGACCTCTCTGAGAACCTTCTCACGCATTTTCAAGGGAACAAAAATCCTTCCATGATACAACACTTGGTGTTGTTCATCTTCAGTCCAACCATCAAAGGCCTCATCACAAACAACTCTGTCTCTCTAGACCTCCACCTCTAGATCTACCAACTGGGACTCTTCCACCATCTGCATTAGGTATGATTGTACCATCATTGGAAAAAGACAAACTTTACCCCCAACTTCTCCCATATCAATATGTAATGCTGAAAGTTCTTCCATTACTCTCTAGGAATAATCGGATTCATGCATAGCATCACTACGGGACTTTCAGCTCAGAGCATCAGCTACAACATTCCCTTTTCTAGGTGTATATGATATTCCGAAGTTGTATTCCTATAATAACTCCATCCACTATCACTTTCGTAATTTCAAGTCATGCTGGGAGAATACATACCTCAAACTCTTATGAATGGTGAAAACCACAAAGTGCTCACTAATGAGGTAATGCCACCATAAATTCAGAGAAAACACCATGGCTTCCAACTCAAGATCATGGATGTCATAGTTGCGTTCATGGGGACATAACTGCCAAGACCCATAAGAAAAAACAAACCTCTGATACATGACAACACAACCAAACCCCAGATGTGAAGCATCGCAGAAAACATCAACCTAAACTCCCTCAACATGATGACAAAGCACTGGAGCACTTAATAACTTCTCCTTTAGATACTCAAAAGCTAAATGACACTGATTATTCCATATGAATGCTTTATCCTTGCTAGTCAAAGCTATCATCGGAGTCGCAACTCGTGAGAAATTGGCTATGAACCTCTTATAGTAGCCTACGAGACAAAGGAAACTTCACAACTCTAAAACTGTATTGGGGGATCCCAAAGACACAAATACTTCTATCTTCAATTGATACACATCAAATACCTGTTGGGACAAAACATTCCCCATGAAATGGACTTCTCAATCCCAAAATCACACTTCGACAACTTCCCAATCAGCTGATGTCGATGAAGAACTCCCAAAACGGCTTGTAGATGTTGTGCATGCTCCTCTTCAGATTTGGAGTACACAAGGATTATATCGATGAAAAATACCACAAACTTGTCTAGGAACTCACGGAACACAGCATTCATCAATCCCATGAATATAGATGGAGCATTCTTCATGAGAAACAACATTATAATGAACTCATAATGCCCATGATGACAATAGAAAGTAGTCTTCGAGATATCCTCGTCCTTCACACGCATCTGATGATATCCTGACCACCTTTCGATCTTTGAGAACCAACATGAACCCTTCAGTTTATTGAATAAGTCATCAATCCATGGATGAGGAGAGATATTCTTTATTTTCACTTTGTTCATGCGACGATAATCAACACAAAACCGCAAACTACCATTATCCTTCTTCACAATAAAAACGGGTGCACCCCACGGTGACAAACTTGTCTGAACTAAACCACAATGTAATAGAACATCAAGCTATATATGTATCTCTCGTATCACAGAAGGGGATATCTTATATAGAGACAGAGATAGGAGACGCTCATGGTTGTAGCTCGATCCCAAACTCGATCTCTCATCGAGGGGGTAATGCTACAACCTCTTCTGGAAATACATCAGGGTACTCCTCTACGACTCTAGGAAACGCCAATTGCTGAACCTCTGAATAACTCAGCATCATATCAGACATCATGAATGATAAGGATGGAACATGCTTATGACCCATCCGAGGATCTCACTCACCAAAAAACACCACTTGCTCCCCATCTGTACCAATGAAAACGACCTTCTTCCTGAAGAAATCCACGATATCCGGCACCGAATAAAACCAATCCATGCCAATGATGACATCATATTGTTGTATTTATAATCATAGGAAATCTCCCCAATAGTGGTGTTTCCCCAACACTAGCTCACAGTCTCTACATACTTCAAAAAAGTCAACTCAACCTCCAACTGGTGTAGTCAACGCCAAGGGCACTGGAACCCTCTCTACCTCAAGTCCCAAAGCATGGACAATGGTAGGTGATATAAAGGAGTGTGTTTCTCTGGAATTAAACAAGGCATACACCATGGTAAAAAACAAGAAAATGGTACCTCGAATGATGCTTGGCTCGCCTGGAGCTGAGAACGCTAGAGCATGAAGCCGACCATGACCTCTTCCATGGCCTCTTTGACCCGGATGACGACCACCACCACGGTCGTGTTCTGCTCTCTGAGGATGGGGAGAATCATGGGGCTATCCTATGCCTGCCCCATATACCCTCTATTGATCTAAAGCTAGTGCAACTGGCTGCTGCTGACTCGGCTGGAACTGCCTCAACGGAGGAACCTGGAGCGTATCACCCAGTGCACGATGACTTCTATGAAAGTTCGGGCACTCCCACTGCTGATGGCCATGACCACCACAATAAAAACAAGCACCTGATCCCTTAGCATAGGCCTGAGAGCTGCTGCCTCCGGAGAAACGAGATGTGAAGGGCTGGGACCTACCCCCGGATGAACGAAAACTTTTCTTCCCTGAAAACCAAGAACCCCAGAACACAGCTCCGCTTTGTGAGGAATCATGCTGATTCCCCTCTCGTGATGATCTAGTCCTGTGCAAAGTCATCTCGACAACCTCTACACTCTCCAGTACCTCAAGATATGTCTTTAGCATAATTGGGGTGACCTGGTGCTGGATATTTGGATGCAAAGCCTCCTCAAAATGCCTCACTCTGGCCTCCTCATCTGGTATAGGTCTGAAGTATATCATAAAAGGTTCCTGAAACGGATTCCAAAATCTTGAACACTTGAGCTCCCCTTTTGAAGGGTAAGATGCTCATGGAGACAGGACGCCTTCATAGTTGAAGAAAGAAACTCGACTCTAATCCAGTCACATAACTCCTCCCATGAGATCGTCGGCTCCTCGCGATCCCTGAGGAACAAGGACCACCATTTCCTCGCTGCTCCACATAGCATCATCACAACCAAGGAAAACCAGTGCTCTTTCCGAGCATGAATCAAACTGAAGACGATCTCAACCTCCTCTAACCTGTCTTCTGTTACTGCATTTGAAATAGATCCCTTGTACTTATACTGACTCTAGCGCTGAAACACACGAAGTTCCTTCCTCCAAGTTTCGTCTTTGTCAACCTCTACCCTGCGACGATCTGCTGGAACAGCCTTCTGGACATTTTATATGAAAACCTGATGAGGACGTCGACATGGAGCCATACCTATAAAATAAAAAACTGTTAGAGCTCCTAAACTTGGAATATGGAAGACTCAAGATAAATTAATTAATTAATTGTTTTCTATTATTCATTTTAGGTTAACCTATCCAAAGATATACCCATTCAAACACAGGCACAAAGAAGAATTATGCATGATGCTTTCCTAGGTCTCTACCCTGCAACTAGTATCACCTTGTTTAGTATCCATTGTAAACTTTAAGGTCCATACATCAAATCATAGGGGGAACTAAACGTCTATGTCTCAGCTAGTATCTAGTGGTTACCTCACTTTCTAAACATGAATGGCACTATTGCCCTACCAACCCATGAAACTTCACCTATGCCTAACTCCAAACTCCATCCTATCCGTCAACCAGATCATTGATACCACTATGTCACGCCCCCCTCCCCACAAATTGTACCCCTCATAGGTCGGCAATGTGATAAGGGAGATAATGACCCCTGAGTCCCACCTCCAGTAGGCCCCGGGTTGTCGACTAGCACCGAGGGTATAGTAAACACATAAATGGGAGGCATTTCCCTCTAAGAGAACATATGTGGAAGAGAGGTATATGATAGACACTAATAAACTCCAACTCAAAACTGAAATATAAAAGAAACCCATGTCCATATATGAAATGTCATGAAAAAGTACTACAATTGGAAGGGAAAAACTACATGTACCCAAAATAAAGTAAAAACAGCAGAAACCACAAGCCCGAACAACTCTTGAATCCCCAAGCTAGTATAAACTAGATTGATCTCCAACCTACTCCAAGTGACCTGAAAAACTGTTTATATATATATAGGATACTCAGTAGGATCCTCCCTGAAGCCTCTCATGCAAAATTAAATAAAGCAAGATAAAGCATAATGAACACAAGTGAAACTAACTTGTCACCTAAACATGTATATTATGTTCCCAACCTCACCATGGCTACTCTCACCAAGTAATGAATGCAAGAATATATCATATAATAAATAATATCAAGGGTACCCCACTACTAGTTCCCCACTGGTTTGCCTCTTTTCCCCAATGTTGCACATCCTAAGAATCTCTCTCTAAAAAGGCTTGCCCACAGACACCTGGGCGAAGCACCACAATGTGCACCTCGTGCAAAAAAACAACCACATCTATGTAAGCAATGTAACCAGGTAGTTTCTTGGATCCACCACAACCCACATAATGTGTATCATACATCGGGTATTATACCTCAAGCCATTACATCTCATACACCGAGTAAGAATCCTCAAGCCATCACAGCCCATACACATTACACCTATAGTAGTCTATAGGATATTATATCCATAATATATGTGTGTGAATAACCTCAAGCCATTACATACCTCTATACACATATATGGGGAAAACTAATCGTTGTGCCTACGAGCACAAGTAACTTCCGATAAAAGAGAGTGGGGCCGAAGGGGGTAGTTAGACATCAATCCTCCCACCAAAATGTTGGGGAAAACACCCCCAGGGATTAGAATCCCCGGGGTGTCAGTTTCCCATACTCGATGGGTGGAGTAGTGGATAGAAACACAAAAAGTACATGATATATTATATCTCACATCCACACATGGGCATTACCTAGTCTTAGACACAACGTTAGCTAACGTATCTCAAACTCCGGGATGCTACTTCTAAGACTAGGTATCCTATAAGCATACAACCATTTATAGTTATTTATTAGATTACTTCATTACCTTTTTATGAGTTCCACTTTAAGTTAATTAATTCATTAAACATTAATTAACAATGAAAAATTACACATTAAATGTCACTAGAATCATACCCAAGTCAATTGTTCTTTCAAAATTACAACTTCGTCATTATGTTCCAACAACTCCATCCCCACGGTTTAACACCATTTATTCAATTATTCATTATAGAATTACGTTCCCACATTCCTAGGAATTCTAGAAAAACATTCTATGCTACTAAACACAGGGGGATCAACACGGTGAGTGGATGTACTACTTGTCGGGTCTTTGCCACTTATAACAGAGTATATACCCATCATTACTTAAGAATCTAGACACACAAAGCACGTGGCATACCCCACGTGTCCATGCCTCTTTCGGAAGAAGGATAAATAAGACCAGCTTCCTTGAGCAATGGGGAAAAGTAAATCAGATAAACAACCAAAAGAAACCGCAAGCATCCAACAATCACATCCATCCCATTCCATTATGCCTAGTGTCCTCCCCGACACCCACATGCATAAACCGATGAATCTTGCCACTCTAGGCATCATCTGCTGCCACAACAACAAGCCTACATTCCCCCACATATCACAATGGCCATCCAAGATCACATCATAACACGTGCAGCAGGAAAACATCATCACATCAATAGGGATCATGGCCCTTTAACAATAAAGAGGGTAACTCAGAACCCTTTAAGGAATTATCAAACAATCAATTCTTTAATCCATATTTAATTAATTGATTTATTATTCATAGTTTTCAAATTCAGGAAACCCAATTAGTAGGCTATCACTAATAATTAAACATGATTACTGCTTGAATTTGATTAAGATCCAATTACATGAAGAACCAGATTCGTTTATATGCCTCTTTATCTTTAGCCAACAAATTATCAATTAATCACAATATATGTTCTTTACTGATTTGCATCAAGAATGAATAGTTAAGAAATGCATGTATAGATATCGCACTATCTAGAAAAACAAGAGGCAATAACATATGATCGATATCAATTTATTTATCTAGTTAAAATATTTATTATGTCAATTCCATTGTCATCCAGTAGGATTAAATATGCTATCAATACATTTTCACTTAAAATAAAATAGAATTAATGAATCCCCTACCTCAAATAGTTCCTCATGTTCTTTATCCACACAACCGGTCATGATCCTCCTCTCGTGAAAACTGCATCCACCCGAGGATGCCACGGTACGACCGCACCCACCAAACCCCAAGAAAAAACCCCATTAGAAGAATAGAGATTACATGCTATAAAATGTAAAGGAGAAATAAGAGATGATGATCCCCAAAGGAATGACGATAAAACATACCCTATATCGAAGATTGACCGATACAGCTCGGTTGCATCAAAACAGAGCAGAACCAATCTGAGGAGTAAAGTTTGATTTTGCAACTCCTATGGGATGGATTGAATGGTTATATCATCTCATAGTTGAGAATAAAGAGGATAAAAAATGTAGGAACATATATCATCCCTTTTGAAGATTTAATGGGGTGACAGTTTAAGATACGCTTAATTCCCCATTAAAAGTGGATCACATTAACCCATGCATTTTGACCAAGGAAAAACATCTCAAGCCATGGGAATAATTAATATAGGATTTATAACTTTTGAATCGGCCTTAGGAGTCCTTAAAATAAGGCATTAAAATCATTTTACGTCAATGGATGAGTCAAAAGGGGAAAAAGTGTAGGAAGCTGGAAACATTGTTCACTAACCATTATTGTACACCTACCGATTTGTGAAACCGATCTGTGAAACTGATCTATGAAACTAATTTGTAAAACCCATCTATGAAACCAATCTGTGAAACCGATTTGTGAAACCGATTTGTGAAACTTATCTGTGAAACCAATCTATGAAACCAATCTGTGAAACACTATACACCTACCATTACTGTAAACCTACCGTTACTGTACACCTACCGATAGAACTGTTCATAAAACTAGAAACAATGTTCACAGAACTAGAAATTTTTCAAAGTGTTGGGGATAACTCACATTGACCTCACGAAACACCTCCAACACCACATTTTCACAAAGTAATGGACCGGAGAGGTCTGGTCTATTACAAATATGGAATTTCTGTCTATGATTCTGTATCACCAGTTTCAATGGTCATATAGATCAGAATTATTCATTGAATTATTGCATTCCATGATTATGAGATTTGGAAAATGGATTAAAAATTTGAAATCCTTCACCGAAACATTCAAAAAAGATGTATATTTGACCCAACCTTATGTGTTTTTTACTCCAAAAGAATAATAATATGATATAAAAATTGAAAAATTTAATTTATTGTTTAAAGAATGAATCTCAGTCATTGGACATTGATTTCAATGAATCCATAATAAAATTTGGTGTCATAAATATAGATTTTGTTTCAAATGACTAAATACTATTTAGTTAGAATTTTGTATTCTCTTAGTAGTATATGATGATAACATATTAGTCATAGAAAATGAAATAATAGTCTTACAGTATTTTTATATGTTGTTTAATAATTACTTCTCTATGAAAGACAAGTGTGACACCACCTATTTTTTTGTCATCATGATTTTTCATTATATATACTAGTGACTACTTGGAATAAGTCAATGTACTTAAATTGACATGATACTAAGAATATTTATTGTAACACCCCGATATTTTATGAAAAATATTCTTTTTAATTTTATTGATGTCTTGTGTTGTACGTTATAACAAATAAGTCTTGCACAACACGAAACCCTAACTTGTTTGCATTACATGCAATCGTGACCTTCCTCGATAGCGTGTGTTGCACGTAATATCGAATTTCACTAAACAACGATATGCTATTAAAATATTATTAAAACTAGCCGTTATGAATAGTAATAACCACTTTTTGAAATTTTGTAAATTTCATCTTTCAAAATGGACTTCATTTTTGGAGTCGGAATATCAATATTAGCTTTAGGGTGAAATTTTGGTACTTTTCGGATAACATTCATATTCTGATGAATAGTGAAAATTACAAAATTTTAATTAAAAATAAATTTTTTAATAGAAATAATTAATAGTGATAAATTATTAATTTGATTGGTTTTAAAGTATATTTAGAATATTTTTACCATTTAATACAATGTTGGTCATTGGATGTAATTTCATATTTAAACCAAACATAAACAAGTGTCAATCTTTTGATAGTTATTATCTCTTAAAAACACGCTATTTGTTTTGACGATGAGAATTAATTTTTAAATTAATTAATTAAAATGATATGTTTTTAATTTGGTAAAATAGACATCATTTTTGAATTCATAATATCAAATATATCTTAGGCCTAATTTTTGGTATTTTTCTGGAAACTTTCATTTTTTGATGAATAGTGAAACCACTAAGTGGTAGTTAAAAAACTGAATTTTTCATAAAACTTAATTTTACCGCTTTTGTGAATGGAATTTCAAAAATCCGAAAAACACGGTTGATGTCAGTAAGTAAAATGTTGTTCAATGAGATGAAAATAATTTTTGGTGAATAGTAACTTTTTACTTGTATTTACCACGGTTAAAAGTAAATAGGGTGATTAAGGGTAAAAATGATATTATTATTACCCTAACACATGTCCTAATTCTATTGGATGAGTGTAATTCGACCAAAAACAACCTTATAAATAAAATATGACCATTTAGACCCACTTGGATTAGATTAGGACATTTAATATTAATTTATTTAAAGAAGGGTTAAAATAGTTAAAATCAATTTTTAATAAGTAAATTATTTTTAATATAGTGTTATACATAAGATAAATTCGACTATAAATATTAATTATAAAGCTAAAAAGATTTCCTACATAATGGTTATTTATTTATAATTTTTAGACATTAAATAATTTCATTTATTTTTGACACAATGATGATGTAGTAATTATCTTATTAATGAAATATTGACATAATTGATGTTATAAATACCCAAATAAATGTAATTTGAGACTTTTTATGAATTTAACTAATTTTCTAGGTTAATATGACATGTTATTATTGATTTAGTTAACTTTTTTAGAACTAATAATTCTGTTATGATTTTCACAAAAATCAATTACTAAATAGTGTCAAAATTGACATAAAATAGTTTTTAAAACAAATATTATATTATTAATTGTTATTTTATTAATAAAAACCTAAGGTTCGGAAAAACAAATTAGATAAGGGTATATATATTAATAATAAACAACTTGGGGTTAATTTGTCTTGTTATGGTAAGTTTATTAACCTTATAGTGTAAGAACACAAAAAGACACGGTAAAAGTAAAATTATCTAACTTAAAGTTAAATCTAAATGATAAGGTTAAAATAGTAAACTAAACTTGTCAAAATTCTATTGGATGAGATTATTTCGACCCATACCCACCTTATATTAGAAATAAATCAATTTGGAGCTATTTAATACTGAATATGGCTTTATAATAAAATAATATTTTTAGTTTTTCCAAAGGTGCCCCTCTCCTCCCTTATAAAAGGGCACCTCATCCCTCTCTCCATCACACCACTTTGAGCCTTCAAGCTCGGTCAACCCCTGACAAATTCTCTTCTCCACTTCCCTAGAAACATCATAGAGGTCATGTCCTTCTTCAAAGAGCAATTTTAGTGCCCTAAGAGGAGGTCTCATAGAGATGCTTCAAAGAAGAGGTAATGTCCGTTACCGATTCTTTCAACTTTATTTCTTCTTCCACTTCTTCTTATTTAGTTGTTTCATTATGAAGTAATAACATCAGTATCACTCATATACTGATATGTTATTATAATTATGAAACAACCATATTTCACCATCTATCCATCCTACGGAAAACAAAATCACCGCGAGTGCGTACGTACGGAATACCGTCTCCAAGCCGTGGTGTAATCTATTTTCCACCACCACCTTACTTGGATGAGTATAATGGTGAAAGTAATGAATATATATGATTATTGTAAATTTATATTGATTCTATAATATTATACATACACTTTAATACAATTCCACGATCATGGTAATGATATCATCGCTCGTGCGTACGTACGGACTACCGTCTCCACGAACTCGATGAGATTCATTTTCCATGATTAACAATTCGAAAACGATTATAAAGTGTATATAATGAATAATAATGAAATATATGACATAATAATGCTACTGTATTTATGTATATATATGTATGTCATCTATTTAATTTCATTCAATTCAATAAGGAAACGAAAACATCGTTCATGCGTACGTACGGCCTACCATCTCCATGAACGGTGTATTTACTTTATTTTTATAGATCTATAATATATATGTATATGATGAATATATATTATATATAAATCATGTTTTACACTATGGAATTATTTAAATCATGATATAAGTAATAATATCAAGAACGACAAGTCGAAACACATACAATAAATGAAATGATTTTACCCAAAACGCTAATTTAACATGGAATTTACGAAAGAACGGGTAATATAAAGTCATAAGTGAAACATATATGATATCATAACAATGAATATGATTATTTAATAAGTAAATGACATTATTTAAATCATTATACCGGAGGTTCGGATCCATACGAAGCATATCGGACCTAAGGTAAGGGATAACTTTTCCAATCTCGTTCTTATCCGAGATTGTTTATTCGTAAGTATTTACTGGGGTTATTGTTCTCATCCATGTCCATGTTTCCTAAAAATGGTTTCATGTATGTTTAATGTCCTTTTTACCCATTTTTGACTTTTACTACATGTTATGTATGGAATCTTTCTTTTACGAGGTACTTTTTGACTTTTCCGGCAAAAGTACGAGAAGAATATTTTTTTAACTTATACAGCACGAATGGATTTTTACGATTTTATAAAGCCTTATTTTCATGAAGCTTCCTCCAAAAGATTTCATGACTATTTTCAACAAAATATATTTCTTTTAAAATTTCATGGAATTTTGTGAAATGAAAATGATTTTCAAGAAGAAAGGATATTTTCCTGAAGAATTCATTTCAAGTGCTTTATCAAAACCATTTTCCATATAAGATGACATTACTTCATATGTGTATGTTTCAAGTATAATGTCTCTATGATTTATATGGTTTCACTTTTCTTATGATGAAATGAAATCCATTTGTTTTATATGGATTATTTTATGATGGAATTATGTTTATGAAGCCCATTTTATTCTTTGGGTTATGATGAATTTTTTAAGTTTATTTTGTGGCACAAGTAATAATGATTTCATTATGAGATGGGTGGGACCTATATCTTCCTCAAATGCATTGGGTAAAGATTTATATCTCATGAGATAGACATGGCTGGAATGGTAAGTTAATCTGGTTCAGTGTTACAGGACTGAAACGAGGAGTGAACTCGATTCAGAAAGGGACCTTGTCAACTAAGATGGTCATGGCAGTAATTCCTTGGCTACTATGGAAATCATTACATGTGCTTAATGGATGCCACAATTACATGTTTTATTCCCATGCTATTTTATCATGATTTATGTTCCATTATGATCTATGCCTTATGTACTTCCATGTTTTATGTCGTTGCTCAAGATTTTGATGTTTAAACATTATGTTCATGTTTTTTAGTTCAAATGTATATGGTATGTTTTATTTTATCCATGCTTACCCTTACTGAGCATTTGAGCTCACCCTTTTTATATTTTATTTTACCCCAGGATTAAAAGAAAGGTTTTAGGTAAGGAAACAAAAGTGTAAGATCTTTATGGGAGATGTTGAAGATCTTTCACCATGTTTAGAAGATTATGTTCCATGTTTCCAAAGACACTAAACTATTACGGTCCTTGTGTGTCTGTATTTGTTATGTATTAATTATTCCACAAAAGTAATGTATTGTCCATGTACGTCAAGATTTGGGTCTCTACAGTTGGTATCAGAGGAAAGGTTTAGTCAACCTTTGGAAACTAGGATGCGAGAACTTTAATGAGATACCTAGATATATTTCTAAGGTATGTCTAGGGATGTCCCTAAGGATAAGTATACGTATAGGATATAGTTCTAGAACTACGGTAACGATCTTAGAATTTAACCTAAGATTTTAGATATTGAGGGAACTCCCCCTTTACTATGTTGTATTCCCTAACATGATTTTTTCCTCTCACACTATTCTTTTTGAGTTTTAGAAAATGGCTGGAAACAAGAAGATTCACGATAATGGAGGATATGACAGACAATGGAATGATATTCTTCATGAGCAACCAAATTGAACGGGATTTGGAAGTCCAAACATAATTATTATGCCTAATCAGCAATCTCATAATATGATCAATAATCTCAAAATTGGTAAGTTTCCCGACTCAGATAATAAGAGAAATATGGTGTTTCTTGATGATCATATAGGAAAGAAAGTTCAATTTCCCTCATGTAAATCATGTGGGAAGAGGCATCAGGGAGATTGTTTCAAAGGAACTGGAAGATGCTTTGGGTGTGGAAAAGAAGTACACAAAGCCAGTAAGTGAAAAGGAAAAGGTTCAGTTAACACCATGGACAAGGATAATGGTATTGCTACGACATCAATAATGATTAGATGTTTTAAATGTGGAATGTACGGGCATTATGAAAACCAATTCCCTAATGGAAAATCTCATGAAGAGAATCATCATGGTCATATGGGTAGTATTTATGTGGATGATGATGAGGAGACTACAAATGATATATGAGCTGAAAGAAGTTTCGAAGCTCAGTCAGTTGTTTTAGAAGGTAGTGGAATGATTGTATGTTTATCGAGAGTTATGTTGTATAGTTAATGGTACTATGGAATAAAGAATCATCTAAGGATTGTTACACTATTGTTTTTTCCAAAGTATTTGAAAGTATATGTTTAATGGTACCAGTAACCATGGGAGGTTATTCAGATATTTTTGAATAGTAGATGATATGCTCATAATGAAGGAATAAGAAGATAATGAGATGTTTGATTATATTCATGAGCTCATGATTGATATAAGGACTAAGTGATATCATGGTTTGAGTATATAGAATTTTGAGGATTTTGGTATGTGGAAAGTGTTAACTTTTAACTGCATTCATGTTTTCACTAAGGTTCAATGGGTATTCATTTTTCAAGAGAATACATGATTAAGGACTTCGAATGTTTGTAATGTGACCAACAAGACATATATTATGATATATTGGGATCAACGATGGTATTAACATGCTTGTTATATGAAATCTCTGGTAATCATTTTCACTATATTATGAGAGTGGACTGTAGTATTATGGATAAGGCTAAATATTGTAATCGATTATGTTGGACATAAGTTAATTTGATATTATTGATGTGATGTTATAGTAATGCAGTTTTAGAAAAAGGACAACCTGCAGGACGGGCGACAGCCCATCGCGTCGGACAAGGCTGTGGGAATCGAACCCACAAACGAAGTGCGACTGGCCTTTATCGCCTACAACTGGCCTAGAGGAAGTCCCTGGTTAGTAGAAACTAGTTTTATTTTATTAAGGGCTATGATATATGAAGTATAAGTTCATTTTTGGAACTATATACGAACCATAAGATGGACTTATAACTTTTTCTAACCTTTTTTTAGAAACAGATGGAATAACCCATCATTCTATCACATGATCTGCTAACACATCACGAATAACAAATTCAACTTCATTTCTTTAAGGGATTAAGTGGAAATTGTTCAATTCACAAACAACAGTGAGATTGTACCAAAATCATGTAAGTATTTCTTTTAATTCATCAACTTTAGGGAAATGATATTGAAAACCAAAAATGTTGTCCTAGTTCCCTTATATCTGATGAATCAGATGGTACCTTAGATCATCACAAATCTATAGCTTTGTGATTTTTGGCTTTTTCATAGCCATGTTCTCTACCACTCTCCATCAGAACATGATGGTTAGGTTTCTCTTCCATATCCATATTTTCACCTATGTTCTCCTATGTGGAAACCTAGTGATTAGTTAATTTGGGTAACCGTTATGTTTCATACTTTAGTTTTTAAAGATTGGATTTGGTATTCATTTTTACTATGTGGGTTTCTATTAAAGAAACTTTTTAGTAGTAAACTATTTATAACCCCGATGAATTTCGAGGGCGAAATTTATTTTAAGGGGGGTAGAATGTAATACCCCAAGATTTTATGAAAAATATTCTTTTTAATTTTATTGATGTCTTGTGTTGTACGTTACAACAAAGAAGTCTTTCACAACACGCAACCCTAACTTGGCTGCATTACATGAAATCACGACCTTCCTCGATAGCGTGTGTTGTACGCAATACCGAGTTTCACTAAACAACGATATGCTATTAAAATATTATTAAAACTAGCCGTTATGAATAGTAATGACCACTTTTTGAAATTTTGTAAATTTCATCTTTCAAAATGTACTTCATTTTTGGAGTCGGAATATCGATATTAGCTTAGTGTGAAATTTTGGTACTTTTCGGATAACTTTCATATTCTGATGAATAGTGAAAATTACTAAATTTTAATTAAAAACAACTTTTTTAATAGAAATAATTAATAGTGATAAATTATTAATTTGAGTGGTTTTAAAGTATATTGAGAATATATTTTTACCATTTAATACAATTTTGGTCATTGGATTTAATTTCACATTTAAACCAGACATAAACAAGTGTCAACCTTTTGATAGTTATTATCTCTTAAAAACACGCTATTTGTTTTGACGATGAGAATTAATTTTTAAATAAATTAATGAAACTGATATGTTTTGAATTTGTTAAAATAGACATCATTTTTTAATTCATAATATCAAATATAGCTTAGGCCTAATTTTTGGTATTTTTCTAGAAACTTTCATTTTTTGATGAATAGTGAAACCACTAAGTGGTGATTAAAAAACTGAATTTTTCATACAACTTAATTTTACTGCTTTTGTGAATGGAATTTCAAAAATCCGAGAGACACGGTTTATGTCAGTAAGTAAAATGTGGTTCAATGAGATGAAAATAATTTTTGGTGAATAGTAACTTTTTACTTTTATTGACCACAGTTAAAAGTAAATAGGGTAATTAAGGGTAAAAATGATATTATTATTACCCTAACACATGTCCTAATTCTATTGGATAAGTGTAATTCGACCAAAAACAACCTTAGGAATAAATTATGAGCATTTAGACCCACTTGGATTAGATTAGGACATTTAATATTAATTTATTTAAAGAAGGGTTAAAATAGTTAAAATCAAAGTTTAATAAGTAAATCATTTTTAATATAGGGTTATACATAAGATAAATTCGACTATAAATATTAATTAGAAAGATAAAAAAGATTTCCTAAATAATGGTTATTTATTTATAATTTTTAGACATAAAATAACTTAATTTATTTTTGACACAATGATGATGTAGTAATTATCTTATTAATGAAATATTGACATAATTGATGTTATAAATACCCAAATAAATGTAATTTTAGACTTTTTATGAATTCAACTAATTTTCTAGGTTAGTATGACATGTTATTATTTATTTAGTTAACTTTTTTTGAACTAATCATTCTGTTATAATTTTCACAAAAATCAATTACTAAATAGTGTCAAAATTGACATAAAATAGTTTTTAAAACAAATATTATATTATTATTTGTTATTTTATTCCTAAAAATCTAAGGTTCTGCCAAATGACTTAGATAAGGTTATATATATTAATAATAAACAACTTGGGGTTTGTTTGGCTTGTTATGGTAAGTTTATTAACCTTATAGTGTAAGAACACAAAAAGACACGGTAAAAGTAAAATTATCTAACTTAAAGTTAAATGTAAATGATAAGGTTAAAATAGTAACCTAAACTTGTAAAAATTCTACTTGATGAGATTATTTCGACCCATCCCCACCTTAGCTTCGAAATAAATCAATTTGGAGCTATTTAAAACCGAATATGGTTTTATAATAAAATAATATTTTTAGTTTTTCCAAAGGTACCCCTCTCCTCCCTTATAAAAGGGCACCTCCTCCCTCTCTTCCTCACACCACTTTGAGCCTTCAAGCTCGGCCAACCCCTGAAAAATTATCTTCTACACTTCCCTAGAAACATCCTAGAGGTCCTGGTATTCTTCAAAGAGCAATTTTAGTTCCCTAAGAGGAGGTCTCAAAGAGGCGCTTCAAAGAAGAGATAATGTCCGTTACCGATTCTTTCAACTTTATTTCTTCTTCCACTTCTTCTTCTTTAGTTGTTTCATTATGAAGTAATAACATCAGTATCACTCATATACTGATATGTTATTATAAGTATGAAACAACCATATTTCACCATCTATCCATCCTACAGAAAATGAAATCACCGCGCGTGCGTACGTACGGAATACCGTCTCCACGTCGTGGTGTAATCTATTTTCCACCACCACCTTACTTGGATGAGTATAATGGTAAACGTAATGAATATATATGATTATTGTAAATTGATATTGATTCTTTAATATTATACATACACTTTAATACAATTACATGATCATGGGAATGATATCATCGCTCGTGCGTACGTACGGACTACCGTCTCCACGAACACGATGAGATTCATTTTCCATGATTAACCATTCAAAAACGATTATAAAGTATATATAATGAATAATAATGAAATATATGACATAATAATGCTACTGGATTTATTTATATATATTTATGTCATCTATTTAATTTCATTCAATTCAATAAGGAAACAAAAACATCGTTCATGCGTACGTACGGTCTACCGTCTCCATGAATGGTGTATTTCCTTTCTTTTTATAGATATATAATATATATGTATATGATGAATATATATTATATATAAATCATGTTTTACACTCTGGAATTATGTAAATCAGGATATAAGTAATAATATCAAGAACGACAAGTCGAAACACAAACGATAAATGAAATGATTTTACCCAAAACGCTACTTTATCATGGAATTTACAAAAGAACGGGTAATATAAAGTCATAATTGAAACATATATGATATCATAACAATTAATATGATTATGTAATAAGTAAATGATATTATTTAAATCATTATACAGGAAGTTCGGATCCATATGAAGCATATCGGACCTAAGGTAAGGGATAACTTTTCCAATCTCGTTCTTATCCGAGATTGTTTATTCGTAAGTATTTACTGAGGTTATTGTTCTCATCCATGTATATGTTTCCTAAAAATGGTTTCATGTATTTCTAATGTCCTTTTTACCCATTTTTGACTTTTACTACATGTTATGTATGGAATCTTTCTTTTACGAGGTACCTTTTGACTTTTCCGGCAAAAGTACGAGAAGAATGTTTTTTTTAACTTATACGGCACGAATGGATTTTTACAGTTTTATAAAGCCTTATTTTCATGAAGCTTTCTCCAAAATATTTCATGACTATTTTCAACAAAATATATTTCTTTTAAAATTTCATGGCATTTTGTGAAATGAAAATGATTTTCAATAAGAAAGGATATTTTCCTCAAGAATTCATTTCAAGTGCTTTATCAAAACCATTTTCCATCTAAGATGACATTACTTTATATGTGTATGTTTCAAGTATAATGTCTCTATGATTTATATGGTTTCACTTTTCTTATGATGAAATGATATCCATTTGTTTTATATGGATAATGTTATGATGGAATGATGTTTATGAAACCCATTTTATTCTTTGGGTTATGATGAATGTTTTAAGTTTATTTTGTGGCACAAGTAATAATGATTTCATTATGAGATGGGTGGGACCAATATCTCCCTCCAATGCATTGCGTAAATATTTATATCTCATGATATATACATGGCTGGAACGGTAAGTTAATCCAGTTCAGTGTTACAGGACTGAAACTAGGAGTGAACTCGATTCAAAAAGGGACATTTTCCACTAAGATGGTCATGGCAGTAATGTCTTGGATACTATGGAAATCATTACATGTGCTTAATGGATTCCACAATTACATGTTTTATTCCCATGCTATTTTATCATGATTTATTTTCCATTATGATCTATGCCTTATGTACTTCCATGTTTTATGTTGTTGCTCAAGATTTTGATGTTTAAACATTATGTTCATGCTTTTAAGTTCAAATATATATGGTATGTTTTATTTTATCCATGATTACCCTTAATGAGAATTTGATCTCACCCTTTTTATGTTTTATTTTCCCCTAGGATTAAAAGAAAGGTTTTAGTTAAGGAAACAAAAGTGGAAGATCTTTATGGGAGATGTTGAAGATCTTTCACCACAATTAGAAGAGTACGTTCCATGTTTCCAAAGACACTAAACTATTACGGTCCTTGTGTGTCTGTATTTGTTATGTATTAAGTATTCCGCAAAAGTAATGTATTTTCCATGTATGTCAAGCTTTGGGTTCTACAGTTGGTATCAGAGGAAAGGTTTAGTCAACCTTTGGAAACTAGGATGCGATAACTTTAGTGAGATCCCTATAGATATTTCTAAGGTATGTCTAGGGATGACCCTAAGGATAAGTATACGTATAGGATATAGTCCTAGAACTACGGTAACGATCTTAGAATTTAACCTAAGATGTTAGATATTGAGGGAACTCCCCCTTTAATATGTTTTTTTCCCTAGCATGATTTTTTCCTCTTACATTATTCTTTTTGGGTTTTAGAAAATGGCTGGAAACAAGAAGATTCATGATAATGGAGGATATGACAGACAATGGAATGATATTCTTCATGAGCAACCAAATGAAACGGGATTTGGAAGTCCAAACATTATTATTATGCCTAATCAGAAATCTCATAATATGATCAATAATCTCAACATTGGTAAGTTTCCTGACTCAGATAATAATAGAAAGATGGAGTTTCATGGTGATTATAGAGGAAAGAAAGTTCAATTTCCCTCATGTAAATCATGTGGGAAGAGGCATCATGGAGATTGTTTCAAAGGAACTGATAGATGCTTTGGGTGTGGAAAAGAAGGACACAAAGTCAGTAAGTGCAAAGGAAAAGGTTCAGTTAACACCATGGACAAGGATAATGGTATTGCTACGACATCAACAATGATTAGATGTTTTAAATGTGGAATGTACGGGCATTATGCAAACCAATTCCCTAAGGGAAAATCTCATGAAGAGAATAAGCATGGTCATATGGGTAGTATTTTTGTGGATGATGATGAGGAGACTACAAATGATATATGAGTTGAAAGAAGTGTTGAAGCTCAGTCAGTTTTTTTAGAAGGTAGTGGAATGATTGTATGTTTATCGAGAGTTATGTTGTACAGTTAATGGTACTATGGAATAAAGAATCCTCTAAGGATTGTTACACTATTGTTTTTTCCAAAGTATTTCAAAGTATATCTTGAATGGTACCAGTAACCATGGAAGGTTATTCAGATATTTTTGGAAAGTAGATGATATGCGTATAATGAAGGAATAAGAAGATAATGAGATGTTTGATTGTATTCATGAGCTCATGATTGATATAAGGACTAAGTGATATCATGGTTTGAGTATATAAAATTTTGAGGATTTTGGTATGTGGAAAGTGTTAACTTTTAACTGCATTCATGTTTTCACTAAGGTTCAATGGGTATTCATTTTTCAATAGAATACATTATTAAGGCCTTCGAATGTTTGTAATGTGACCAACAAGACATATATTATGATATATTGGGATCAATGATGGTATTAACATGCTTGTTATATGAAATCTTTGGTAATCGTTTTCACTATATTATGAGAGTGGACTATAGTATTATGGATAAGCCTAAAGATTGGAATGGATTATGTTAGACATAAGTTAGTTCGATATTATTTATGGGATGTTATAGTAATGTAGTTTTAGAAAAAGGACAACTTGCAGGACGGGAGACAACCCATCGTGTCGGACAAGGCTGTGGGAATCGAACCCACAAACGAAGTGGGACTGGCCTTTATGCCTACCACTGGCCTAGAGGAAGTCCCTGGTTAGTAGAAACTAGTTTTATTTTATTAAGGGCTATGATATATGAAGTATAAGTTCATTTTTGGAACCATATATGAACCATAAGATGGATTTATAACTTTTGCTAACCTTTTGTTAGAAATAGATGGAATGACCCATCATTCTATCACATGATCTGCTAACACATCATGAATAACAAATTCAACTTCATTTCTTTAAGGTATGAAGTGGAAATTGTTCAATTCACGAACAATAGTGATTTTGTACCAAAATCATGTAAGTATTTCTTTTAATTCATCAACTTTAGGGAAATGATCTTGAAAACCAAAAATGTTGTCCTAGTTCCCTTATATCCGATGAATCAGATGGTACCTTAGATCATCACAAATCTATAGCTTTGTGATTTTTGGCTTTTTCATAGCCATGTTCTCTACCACTCTCCATCAGAACATGATGGTTAGGTTTCTCTTCCACATCCATATTTTCACCTATGTTCTCCTATGTGGAAACCCAGTGATTAGTTAATTTGGTTAACCGTTATGTTTCATACTTTAGTTTCTAAAGATTGGTTTGGTATACCTTTTTACGATGTGGGTTTCTATTAAAGAAACTTTCAAGTAGTAAACCATTTATAACCCCGACGAATTTCGAGGGTGAAATCTATCTTAAGGGGGGTAGAATGTAACACCCCGAGATTTTATGAAAAATATTCTTTTTAATTTTATTGATGTCTTGTGTTGTACGTTACAACAAAGAAGTCTTGCACAACAGGCAACCCTAACTTGGTTTCATTACATGCAATCGCGACCTTCCTCGATAGCGTGTGTTGTACGCAATACCGAGTTTCACTAAACAATGATATGCTATTAAAATATTATTAAAACTAGCCATTATGAATAGTAATAACCACTTTTTGAAATTTTGTAAATTTCATCTTTTAAAATGGACTTCATTTTTGGAGTCGGAATATCGATATTAACTTAGGGTGAAATTTTGGTACTTTTCAGATAACTTTCATATTCTCATGAATAGTGAAAATTACTAAATTGTAATTAAAAACAACTTTTTTAATAGAAATAATTAATAGTGATAAATTATTAATTTGAGTGGTTTTAAAGTATATTGAGAATATATTTTTACCATTTAATATATTGTTGGTCATTGGATGTAATTTCACATTTAAACCAGACATAAACAAGTGTCAATCTTTTGATAGTTATTATCTCTTAAAAACACGCTATTTGTTTTGACGACAAGAATTAATTTTTAAATTAATTAATCCAACTGATATATTTTGAATTTGGTAAATTAGACATCATTTTTGAATTCATAATATCAAATATAGCTTAGGCCTAATTTTTTTTATTTTTCTGGAAACTTTCATTTTTTGATAAATAGTGAAACCACTAAGTGGTAGTTAAAAAACTGAATTTTTCATAAAACTTAATTTTACCGCTTTTGTGAATGGAATTTCAAAAATCCGAGAGACACGGTTGATGTCAGTAAGTAAAATGTGGTTCAATGAGATAAAAATAATTTTTGGTGAATAGTAACTTTTTACTTTTATTTACCACGGTTAAAAGTAAATAGGGTAATTAATGGTAAAAATGATATTATTATTACCCTAACACATGTCCAAATTCTATTGGATAAGTGTAATTCGACCAAAAACAACCTTAGGAATAAAATATGACCATTTAGACCCACTTGGATTCGATTATGACATTTAATATTAATTTATTTAAAGAAGGGTTAAAATAGTTAAAATCAAAGTTTAATAAGTAAATCATTTTTAATATAGGGTTATACATAAGATAAATTCAACTATAAATATTCATTAGAAAGATAAAAATATTTCCTATATAATGGTTATTTATTTATAATTTTTAGACATAAAATAATTTAATTTATTTTTGACACAATGATGATGTAGTAATTATCTTATTAATGTAATATTGACATAATTGATGTTATAAATACCCAAATAAATGTAATTTGAGACTTTTTATGAATTAAACTAATTTTATAGGTTAATATGACATGTTATTATTTATTTAGTTAACTTTTTTAGAACTAATCATTCTGTTATGATTTTCACAAAAAACAATTACTAAATAGTGTCAAAATTGACATAAATAGTTTTTAAAACACATATTATATTATTATTTGTTATTTTATTCCTAAAAATCTAAGGTTCAACCAAATGACTTATATAAGGTTATATATATTAATAATAAACAACTTGGGGTTCTTTTGGCTTGTTATGGTAAGTTTATTAACCTTATAGTGTAAGAACACAAAAAGACAAGGTAAAAGTAAAATTATCTAACTTAAAGATAAATCTAAATGATAAGGTTAAAATAGTAACCTAAACTTGTCCAAATTCTATTGGATGAGATTATTTCGACCCATCCCCACCTTAGCTTCTAAATAAACCAATTTGGAGCTATTTAAAACCGAATATGTCTTTATAATAAAATAATATTTTTAGTTTTTCCAAAGGTTCCTCTCTCCTTCCTTATAAAAGGGCACCTCCTCCCTCTCTTCCTCACACCACATTGAGCCTTCAAGCTCGGAAAAACCCTGAAAAATTTCTTCTCCACTTTCCTATAAACATCTTAGAGGTCCTGGTCTTCTTCAAAGAGCTATTTTAGTGCCCTAAGAGGAGGTCTCAAAGAGGCGCTTCAAAGAAGAGGTAATGTCCATTACCGATTCTTTCAAATTTATTTCTTCTTCCACTTCTTCTTATTTAGTTGTTTCATTATGAAGTAATAATATCAGTATCACTCATATACTGATATGTTATTATAAGTATGAAAAAACCATATTTCACCATCTATCTATCCTACGGAAAATGAAATCACCGCGCGTGCGTACGCACGGAATACCGTCTCCACTCCGTGGTGTAATCTATTTTCCACCACCACCATACTTGGATGAGTATAATGGTGAACGTAATGAATATATATGATTATTGTAAATTGATATTGATTTTTTAATATTATACATACACTTTAATACAATTCCAAGATCATGGTAATGATATCATTGCTCGTGTGTACGTACAGACTACCGTCTCCACGAACGCGATGAGATTCATTTTCCATGATTAACAATTAAAAAATGATTATAAAGTATATATAATGAATAATAATAAAATATATTACATAATAATGCTACTGGATTTATTTATATATATGTATGTCATCTATTTAATTTCATTCAATTCAATAAGGAAACGAAAACATCGTTCATGCGTACGTACGGCCTACCGTCTCCATGAACGGTGTATTTCCTTTATTTTTATAGATCTATAATATATATGTATATAATGAATATATATTATATATAAATCATATTTTACACTTTGGAATTATGTAAATCAGGATATAAGTAATAATATCAAGAACGACAAGTCGAAACACATACGATAAATGAAATGATTTTACCCAAAATGCTACTTTAACATGGAATTTACAAAAGAACGGGTAATATAAAGTCATAAGTGAAACATATATGATATAATAACAATGAATATGATTATGTAATAAGTAAATGACATTATTTAAATCATTATACAGGATGTTTGGATCCATACGAAGCATATCGGACCTAAGGTAAGGGATAACTTTTCCAATCTCGTTCTTATCCGAGATTGTTTATTCGTAAGTATTTACTGGGTTTATTGTTCTCATCCATGTCCACGTTTCCTAAAAATGGTTTCATGTATGTTTAATTTACTTTTTACACATTTTTGACTTTTACTACATGTTATGTATGGAATATTTCTTTTACGAGGTACTTTTTGACTTTTCCGGCAAAAGTATGAGAAGAATGTTTTTTTTAACTTATACGGCACGAATGGATTTTTACGGTATTATAAAGCCTTATTTTCATGAAGCTTCCTCCAAAATATTTCATGACTATTTTCAACAAAATATCTTTCTTTTAAAATTTCATGGCATTTTGTGAAATGAAAATGATTTTCAAGAAGAAAGGATATTTTCCTCAAGAATTCATTTCAAGTGCTTTATCAAAACCATTTTCCATATAAGATGACATTACTTCATATGTGTATGTTTCAAGTATAATGTCTCTATGATTTATATGGTTTCACTTTTCTTATTATGAAATGATATCCATTTGTTTTATATGGATTATGTTATGATGGAACGATGTTTATGAAGCCCATTTTATTCTTTGGGTTATGATGAATGTTTTAAGTTTATTTTGTGGCACAAGTAATAATGATTTCATTATGAGATGGGTGGGACCTATATCTCCCTCCAATGCATTGGGTAATTATTTATATCTCATGATATTGACATGGCTGGAATGGTAAGTTAATCCGGTTAAGTTTTACAGGACTGAAACGAGGAGTGAACTCGATTCAGAAAGGGACCATGTCCACTAAGATGGTCACGGCAGTAATGCCTTGGCTACTATTTAAATCATTACATGTGCTTAGTGGATGCCACAATTACATGTTTTATTCCCATGCTATTTTATCATGATTTATTTTCCATTATTATCTATGCCTTATGTACTTCCATGTTTTTTTTCGTTGCTCAAGATTTTGATGTTTAAACATTATGTTCATGTTTTTAAGTTCAAATGTATATGGTATGTTTTATTTTATCCATGATTACCCTTACTGAGCATTTGAGCTCACCATTTTTATGTTTTATTTTCCCCCATGATTAAAAGAAAGGTTTTTTTAAGGAAACAAAAGTGGAAGATCTTTATGGGAGATGTTGAAGATCTTTCACCACGATTAGAAGATTACTTTCCAAGTTTCCAAAGACACTAAAATATTACGGTCCTTGTGTGTCTGTATTTGTTATGTATTAAGTATTCCACAAAAGTAATGTATTGTCCATGTACGTCAAGCTTTGGGTCTCTATAGTTGGTATCAGAGGAAATTATTAGTCAACCTTTGGAAACTAGGATGTGAGAACTTTAGTGAGATCCCTAGAGATATTTATAAGGTATGTCTAGGGATGTCCATAAGGATAAGTATACGTATAGGATATATTCCTAGAACTATGGTAACAATCTTAGAATTTAACCTAAGATGTTAGATATTGAGGGAACTCCCCCTTTACTATGTTGTTTTCCCAAGCATGATTTTTTCCTCTCACACTATTCTTTTGGGGTTTTTTAAAATGGATGGAAACAAGAAGATTCATGATAATGGAGGATATGACAGACAATGGAATGATATTCTTCATGAGAAAACAAATCAAACGGGATTTGGAAGTCCAAACATCATTATTATGCCTAATCAGCAATCTCATAATATGATCAATAATCTCAACATTGGTAAGTTTCTCGACTTAGATAATAAGAGAAAGATGGAGTTTCATGATGATCATAGAGGAAAGAAAGTTCAATTTCCCTCATGTAAATCATGTGGGAAGAGGCATCAGGGAGATTGTTTCAAAGGAACTGGAAGATGATTTGGGTGTGGAAAAGAAGGGCACAAAGCCAGTAATTGCAAAGGAAAAGGTTCAGTTAACACCATAGACAAGGATAATGGTATTTCTACGACATCAACAATGATTAGATGTTTTAAATGTGGAATGTACGGGCATTATTCAAACCAATTCCCTAAGGGAAAATCTCATGAAGAGAATCAGCATGGTCATATGGGTAGTATTTATGTGGATGATTATGAGGAGACTACAAATGATATATGAGTTGAAAGAAGTGTTGAAGCTCAGTCAGTTGTTTTAGAAGGTAGTGGAATGATTTTATGTTTATCGAGAGTTATGTTGTATAGTTAATGGTACTATGGAATAAAGAATCATCTACGGATTGTTACACTATTGTTTTTTCTAAAGTATTTGAAAGTATATGTTGAATGGTACCAGTAACCATGGAAGGTTATTCATATATTTTTGGAAGGTAGATTATATGCGCATAATGAAGGAATAAGAAGATGATGAGATGTTTGATTGTATTCATGAGCTCATGATTGATATAAGGACTAAGTGATATCATGGTTTGAGTGTATAGAATTTTGAGGATTTTGGTATGTGGAAAGTGATAACTTTTAACTGCATTCATGTTTTCACTAAGGTTCAATGGGTATTCATTTTTCAAGAGAATACATGATTAAGGCCTTCTAATGTTTGTAATGTTACCAACAAGACATATATTATGATATATTGGGATCAACGATGGTATTAACATGCTTGTTATATGAAATCTCTTGTAATCGTTTTCACTATATTATGAGAGTGGACTGCAGTATTATGGATAAGCCTAAAGATTGTAATGGATTATGTTGGACATAAGTTAGTTCAATATTATTGATGGGATGTTATAGTAATGTAGTTTTAGAAAAAGGACAACCTGCAGGACGGGCGACAGCCCATCACGTCAGTCAAGGCTGTGGGAATCGAACCCACAAACGAAGTGCGGCTGGCCTTTATCGCCTACCACTGGCCTGGAGGAAGTCCCTAGTTAGTAGAAACTAGTTTTATTTTATTAAGGGCTATGATATATGAAGTATAAGTTCATTTTTGGAACCATATACGAACCATAAGATGGACTTATAACTTTTTCTAACCTTTTATTAGAAACAGATGGAATGACCCATCATTCTATCACATGATCTTCTAACACATCACGAATAACAAATTCAACTTCATTTCTTTAAGGGATGAAGTGAAAATTGTTCAATTCACGAACAATAGTGATATTGTACCAAAATCATGTAAGTATTTCTTTTAATTCATCAACTTTAGGGAAATGATCTTGAAAACCAAAAATGTTGTCCTAGTTCCCTTATATCCGATGAATCAGAAGGTACCTTAGATCATCACAAATCTATAGCTTTGTGATTTTTGGCTTTTTCATAGCCATGTTCACTACCACTTTCCATCAGAACATGATGGTTAGGTTTCTCTTCCATATCCATATTTTCACCTATGTTCTCCTATGTGGAAACCCAGTGATTAGTTAATTTGGGTAACCGTTATGTTTCATACTTTAGTTTTTAAAGATTGGTTTTAGTATTCCTATTTACGATGTGGGTTTCTATTAAAGAAACTTTTGAGTAGTAAACCATTTATAACCCCGACGAATTTCGAGGGCGAAATTTATTTTAAGGGGGGTAGAATGTAACACCTCGAGATTTTATGAAAAATATTCTTTTTAATTTTATTGGTGTCTTGTGTTGTACGTTACAAAAAATAAGTCTTGCACAACACGCAACCCTAACTTGGCTGCATTACATGCAATCGCGACCTTCCTCGATAGCATGTGTTGTACGCAATACCAAGTTTCACTAAACAATGATATGCTATTAAAATATTATTAAAACTAGCCATTATGAATAGTAATAACCACTTTTTAAATTTTTTTAAATTTCATCTTTCAAAATGGACTTCATTTTTGGAGTCGGAATATCTATATTAGATTAGGGTGAAATTTTGGTACTTTTCAGATAACTTTCATATTCTGATGAATAGTGAAAATTACTAAATTTTTATTAAAAACAACTTTTTTAATAGAAATAATTAAAAGTGATAAATTATTAATTTTAGTGGTTTTAAAGTATATTGAGAATATATTTTTACCATTTAATACAATGTTGTTCTTTGGATGTAATTTCACATTTAAACCAGACATAAACAAGCGTCAATCTTTTGATAGTTATTATCTCTTAAAAACATGCTATTTGTTTTGACGATGAGAATTAATTTTTAAATTAATTAATGCAACTGATATGTTTTGAATTTAGTAAAATAGACATCATTTATGAATTCATAATATCAAATATATCTTGGGCCTAATTTTTGGTATTTTTCTGGAAACTTTCATTTTTTGATGAATAGTGAAACCACTAAGTGGTAGTTAAAAAACTGAATTTTTCATAAAACTTAATTTTACCGCTTTTTTGAATGGAATTTCAAAAATCTGAGAGATACGGTTGATGTAAGTAAGTAAAATTTGGTTCAATGAGATGAAAATAATTTTTGGTGAATAGTAACTTTTTACTTCTATTTACCACGTTTAAAAGTAAATAGGATAATTAAGGTTAAAAATGATATTATTATTACCCTAACACATGTCCTAATTCTATTTGATAAGTTTAATTCGACCAAAAACAACCTTAGGAATAAAATATGACCATTTAGACCCACTTGGATTAGATTAGGACATTTAATATTAATTTATTTAAAGAAGGGTTAAAATAGTTAAAATCAAGGTTTAATAAGTAAATCATTTTTAATATAGGTTTATACATAAGATAAATTCAACTATAAATATTCATTAGAAATATAAAAATATTTCCTACAAAATGGTTATTTATTTATAATTTTTAGACATAAAATAATTTAATTTATTTTTGATACAATGATGATGTAGTAATTATCTTATTAATGAAATATTGACATAATTGATGTTATAATTACCCATATAAATGTAATTTGAGACTTTTTATAAATTACACTAATTTTCTAGGTTAATATGACATGTTATTATTTATTTAGTTAACTGTTTTCGAACTAATAATTCTGTTATGAGTTTCACAAAAATCAATTACTAAATAGTGTCAAAATTGACATAAAATAGTTTTTAAAACAAATATTATATTATTATTTGTTATTTTATTACTAAAAATATAAGGTTATGCCAAATGACTTAGATAAGGTTATATATATTAATAATAAACAACTTTGGGTTTTTTTGGCTTGTTATGGTAAGTTTATTAACCTTATAGTGTAAGAACACAAAAAGACACGGTAAAAGTAAAATTATCTAACTTAAAGATAAATCTAAATGATAGGGTTAAAATAGTAACCTAAACTTGTCCAAATTCTATTGTATGGGAGTATTTATACCCATCCCCACCTTAGCTTCGAAATAAATTAATTTGGAGCTATTTAAAACCGAATATGGCTTTATAATAAAATAATATTTTCTGTTTTTCCAAAGTTGCCCCTCTCCTCCCTTATAAAAGGGCTCCTCCTCCCTCTCTTCCTCACACCACTTTGAGCCTTCAAGCTCGGCCAAACCCTGAAAAATTCTCTTCTCCAGTTCCCTATAAACATCCTATAGGTTCTGGTCTTCTTCAAAGAGCAATTTTAGTGCCCTAAGAGGATGTCTCAAAGAGGCGCTTCAAAGAAGAGGTAATGTCCGTTACCGATTCTTTCAACTTTATTTCTTCTTCCACTTCTTATTCTTTAGTTGTTTAATTATGAAGTAATAACATCAGTATCACTCATATACTGATATGTTATTATAAGTATGAAATAATCATATTTCACAATCTATCCATCCTACGAAAAACAAAATCATCGCGCGTGCGTACGTACAGAATACCGTCTCCACGCTGTGGTGTAATCTATTTTCCAGCACTACCTTACTTGGATGAGTATAATGGTGAAAGTAATGAATATATATGATTATTGTAAATTGATATTGATTCTGTAATATTATACATACACTTTAATACAATTCCACGATCATGGGAATGATATCATCGCTCATGCGTACGTACGGACTACCGTCTCCACGAACGCGATGAGATTCATTTTCCATGATTAACCATTCAAAAACGATTATAAAGTATATATAATGAATAATAATGAAATATATGACATAATAATGCTACTGGATTTATATTTATATATGTATGTCATCTATTTAATTTCATTCAATTCAATAAGGAAACGAAAGCATCGTTCATGCGTACGTACGGCCTACCGTCTCCATGAACGGTGTATTTCCTTTATTTTTATAGATATATAATATATATGTATATGATGAATATATATTATATATAAATCACGTTTTACACTCTTGAATTATGTAAATCAGGATATAAGTAATAATATCAAGAACGAAAAGTCGAAACACATACGATAAATGAAATGATTTTACCCAAAACGCTACTTTAACATGGAATTTACAAAAGAACGGGTAATATAAAGTCATAAGTGAAACATATATGATATCATAACAATGAATATGATTATGTAATAAGTAAATGACATTATTTAAATCATTATACAGGAGGTTCGGATCCATACGAAGCATATCGGACCTAAGGTAAGGGATAACTTTTCCAATCTCGTTCTTATCCGAGATTGTTTATTCGTAAGTATTTACTGGGGTTATTGTTCTCATCCATGTCCATGTTTCCTAAAAATGGTTTCATGTATGTTTAATGTCCTTTTTACCCATTTTTGACTTTTATTACATGTTATGTATGGAATCTTTCTTTTATGAGGTACTTTTTGACTTTTCCGGCAAAAGTACGAGAAGAATGTTTTTTTAACTTATACGGCACGAGGTTTTATAAAGCCTTATTTTCATGAAGCTTCCTCCAAAAGATTTCCTTACTATTTTCAAAAAAATATCTTTCTTTTAAAATTGAATGGCATTTTTTGAAATGAAAATGATTTTCAAGAAGAAAGGATATTTTCCTCAAGAATTCATTTCAAGTGCTTTATCAAAACCATTTTCCATCTAAGATGACATTACTTCATATGTGTATGTTTCAAGTATATTGTCTCTATGATTTATATGGTTTCACTTTTCTTATGATGAAATGATATCCATTTGTTTTATATGGATTATGTTATGATGGAATGATGTTTATGAAGCCCATTTTATTCTTTAGGTTATGATGAATGTTTTAAGTTTATTTTGTGGAACAAGTAATAATGATTTCATTATGAGATGGGTGGGACCTATATCTCCCTCCAATTCATTGGGTAAAGATTTATATCTCATGATATAGACACGGCTGGAATGGTAAGTTAATCCGGTTCAGTGTTACAGGACTGAAATGAGGAGTGAACTCGATTCAGAAAGGGACATTGTCCACTAAGATGGTCATGGAAGTAATGTCTTGGCTACTATGTAAATCATTACATGTGCTTAATGGATGCCACAATTACATGTTTTATTCCCATTCTCTTTTATCATGATTTATGTTCCATTATGATCTATGCCTTATGTACTTCCATGTTTTATGTCGTTGCTCAAGATTTTGATGTTTAAACATTATGTTCATGTTTTTAAGTTCAAATGTATATGGTATGTTTTATTTTATCCATGCTTACCCTTACTGAGCATTTGAGCTCACCCTTTTTATGTTTTATTTTCCCCCAGGATTAAAAGAAAGGTTTTAGGTAAGGAAACAAAAGTGGAAGATCTTTATGGGAGATGTTGAAGATCTTTCACCACGATTAGAAGATTACGTTCCAAGTTTCCAAAGACACTAAACTATTACGGTCCTTGTGTGTTTTTATTTGTTATGTATTAAGTATTCCACAAAATTAATGTATTGTCCATGTACGTCAAGATTTGGGTCTCTACATTTATTATTGAATAATTAGATTGGGGATTATTTATTGTTTTATTTGGAATTAATAATTCTTATGAAATGTGTCCTCTCATCCATGAAAAATTAAATTTAATGGAAAGGATTCTATATAGGTAAACGATTGGGTCAGTCATGTATGATATGTTTTTCAATATGCTAGTTGTTTCCTTGAGTGTAGTTTAAAGATATCAAGAAAATACAGGTGGTATCCATTTGATGGAGGTCATGTCTAATTATTAGTTTGTGAGTCATACTAAGGATATATTATTGATCTTTGAATAATTTTATGAACTAGTCTTTAGATGATATATAGATTCTCATTTTGATACTACTAAAGATGATATGAAGAAACAAATGGGATAATTATTCACTTTGAATGGAGGTGTGGTGAGATAAAAGAGATAAAATTATCCTATGGTTGTAGATTATATAGTATAGTCTATGTATATTGTTTCTTATGAGAAAGCTAAAAAAATATAATAGATGAAAAAATATTCCAATAGCATTATGTGGTACCTAATATTTATAAGGACCCACCCTTAAACCATACATAATCTTGAATTAAGTTAATAATTCACATTGAGAATCTTTTCAGGTTTAGAGTTCTAGAGAATTAGGTCATAACTATTACATTTATTTTCAGAAATTACAATGTATAAACTTCTAATAAGTTTCCATTTTTTTCACAAAACAAAAACTCTTAAAAATAGACTCATGTCTAGATCCATGTTTTAGATATCATGACATTTCCTTGATCCCATCGTTGACACTAATCTTCTTTATGTCCTGTGAAAAACATTTCAAAAACTTGTGATGAGCATAAAAATCTCAGAAAGGGATACACAAAGAAGGGAAACTATTAGTTTTTCAAAACAACAAGTAAACCATGAATACTTTATCATAAGTAATAATTTTCACCTTTATCAAGTACTAAATACTCTTCACTAAATAAAAGATCATTAATTAACATTTTGTAACCCAAATATTACCAAAAAACAAATATAAAGAGCACATATCATATACAGGTATCTTTGGACATAAACATACTTAAATGGAATAACCATACGGTCGACTTCTACACATATCACTAAATGGAATAGCCTTACGACCAACATCCGTACCCAATGCATTGGATGTTTTAATATAACCACCCGTCCTAGTTTTCACGGCACCACCCGTCATTAGGTTTATCACGTAACAACCCGTCAAATGTCTAAGTACCATTATAAAATCATAACACATAAAACAAATATAATGTAAAGAAAACATTTCCACATTTCAATCAAAATATATCACATAATATATTGACATAACAAATCCATTATCAAAACCATTTTCAATACCAAAATACATAAAAGAGTATATGGTATTTATTTTCCTTAAAAAGCATTACACCTTGTTATGGAAGCCAAAGAACAAATAATACTCTGGTGGCGGAAAGGTCATTGTCACCGCTTATGTTAAAACAAACATTCTTTATTTCTATTTTGTAAAATTATTGGTATATAATGATTCACTTTGAAAAGTCAAGGGTTTTTATACAGCGTATAAAAGAAATTCAAGTATTAAAACAAAACATGCCTCAATGAAAGGAGATTGAGGTGAAGTCCCTTACCTTGTGTCCAACATGACTTGATTGTTCATTAATCTTCTGAATAATAAAATAAAGTTAATTTATACTTTCTTAAGAACCTTTTTCATGTTTATTATTATTTTATATAAATTATTACCATATTATAAACATTATGTAATAATTTAAGTTAATAACAATCGTTTTGGTGATATTTGGTACTTGAGTCAAAATGAGCACCTTATATTTACAAGTTGTCCATGTGGTCAATAGTCCATTATATCCAGAATGAAATTCAATATTTAGATATCATATATATCATATATATCCAGTATTTATATATATATATATATATATAATAGTACATATCATTTGGAGGTATGAAATCAAATGCATTGTTCGTGGAGATGGTAAGTCGTACGTACGCATGAATGCTACTTTCATTTCTATTTCTTATTTAAATGGAATTAAAACATAATGATACAAAGTTATATTATATTTCCAGTATAATATAATATATAATATCATTAAATCTATCCTTTAGACGTCCCGCATATGGCCTTAACAAGTCATATCACTTTGAGGGGGCGGTAGTCCGCACTTCATCAAATTAAATTATGACGTTTACCCATAATGGAATTCATAAAGGTATGATATAATTGGAAAATAAAGAAGTATAAAGAAAATATAAACATAATATATATCATATATAAATACAGTTCCATCATAATGGCCACCATGAGAGGCGGTATAAGGTAATTGAACAATCATCGTTTCGTGAGGCGTTAGTTTTCCATCCATATAAACATTATGTTCTTCACCCATTAGATGGAGGTGTGTGTATGTGTAGTTAGAATTCTTCTCATAAAAACATCCTATTATATTGAGGATATTGTTGTTGTTATAAAATAAAATAATAAAATGAGTTTAGGGGTTGGATAAGTAAAATAAAAGAAATGATTTTAAGAGAAACCGTTACTTTTAATTTGTATAACTTCCATTGGTTTGAACCAAAAGGAATTGTTGAAGTGCCTTATGCCAAAGGTAAGGCTTCTAGGTGGAAGAGAGGTATGTAGGGAGCCTAATAGAGAAGAGGTTGGATGATCCAAAAGGCTTGAGAGGTGTGAGGAATTGGTTAGAAGTGAGGGCTTTTTATAAGGGGGAGGAAGGTCTATTTAGGAAAGTGTGAAAATATTATTTTATTATATAATGATATTCGGTTTTAAATGTCCAGAATCATTAGAGTTGTAGATAATATGACTCATGGTCGAAATAAAATCATCCAATAAGAATTGGAAATGTTTTGGATGTTATTTTAGTATTTATAATCTTATTTATTTTAATGTTTTATTAATGAAGTAATCATTACACCATTATTGTGTCATAAATAATTTTATTTATTTGATGTCTAAAAATTATAAAAAAATATCATGATGTATAAAATCTTTTTTATTTTTCCAATTAATATTTATATTCAAAAAAATTAATTATATAACACCATATAAAAACTAATTTACTAATATATTTTTGTTTATGACATTTTTTCCTTTACATTATATTAATTAATCTAAAGTGTCTTTATCATTCATTAGTGTTTCCATGGGGTCCCCAAATCAACCCAAGGAAGCCCATGGTCGGCCATTACACATCCAATATGGTTTGGACAAGTGTTATAGTAATTTTGAATTATTATAATATTCTTTTTTACCTTGAATTACTCTATTTACCTTTAACCGTGGTAAATAAAAAACAATAGTTACTATTCACCAAAAATTATTTTCATCTTATTGAATCACATTTTACTTACTAATAACAACCATGTATTTCATATTTTCAAAATTCAATTCACATATGTGGTAAAATTTCATTTAAATGAAAAAGTCAATTGTTTTAACTACTACTATGTGGTTTCACTATTCATCAAAAATTGATGTTTTTCAAAAAAATACAAACATTAAGACTAAGATATATTTGATATTCTGAATTCAAAAATGATGTTTATTTTTCCAAATTCAAAACATAAAATTGTAATTAATTAATTTTAAAATTAATTCCTATTGTTAAAACAAATAGTGTATTTTTATGAAACAATAATTATTAAAAGATTGACACTTGTTTATGTCCAATTTCGGATTGAAATTAATTCCAATGACCAACATTGGATTAAATTGTAAACCTATTTTCTAATTACACTTTAAAACCAATTAGAAATATAATCTATCCATATAAATAAATTAGATTAAAATGCAATTTGGAATTAAAATAAAATATTTTTTACAATTCATTAATAAATGAACATTATCGGAAAAATTCCAAAAATTAACACAGAGTAAATTTTAATGTCCCCATTCTAAATAAGGATCTTATTTGGTCAATTATAATGTATTAAATTGACCAAAACTATATTTAATGAGGGTTCTCCATTAAAAGGTGGTAAATCGACTATTTAATGTAAATTATGCTTAAAATTAGATTTATTAACATTTTATGCCTCTAACTTTTATTTGGATAAATGTAAATACATTTAACAAATATGTATAATCATATTTTAGTTAGTTTCATTCATTACCTCCTATACAATGGATAGGAGTTAACTACCATTTAGTATAATAATATTATATTATTAGTGTACAACGTAAGATTTCAAATAAACTCGTTGTTGCGTATCGGGTATGCTATCGAACATAGAAACCCTTTTAAAGTAAATTTTATATTTAATTCACAAATATTTA
Organism: Viscum album; assembly: GCA_963277665.1. Taxonomy (NCBI): domain Eukaryota; kingdom Viridiplantae; phylum Streptophyta; class Magnoliopsida; order Santalales; family Viscaceae; genus Viscum; species Viscum album. The sequence goes on from OY728145.1 coordinate 853,097,873, forward strand.
TAAATATGAAAATATCTTATTCTTCATTTACCTGGAATGTTACAATATTAAAGGTCATCTTACACTCAATTTTTATTATAATGATGGTATGACTCTCGAAAAAGATCCAAGTTCAAATCAATGGATAAATAACACACATCATAAGTATCAACTCTTGTGGGATATCACTCAGAGTGTTATGGATGGAGTTATTAGTATTTCTATGGATGAAAATATGGTAGACCCCTTGACTAAATCCTTATCTCAACAGAATCATGATTATATTGTGAGGTCTATCTTATAAAAATTGATATGTTGTTTTCTCTAGTTAATTTGTATATTTTTGGATTTTTTGACAAAGGTCAAACTAATTAAACTTTATTATATGATTATTCGATATATTGAATATTAATTTAACATAATATTGAATATTTTTCATTATTTCAAAAATGTATATAATGTAATAATGTATTAGTTTATTCTTAAATTTAATTTTATCATAGAAGTTTCCTACTATGTTGAGAACCATGATAGGATATGAAAATATTTTTAATTATATTAAATAGATGAAAAATGTAATATGATGGGACAAGTAGTATTTAAACATTCAAGTGTGTGTGCTCATTATAGGATGTGACTTCTTCTCATTATGTTTTAACTTCGTATTCTCCATGGAATGATATAATGAGGAAACCCTCCAAGTAGGAATTCTGTGTGTTTTTGTGTTTTACGATATTACTATTTGTGAACATTTGTAATGTTACATATACATTAAAATTATTATTAATTTATGTCATGACTCATGGACATAGATTTACTAGAATAAATAGTCACTCTATATATTGGTGAATGTTGATTATGTTATGTGATCCATGATTGAAATTCAGGTATTGGATAATGCAAAGAAATATGTTCACCTAAAATCTTTTTGGAAGAAAATATGGCATCCCTTTGACTGGAATATAATTAAAAAATTAAATTCCATGACCATGGTGTAATGATTTATTCATTTTAGATAGTAAATGAAATACATATCAAGTTTAGAGGTTAGTGTCATTGATGTGAATCCTATTTTTTGAGATATTGTGATAATGGGATTATATTACATAGTGGGAATTTTTATATCATTGTCGACATTGAGACAATATGTTATTTATCTTGGGTTTAATATACCATTTTGAGATAGTAATATTGGAAATTAGGCAATCCTTCCAAATGTAAATGATAAATAATCCTAGATAGTGACACACAATGTGTTTTCATTGATCTCAATTAAATTGTATTTTGGTTTAAATAATGGAATAAAAATTATTTTATTCTTCAAAGACTAATCTTATTCATGTAATATTGATCACATTAATTGAATTAATATTTATTCAAAGGAATTTTTATTTAATATATATAAATATATATATTGAATATTTAGTAACGTTTTTTCCCAAAATGGGATTGAAATATATATTTATGAATAAAAAATTCATATGGGTGTTCAATAAATGCATGTGGATTTCGAATAGACCAAGAGAAAGTCTGGTAAATAAAATATTAAATAGAACTCTAATTAAAAAATATTTTTTATTTTGAATATTGGTTTGTGGCATAAAAATAAGCAATATTATTATTTTATATCGTGGGGTTTTAATTAAATGTTAAATATTATTCAATGACACACATGGAATTAAATTATTATTTTATCCTAAAACCTAGATTTTTATGTAGAATGGGGTTTCTATTGTGTATGGAATATAAAAAAACAATATAGTGAATAGATAATTATAGTGAACAATGAATTATCTTTTGAATCTTCCTTCTCTCTCCCCTCTCAATAATGAAAAATGAATTTCATATTTTATCATGGCCGAAGTATAAACAATGAAGAATGAATAATGAAATAAATTGGATTCTCCACTATAGCACTTGATGATTGAGTGGTTTATTTTTGAAATCAGAAGATAACTTTTGGGTCATTGATAAAGGGAATCTATCTTGGAATCCTCACATCGGAATGAAGGCAATATGAAAGTTTTTTTCAAATGACAAAAAATGAACAATGGAAAATTTCCAAATCCCATGTATTTATTTTTTCAGATATTAAATAAATTAATTATAAATTATACAAGAAAGATCGTCACTCTTGGTTTTAGGGAATGATTATTAAATGAAATTATAATATATCACCCACCATTATGTTCTTCCACTATACCTTAAACCGATAAATCGATCAATGAAAATATTTTTCATACTTTAATAGGAATAGAACAACTGAAATATGTAAATTATAATATCAAATAATGTTTGAATAGAACATAGTATCCATGGAGGAGTATGGAGTGTGGTCCAAATTGAGTTATAGCATGAAGATGATGAAATTATGAAATTTTTAATGGGTTTTAAAATGATTTATAAAAATACAACTATGTAATATGATCAGGACGATCATATTGTAAACTTTTGAATTATAATAGGGTACTAATTGCTTAAAAGAAATATATTACATGATTTATTAACTATTTGGACTACCTATAAGGATTATAGTCCTTGTGGAATTATGACCAGTATGTAGCAGCGTCTACAAAAAGTACCCTGGTAATCATTATGTTATATTTTATAAACAGGCCACTTACACCCAACCTAAACTCCTCCACTATAATTTATGAATTATTAAACCATTTTATAGTAAAACAAAATAATATAATTACTTATTTCAAATGAACATTTAAATGTACCTCACAAATTACAGGGTATTATATATTTTACTGGATAACATTAAAGTGACATAATAAATAATTTAAATTAATAAATAAAATTGTTCACTATGAAAATGGAAAATAATATAAATCCATTGTAATATAGAACCTATTTTAGATGTATGAAATCCAAAATTTTTATTCATTTCAACTATCAAAGGGGAAACTATTTTGAAAAAAAGTGGTACAAAAGGGTGAAAAAGAAAGAATAATAAAACTCATTGAGATTTTTACATCAATTAAAATTTTAGAGAATGTGTTGAATATTTTATAATATTAAAAAAATTGTATCTATTTTGATTTATAGATAGAGAGATTCCATAAATATTTTTCTAATTAAAAAATTGAACTCTATTTTTTATGTATTTGGAAAGAAGTGTTTTCAAAATAGAAAAGTGGGTATATTTGTAAACTTATTTAATATATTTGATAAATGAATATTTCAAGGTCATTATGATAGAATAACCATAAAAGTAATTTAATAAATACCAATCAATATTATATTCTAAAATGATTTCACGGTGTGAAATGCAAGTCCTAAAATCTGATAAAGATGATAAAATATGGAATACATTTATCACTAATATAATTTTCATGAATCATTTTTTTTTGTGAACCATAATGACGACACTTTGAGTAATAAATTAATATTAATTATGAATAGTGATAAGAATAATAATAATAATATTTTGAGGTTATATAATTACTAGTGAAATGGAAATTTAAGTTGTTCAAAGTTTCTGGAATTTAAAATTATTTTTAATATAATATTTTGACAAAAAAATATATGATATAGAAATTTGTGAAAATAATATTTATTCCTAATTTGAGAAAAAATTATTTAATTATGTTTTAAAATATCATATAAATATAAAATAAAATAATACATACCTCAATTAAATTATTAAAACATTGTAGTTTCGGATGTAGCTGAATGATCATAATATCATTATAATAATGTTCCATTTAATTAATTTAAATGATGAAGATTTTAATTTTTTTCAAAATAATAAAAGTTCAGTTTTTTCGAGAAAATGGTATAGTTCATGTATTTTATTTTTTAAAAAAATGAAATATATGTAATGAAATTAGAAAATAATATTTTCTTTCATAGTGGTGATCAAATAGGATTTATGATAAATAAACATAATGATAAGTTGAATTTTTTAAATAGAGAACTGAAGATCAATATATTAAATATACCTAGGGATTTCTATATATAAATAATGAATCTGATTTATATTATATCAATTATGATTCATATGAAATGAATAATTAACTACAATATTTTATACAATATTTTGCTATAAAAAAATAAAATTGTGTAAAATAGAGTGCTAATTAAAAAATAAATTATAATAACTCAAAAGGAAATAAAATAAATTTTATATTCTTATGTTAGATATGTAATGTTTTTTGCATGGAAAAATAAATATAATATTTATTTCAAACATTTTGAGACACTAAATATTTAAATATTATTTTTTTACTTACTTATTACCTTTTCCTATAATTAAAAATTGATTACTATATTATTTTCTATGATAAAAATATGATTTAAATTTTAGATAAATTTTTATATGTAATATAATCATATGGATTCAACTATAATTATTACTATAAAATAACCTAGATATCAGGATGATGGGAAATTAGTCAAATTAACATGATTCCATTAAATTAATTGAATGTTACTATATCTACACAAAATTGTTTAAACCATTATTTTTAAATACTAATTGTTGAAAAGATTCTATTAAATTAGATTAATTATTTCAATAAATAGGATTGCGAGTTATGTTCTTGTTTTACTAAATTAATCCTTTTTAAATTAAAAAGTAATGAATAAAACATTGATAACATAATGATATCTAGATTTAGAAAGAAAAATTGTGTGAAAAAGGGAATAATGATTCCATGGGGAATGGAACAATGAAGAAAAATATATTATTATTATTAAAATAGTTGGATTAAATAAATTATAGTATATGGTGTAGAAAAAAATATATAAATTGAAATTATTAATGGTTCCTCTAATGATCTTACATTATATAACAACCATTACTCACGTCAAAAAAATTTGACAAAAGTGTTTTGTATATTGATATTATGAATAGTTAGTAAGAAAATTATGAAAATATTATTAAAAATATAAATCTCCATGATTTATAATGTTGTAGAATTTTGAAACTAATGTTAATAAAAAAAGATAATATTGGGAGATGAAAAAGAGAAATTTTTATATTATTATTTAATCAAATTAATAAAAAGTTTTTTAGACTATGGGTGTTATAGATAAAATTTCACGCCTATTTATGAATTGGTTAGATATAAAATATCAATTATTTATATTGTTCCTTTATTATTATTTTAATTTATTATTTAGTAATTATCAATATGATGGTGACAAACAGAGATAACAATTAATAAAAAATAAAATATCTTTAAAAACTGTTATTTTTTAGTATATAATAGTTTCTATGAATTCGTGGTTTAAATGATGAATATTTCATTAAGTATTTAACTCTTTATTATAGTAAGAAGTTATCACAAAATTATTATATGTCTTGGTTTTGATAATTACAAAGAAACTAGTATGGATTATTTCCAAAAAACCCTATTTATTTTATTAAATTTATATTATATATTAAATATGGCTTGAAATTAATAAAAAGAATATATTAGATGTTGTTTTTTCATAGAATTTTTATTTTAAGATTAACATGTCATTCCATCCATAGAAATTTCATTCATTGGTTTACTTCCACTTTTTTCAACATGTGAATCTTTCTTATGTAGAATGATATTTTTCTATAATGGGAGATAATTATAAGAAATTATAGAATATATTAAAGAAAAATTTTTGTTTTAAAGTTAACATATCAACATAGATGAATATATTAGAGAAATCAAAAATATTATTATGTGCATTGTTTTTTTAATATTATATAGAGAAATATATTTCAATAAAATATCTATATCTGAATATGTATTATAATAAGAAAAATAAAAAGGAATATATGTTAATATAATGATTTAGAATGATTCATGGATATGGAGATGATAATACATAATGATATCATTTTAGTGTACTGATTAATTTTTATATTTTCATTATAATTAACATCTAACATATATTTTATTTTAATTTATTAATGATGTTATTTAAATGGTATATGTTAGTGTTTTGTCTCTATATCATCATATCATTTTTATATATCCATGGATGTAGTTATTTCATAATAACAAAATTAAATATTAGTTCTATTATAATATATTTTATATTCATCAAGGAGTTTATTAGTTGAATTTCTTGGATAGATTATGGTAATATTATTAAAATAGGAAGAAGATCAATCGAGTCCAAAACATTCCCTCTGAGTTTTTTCCCATATAGGGAGATCATAATATTAGTGGTTGTAACATAAATTTATTCTCTATAATTTAACTTAGTGATGGATGTATCCCTATTTTTTATTTTCAACATAAGAAATTAATTGTTATTTTTTAGTAAAAATTGGGAATGAATATAAAACATCTAAAAAAATACCAATTATTTTTTTTCCTTTTTGAAAATAAATAATTAGTTTTATTCTATTATACCATTATATTATCAAGGATAATTATTAAAAATAATCAATATAAATAAAATTAAAATTAAATGGTATCATTTTATAAATAAATAAAAATTGTCGCTCATAAATGAACATGAAAATAATATTGTTATTTCACAATCATTAATTTATCTATTTCTTCCCAAATATAAAAATTATGATATTAATTTTTATCAAGAATCATGACATTATTCAAAAATGTAAATATATACATTTCTCATTTAGAATTTATATTTATTTCTGGATTTTTTTTCATCTTAAACAAATAAAAACATTAAGAATGATCAAGAAATAATGAATTCTTAAAATTATCTTAATGTATTGAACCATTCATGTCAGATTGGAGTAATATAATGGGGTTTCATCATATTATTATAATAATAATATATTTTCCAAAAATATATACCCAATTTCTGGTAATGTTCAATAATATAATAAAATATAAATAATTCTTGAATATGTAATCTATCATCATAAAACATTACATACTAGATTAGGTATTTTTCTTCAAAATCTTTCAAATAAAAATATTATATATTTATAGGTTTTCCTAAATCACCATAGATAATTTATTTATGAAATATTAACATATAAATCATTATGAGTATACCCAACATTGTGTACATTATTCTATAAGTTTGGACTAATTTTTTATGATTAGTAACGATGATTATATGCCCTTTACCAAAAAAGACATCCACTTGTCATTGCATCAAATAAATTAAATTTTTAAATAATACACAATGGAGTTCTATAGTAAAAAAATTATTTAATTATTACCATTGAAAACTAGGAATTGTTTATTATTTATGAGATTTAGAATTCAATTTTTCTATAAAATTATAAATGAAAATAAAAAATATATCATATAATATAATATTTTTTATTTATAATAACATTTTAAAATTTTAAATATTTAAATATGTTTGTTAGGGGGAACAATAAAATATGATAACAATTGTTCAAGATATATTGTTCCACTTTTGGGGTTGAATTAATAAATATAAGATTTAACAAAATATTATTTATTAAAAATAATTCAACTCCATAATATTAGTATAATGAATAATTTATAATAATTTTTCATATAATTTTTTCTTAATAAGATATTATGTCAAAATATAATGATTTTTAAATCAAGAAAACTACAATGAAAAGTGGGTATCTATTGTATTAATAAAATTTTCAAATTTTTTTAATAAAAATTATTCTCAATACAATAAAAAATGGATATATTTGAGAAATGTTTTCCTGATAATGTTCATAAAGACATTATAATCACAAATACTTATATTTTTTCATTCATTTTTATGATCTTTTAACATCTTCCTCACATGGATTTATTTTTCTATTTGAATTTTATCATCAATTCCAATATTGATATGAAAAAAACTGTGATCTGCCTCATAAATCATCCAGTACATCTATAGTTAATATGAAAAATATTTTCTCAATTAGTGTTATGAATGTAATTGATTTATATATTGAGTAAACAATTGAATACAATTTCAACATTAACATCACTCTAGGGTTTATTGATCTATGAATGTTACAAATAATTTCAATTATGATGATGAATAATATTGATGTTAGATTTAAAAAAGTCCTTCAATGATTATCCTATAAAATTTCCAAATTATACCCGTTATATTTATTCATAACATTAATAACTATTTTGTTATATCAATTTTCCCTTCAAAGTCTCCATATTCCTCATATCAATATTAATTTAATAATTTTTTAGAGAGAATAATAGGAATCCTTATCAATATAGATGATTCAATGTTCTTTGGTCTTGTCCCTTTAGTGATTGAAAACCATATCAAGTTGGATGATAGAAAAAAAATCGATTTAACATTTTTTGAGAGGCCTATCATATTGTTAAACATATAATATAACTTATTATACTTATATTATCATAAAATTCCTAGTTACTATAATTAATTATTTAAAGGAAAACCTCTCAATGTAAAATTATTAAATCCCATTCCAATTTTGATCATCTTACACATATGTAATGGATTCATAAAATTCATTCCAATTATTTTCCTACCTATAATAAAGATAATTAATGCGAATTTCTTCAACCCTAATCCCTTGTAATCTTTGTTTTCTTCTATAATTGTAAAGGGTGATGTATTATTAATCACCATCCCATAATTTCCCTATCGCCTTTCTACATCCTATAATCCAATGATGTTATTTTTTTTCCTTATTAGAGTGTTTTTACCATTACATCATCTGTAGTGCTTTGAAAATGTAATTAATCACATTATCTTATGTTTAAACACAACACCTAAATATATCCCAATAATATGAAACTAGGTTCCCATTTAATAATCATGTTAGGTAAATATATTTCAAATAACATATGTCCTTTATTTCATCATTATCATGAACCACCCCAATTGGGAGGCCATATAGAATAGTAGTGAAAAATAAATTGAATCATAAAGACTACCTCCAATAGGGCAAACATAGGGACTAAAAAAAAGGGAGTAATAAAACATAGATTTAAATAATTACCCTCATAGCCCTGGGATAATATAAAAAAATAACTAATTAACTCTATATAATATATAATAAAACCCATTCCATAACACTTATAATTATCATTGATAACCAAAATACTCTAAAATAAATTTCTAAAACTAACTTATGTGTAAGAAACATAGAAACATAGATGTTTTACCAAAGCTAGTATAACCTAGTTCTATATAAATCAATATCTGGGAAAATTTTAATATATATATATATATAAAGGAATGTGAATTCAAGTATACTCAACATGGTAATCCTCAAACCCACTCAATAAAATATGGATGAATCATACAAATTCCATAATTAATAAATATTATGGACAATTTGAACCTAATTTGTGTCCATTATCCCCAATCATCACCATGTTTTTCTCAAAAAAATAATGATTTGATTTCTAGTAACATATAATTAAAATTTTAATCATGTGGCTTCCACATAACCACTTCCCTACTAATATTAACCCGGTTACACCCCAATGACTAACATCATTTTGATCCCATAACATTATTATACATATAAACACATCATAACCCCTTCTAGACATAAAAAGACAAATAGTTCTCAGTAGAGCAACATATCACACCAATAAAAACCACATTCATTATTACCATATGATAAGCAGACATTACATCTCAACTACAAAAGGATAATGTGATCATGAGGACATCAACCTATCAAATCCAAACAAAACACATGTCTCTAGTCAAGTATCATAACATTTATTTTCATCATCATCACCACATAAAATCAAATGAACTCTAATTTAAGTTCATTATATAGTATTTATGAAAAATATTTGTTATCATTGTTGATACAATATCAAGAATATGTTGTGGGTAAGAGGGAATATTCAACCACACAGACCTTCTACAACCTAGATGTTTCTGAAATCAACTAGGAACCAAACTCACTTGGTCTACATCTATGATATTAGACTCTTCATGGGGTGTTTATAAAATAATATGAAATTAAAAAATATTATAGTCACCTACGTGGACATTCCTCTGGGTTAATTGATAACACATATCCCGTCTAAAAACTACCTCATAAATAAAAACAACTTTATTCAATAATAATTTTCACAACTAAAAAATCAATACACCTAAATATATCCAAGAGCATCACATAAGGAGTATAATCTCCCATTTAATTACATCTATATAAAATTCCTGATTTTCCACCACTATGAACATTATATTTTGTTAACAAAATTTAAGGTATAAATATTGATTGATCAATATTTATATATTCAATTTATTTGGATCTATTAAGAACACATAATTTTAAATATTATTATCCTACAATTTAAAATTTAATTCACCAATCAAACTCATTATTATTAATAGATTAAAAATTAACATTTCTCATCATTCGACATAAAATAAATTTTTTATTTGTTAATTTAATCCTAACATCCTACCATGTTATTATAATTATATGAAACAAAACCCATCACATTATCACATACCAAATTAGGTAAACAATCCCACCGTATATATAATAGTAACTCAACTATCGATTTTCCATTCAACCAGTCATGCCAAAGCAAAATCAATCACACTACAAATATACTCCATATTATCCTAACCAAGCAGCACAATCATATAAAAAACATAAGAAAACTAGGACACTATAAATAGTATTCAATAATGGTAATATGTGAATATATTGAAATTAATGAACATAAATTGAATCAATCGTCGACATTAATTTAAAATTTATTCTATAATCATAAATATCATGATTCGATATTTCCAAACAAAAATTATTACAATTCTTTTGGGGATATCCATTTTAAAAATGATAAACATAAACAAATATAGTATAAATCGAGTGTAAATCAATATGAAACATCAAGAATAAGTAAAAAAATCAAATTAAATTGAAACTCATAAAGCTCATGTGATTCAATACATTTCCATTTTATGGCTTATTATTGGTTCATATTCGTTATTTTCGATATTGATTTCCATTAATATAATGAAAAAACATGATAATTCACTATTACAATAAAATTAGGGATGGAATCGTTTTAATTACCCCTACCTCAATAGATGATTTAAAGAACCCAAAACTTGATCTAGGAAAAATGGTAATTATTAACTCATGAAGATCAAAGTAAAAAACAAAAAATCCTATAACAAAACATCCTCCATTAATCACCCAACATTGAATCAAAAAAACCAAACAATTTAAAATTTCTTACCCTCCACATAAATAAAGAAAAATGTTTAATTATGGAAAACATAGAAAGGGTCTCACCATGGATCAATATTATTTGATCTCTTAAAATAAGGTAAAAAATTATCTGATGGGGGGACAATGGTCACCAAATTCAATCCAATGAGATTATAATATTTTAAGGATGTATTAAAAAAATTATTCTAATGAATAAGATACCAAAATTTGTAAAACAATTCTAAATATTATTGAAAAAATGAATGGAATGGGTTTCAACACCATAATATGGTCCAATAATGAGATATATAATGAAAAACTCTTAAAAAATGATGGCCAATCAATTTGATTTACAGAAAATAACTTAATTGATCATACAACACCAATAAACACCATAAAACTAATCTCATCCATATAAAACAAATAAACATAACCACTATGTTTATTATAGGAGATCACCCATCCTTAGGGAGTAACATACCTAACATCAAGAACCAGAATTTTCCAACCATCCTCACAATGCAATAGTGAGACAAACTAAACTAAACATAATGATTCATAAAACCCATGGACTCTACACCATATTGCAATATGCTCATTGCACCATAATATCAAACATATTATTAAAATTATATTTAACACAGTAGATTTAACTCCTATATCCATATATCCATGATGCAACACACATGGTCACAAAATTATTCATATTATAAAATGAAAAAAAACAAATTCCCTTTTATCTCCCTCAATTTCTCCTTTATTATTTCCCTAACACCTATAATTCCTAAAATTTTCAATATATGTGTATGGGGATGTAATGACATTTACATTAGATAACTATCAAATGATTCTTATCCACTATATTCAAAACTAAAACTAAATGAATTAAAATATACATAGAACAAAATAACCAAAGGATATACATCTAAAAAACAACATTCCACTAATTGAATGAAAATTTAGAACATAAGAGAGAAATATAATAAAATATAAAAGCATAAAATCAAACATATAATCCTAAAAACGATTATTCAAAATACTTAGGTATTTTTTGAATGGATATGTGAATCATACTCTTACATTAAATCCATAAAGTCACCTTTCCTCCATAATATGTTGACTATAGAAATGATTTTCTCACAAAACGACATCTTCTCAAAGTCTTTTATTTTGATTGGGCCCTCCATCAATCATAATTCTTCAAAAATACATTCATAATATATAATAATGGGAAACTCTCAATAAAGAATTGTTACCAATTTAAAACTTTTGATGCCTCCTCCTTTGATCAACATAATACTTATAATGGTCTTGAACTACCATCATCAATCTATGGATCATTTGAAGATCCTTGGTCATGCACTGTATGAAAAAATTTCCAATGATATATCACTCTATAAACTTGTTCAAAATAAATAATATATACAAGTCCAAACATATAATTATTCAAAAAAATCTATATATATGAACGTTTAAAAGTTATTATTATAGGAAAACTTTACCAAATTAAGGATTATCATGCTAAACTCCAACATCTAGAAACATGCATGAAACACACCCTCAAATGTTTGAATAATCGTATCCTTTAATATTTAAAATATAATATGAAAAGATGTGATGAGGTATATGTGAGATCCAATCAATCTAAATAACTCTCTATACATATCAGATAAATAAAGGTTACTAATCAGAGAATATTTTCCTTGGAACACCATGGATATTTAATATATAGTACACGTATCACCCCCCACAAAATTTAAATAACTCATCTTTTTAACTACTTTTAAATGACATTAATTTATCAAAAAATATAGGATTACCCAAATAAGATCACCGATCCTTTGGAATGATGAAAACTAGTGATGGTATAAATATATATATCTCCCCACATCCACATTGAAAATTACAAAAACTAAATAAATCCCCTAGAAAAATATTATTATTACCTCACATTATAATAGACTATACATTGTAAGATAAACATTTCAACTATCTTTATCAATAATGGACACAAAATTTTACTTTTCAATGTTTGATATATTTTGGACTTATCTGGATGTATAACTGAGAGTGATCTATTTAATTAATATATAACCACTATAAAAATCACAATTATGACAATAAAATTGCCTCAATAGGACACAATGTGATTAGAATCCTTTGACCATCACACAATATCATGGACATAGATGATATAATCAAGTTAATCCTTGAATTATCCAATCCTTTTTCTAGGTAAAAAACTTTTAATTTTGTTTGGCGAATATGGGTTATCATTGTTTTAATTCAAAAAATAAATATTTATCAACAATAATTTAATAAATGTGTTAAAGGCCTTAGATTCTAACTAACATCTTCGGATATTAAATATAATATTATTGCATTTCTACACAAATTATTGTGTGAGATTCTGATGCCCGCAAAGTATCTATGGGAATTGAATAAAAATATAATAGATATAATAACATAAGAGCACACTTTTTATTTAAAATAAATTAATAACTCCAAAAAATTACGTCGTATTGGAAATAAGAGAGCACTGTTGTGTCCAGAATAGGGTTTTTACCATTGGTGGGGTATAATATTAGTATGCGTCGAATGCTTGGATATCTCTCTCATGAGAATAACCTATTTATATTTTATTAACTATTTAATTAATTTTCTTTATTATTAATTTATTATTATCTCATAAAAGGTGATCATATGACTAATCTAAGACTGTGGTTGCGTCTGGGACATGTGGATTACCGTGGTAAGTCTATAAATTTTATTCACAATGGGTGATTGATGTTATTTAATTTTTAAGATAAATGATTAATTTAATATATTTAATAATTAATCTATAATTAATGATGTTAAATGATTATGTGTATCATCATTAAAAAATTTTATTAATAGTCTGTTTATTATTATTCCTAAATGGAATATTATTAATAACATATTTATTATTATTATTATTTCAAAAAAATGAATAGAAAAGTAAATGTGTAATTAAGTTCCTTTTTCCCTTTAATGATAAAAAATGTTTTTCCTCATGTGGCTAATTTTTAGTGATCAATGTAATTGCAATGAAGTTATTAGTCAATACTAAATAAATAAAAATGTGGATATAGTATTATATTATTACCTATTATCCATATTTAATGATGTTCATTGGAAAAACATTAAACGGTGAAAGATACGTTATAATTATAATATTTATTATTATTATTATTAAATTGAGATAATATTTGTTGAAAAAACAACGTTTCATCCATAACTTTTTTATGGTGTCATATTGACATGTCGTGAGCTACTGCGTGACCATAATATTGAGTTGTTCATTTAAAGACCATTGCTGAATATTTAATTTAGGCTCATGGTATATGCCCATTAAAATTCCCTATATAATGATGGGTTGACACAATAAATTAATATGAGTGATTTATAAATATGTGATGCAATTAACGAATGTAACTAAATTTATTATTCACTAATGAGTTGTGATGATATTTTAATGGAAAAACATTACAATAATTACATGATGTGAAATAGGAATTCACATCATGTAATTTTATGTGTCATTATATTAAAAATGAATATCTAGTATTGCGTAAACATAGGAACTCACCTCACCTCCACTACCGGGCTTTGGAACCCTCTCTTCTTCCCCATAGAGCCTCCACACACTCCACATTGGATTAAAAGTCATCAACAAACCTCTATCTTGGACTGAATCTCCTCCGGACACTACCATATTCGATCGAATACCCGTCACTCACCTCCCTTGTTTCGGATCCCAATCCCATTCAACATTGGATTTATAATTGATCTGCATCATGTTGGGGTTTTTCATTGAAAGGAAGTCATCATCACTATTATTCAGGCATGTGGTCAAAATTCCAATCCTATAGTCTTGATTCGATTATGCGCAAGCAATTGCATAAATTTAATGATGTGACTAACATTTGGTTTTTTCTATATTCATTTAATTTATTGTGTAAAATAATTAATTTGGTGGGATTGTAAAATTTGGAACAGAATATGTTGGTATAAATAATAAATTAACAGATTAATTATGAGGATTTTATAATGATAAAATTGTTAATTTATTTCAGAATTAATTAACATTCATGATGTGAATAATTATTTTGGTTGATCTAAATAAATAATTAATTAATTAATAATTCATATTTTTTAATAGTGGATTTGGATACATAATTATTGAATTAATTAAATTAACTTGTGAATTATTTAATTGATAAATTAATTATTATGAGAAATGTGATTATTTAATTGGTTGAATCAAATAATGGTATTAATTAAATTACAATTTAATTTATTATAAAATGCGATTATTTAATTGTCAAATTAAATGATGGAATTAATTAATGTCATTAACATAAATATTTAATTCCAAAACTAAATAATGGAATAGACAAAAGCAATTAATTGGTGGTTGAATTGATAGGGGTTGAAAATTAATTAATTAATTTTGAATTAATTAATATGAGAAGCCATGAAAATATTATTGGTGGATTAATTTAAGTGATTGAGTAATATTAATTAATTTTGGAATTACTTAATGTGAATAGATTAGATTAACTAATTGGTAATTTAATTAATTTATGTGACGTTATGATTTCTGAGTTAGATTGAATAATTGTAGAATTGGTTAATAGGTATTGTTGTGTTGTTACAATTAAATAATTTGGGTTAATTAATTGGGGAATTAATTAATGGGTATAATTGTGTTATAATAATTGGATGATTTAGATTAATTTAATGAAGAATTAATTAATGGATATTATTATATTGAAGCAATTGATTGAGTTATATGAATTAATTGGTTAATTAATTATGGGGAGTCATTGTGAAGGTGAAATTGAATGAATTAGATTGACTTATTTATAAATTAATTAATATAGAGTGTTGCGATATTGAATTGATAAGGCTGAGTAATTGTTGGTTCAATTAATTATGATGCAATGTGATTTTTTCAGTTGAATAATTACATTTTATATTAATTATGTAATATTGAAGTAGTCTATTTGAGATAATGATTTTTAGGATTAATTTTTATTAATTGATATTGTTAGTGAGATAATTAATTCTAAAATAAAAAATGATATTTTATGTTGTTGATATTAATTAATTAGTTTTTAAATTACTTTATTTGATCATATTAATAATAAATTATTTAATAGATTATTATGATGACACGATTAATTTATTGATAAATTAATTAATGGTAATATGTTATTAATTAAATGTTAAATTAATTAATGTAATGGTGTGATTAATTAATTTTAAAATTAATTAATATGGCGATATGATTAATTAGTGGTTGAATTAATTAATGGTAATATATGAATAATTAATTATTGAATTAATTAATGTAATGATTTGATTAGTAAAATGTTGAATCCATTAATATGGTGGTATGATTAATTAATTGTGGAATTAATAAATAGGACTATGTCATTCTATACCAAGAATGCATGAAAATATAGTTTAATAAGATATGGACGGATTCTCCAAATACCAATGGGATGCGAGATATGGGATAATGCTCTAATTACTCTTGATGGTGCTAGACATAGAGTTCAAAAACCATTAATTGGTAGTGGAATATGGTTTCAATTCTCCATGATATAAGTTGAATGGAAATAAATCATGAAGGACTATTTTTTTAAATGGAATTTCAATTGATAATATAAAATGGTTCATACTTTGGCAGGAGCCAAAGTATAAATTGAGAAAATGGTGTCCATGGGAACCCAGAGGATTATGATGTTAAATAAGGTATAATTGAATAAATGTAAACTATTTACTTTATTACTTCTATTTTATTCTTTATACAAGTGCATTCAATGTTATGGACTTGATTTGTTTTAAACATCAATGGTATTGGCCTACTGAGATGTACTAAGACCCTACTCGGGCTACCTGATTGGTACCCGAGTAAACATTGTGCTTTGTGGATAGGATAATGGTAGAATCCATGATTTTGATGGCTTAGTCGGGAAGGAGATTTCATGATGGAACTGGGTGTGGTTTAGGACCCACTTGGGTGTCATTGGTGTGTTTATTTTCACGTTTGGATTTTGACACTTAAGACATACATTATCATGGTATGTTAATCCTCTTTACATGGATATTGTATTTAATTCTTATTTACCTTAATATATTGATATTTTTTTATTTATATATGCTTTAGTAGAATATTTAATCCAGTCATTGATTATCTTCAGATATTGGTATTGTTGGTATTTATATATGCTTCTTTTATTGCTTGTTTACATCCATTGGTGATTTACTTCGATCAAAGAGGGTGTAGTCTCCCCAAGACCAACTTTCTAGACCCTCACTACTAGTCTGTAACCTCTTCCATATGGGAAGACCATCCTGAGGTCATGTGGTGTACATGCTCGGTGGACTGTTGCTTGGAACCTGGGTCAGGAAGTAACAAATAGTTACCAAAGGGTCGAGTATCCTGTTTTTTTTTTCTTTTTTCGTACTATGTTAGAAAGGAATACATGAGTCTGGGAATTGTTGGGACATTTTTATGATCTCATGCATGGGATTAACTACCGCATGTGTGAGGGAGAACATGTGTACACATTGTGGAATTGTTGTTATTTCTACTTGTCCTAATATTTGACTATTATTTAACCTTGGGTGGCACATGGGTTGAGTCTCCATGCATCCATATTGACATTCAGGATTATTTTGTGACATATATCATTTTAGGAACAAATATGAGAATGGGCTTGGGGTAAGTTGTTGAATATGAATGGTTTATCATTTCATGGGAAATTGAAATGAAAATTTTGAATTAATTAATGATGGAATAAATGAAACTATTTTTTTCAAGAACAATTAATTATATAAATAATTGTAATATATTGATATATAAAAATGTGTATAATTATTTTCATATTTAATTAGGTGATATAAATATTATTATTTCAGATAACTTATCATCGAATAAATAATGGGGTTATTATATATAGAAATAGATTAATTAATTATGAACATAAATAATGCAACTTATTAATTAATTAATTGATGAATTAATTAATTTGAGTAATGATTTTATTTTATATTTTAATTAAATAATGTGATTAATTAATAGAATATTTGATTAATTTGAGTAAAGAAATTATTTAATTTTTGAATTAAATAAATTAATTAATTTAATGAGACATATTGTAAAAATATTCAAGATGAGAATAAATAGGTGTATAAATGATAAAGATGGATAATGAGAATGTTTTTACCCTTTTTATAGAGGACATTGGTGTAATATGGTTATGTGTAGTGATAGTGCCCAAGTTTTGACCGCGTGGCATGGAAAACAAGGGAAACACCGGTAATGATGTATTGGTGGTGGTATTTAACAATGAATTCTACGTGTACTTTTAATTCGCAAGGATCATGTCTACTAAAGTGATATCTTCCTGGGTATGGTGTGAATGTTCTGGCATTATTCCTTGCAAAATGATTGTTTTTTTGTTGGATATGATCCCTTTGGAGGTCATTCATTTGAATAGGTTTATACATGGAGCATGATGGTGTGAGGTATACCATCAAATATTTATGGATGAGGTTCTCAGGATTGACCCGAGGTTAACAACAGTTGTAGGGTTTAATCATTCTCCAATGGTGGGTATATATATCGATTCCGAATGGGCCTGTAAGGGGCTCCGCGACTTCGACGGTCTCCTCGTCGCCGCCTCCTTCCTCGCCTAGGGTTTGCGCGGCGCTCTTCCTCCAGGATCGTGGCGGCGGTTTCTCGGTTGCAATGGAGTCGGAACTCTCTGGGAGTCCATCCCGGCCTTGCGCGATTCGGACTCCGGTGAGGCTCCTCGTCCATCTGGCCTCTAGCACAGCGGTTCCTCTCCACCCGATTCCTTCTATTGGGATAGGGTTTCTTTGGATATGTGGTGCTGGTTGACTGATGTGCTCCCGGCTCTGCGGCTCGAGTGATGCCTCCTCTCTTCCGACATGTCTTGAGCGATTTGTTGCAACCCCGATGAGCGACTTGGATGGGGACGACGGGATCCTTTCTACGGTGACTCCACGATCTGGTTATGGTGAAGTTTTCTAATTCTGTTCTTTTTAGTCGTTAATGTTCGTGATGTGATGATGATGGATTTGTGGTGAGTTTGGTTGGTGATTGCTCGTTGAATTTGGTTCACGACGCATTCGGTCTGTTGGGATCCATTTGATTGCAGGTTGCTCGCTTCTGGTTTTGGTTTTTTATTGATGATTCTTGGCCATATCGTGGCTGTTTGATGTTGGGGCTCCATCACGATGTGCCTCTAAGGAATTATAGCAGGTATTATGGTGATTTTGGGGAGGCGATGACTCATGGTGTGTGGGTTGTGATTCTACGGACCTGTAATGGGATTGTTGTCTTGAATTTTGTAATTTGTATATGAATTTGTGGTGGTCGCGACCTGTGTAAGGTTTCCCTCTTTCCTTAAACCGGCTTTTTGAGAAGGGGAAAAACGATTTGCAGTAGTAATGGTTGGTATATAATTAGAACATATCATTACCATAAAATTATTTAGAGTATTTCTCAAGGAAGAGATGTTATAAGGTGGTGAGATTTTAAGATCCCTTTTTTAAATTATGAATCATTTAATTTTTTTTGGTGAAGATGGATTTTCATTGTTCTAATTTACAAAAAAATGATTTATCAACACAATTATAATATATGTGTCAAGGACCTTAAATTATAGTTAACATATTATAATCTTCAAATGAATATTTATTTTAGTTTGACACCAAGTTATGTGTGAGATTCTGATTCCCACAATGTCTTGGTGAAAACTAAATAAAAATATATTATATATAATATATTAAGTGCTAAATTTTTATTAAAAATATTTGAATAACTCCACCAATATGCACTATATAGAAATTATGAAACCACCATCGTGTCTAAAATAGCACTTTTACCTGAGGTGAGGTTTAACTTTAGTAAGCGTGGCGGGCCTGTGAAAATAACCTTTTATACTAAATTAATTATTTAATTCAATTTTTCAATTAAATAATTCTTATCTCTAAATTGTTTTGTCATATGATAAATCCAAGACCTCTACTGGGGGTTTACCCAAGCTGGTGTTTAAATTTTATGGGAAATGGGTGGTTGATGTTATTTTAATTTTATGTTATATGAATAATTTTATTAATTATATAATTAATCCAAAAATTATGAAATAAAATGATTATGTGTATTATTATTAATAAAAATAATATTAATAATAATAATTGAATTATTATTATAAAAAAAATATTTTTAATAATATATCTATTATTATTATTTTTTTGAACAAAATGAACGGAAAAGTACATGTGTAATTAACTAATGTTTTCACTTAAATGATAAATGACATTTTTCCACATGTGAATAATTGTTATTGATCAATATAATAGAAATGAAATTACTAGTCAATACCCATTAAAAGAAAATGTAGATTTAATATTAAATTAATAACTATTAGTGACATTTTAGGAATATAGTTGGATAATCATTAAAATATGAACGATACTTTAATGTAATAATATTTATTATTATTATTATTATTGTTAAATTTTGAAAATAATTTATATCAAAACGCCATTTTAGGAATAAATGATTTTTTTCTGTGTCATATTGACCTGTCTTCAATTGAAACGTGCCCCTAAAATTGAAGCTATCATTTGAAGAGTAATGTTTAATATTGAATTCAGGCTCACAGTACAGGATCATGAAACAAAGAACATGAAGATGGGTTGACACATAAATTTAATAGCAGAGATTAATAAATAATTGATTCAATTAATATATTTACCTAAATTATTTTTTCTTTAAGGAGTTTTGTCATGATTTTAATCGAACAAAATTAATGTAATTAAACGATGTGAAAAGGGAATTCACGTCATGTATTTTTGATGCTCAACATATTAGAAACATGTCACCAGAATTACATAATACTCATAACTCAACACATATTTGTTGTAGGGCTTTGTACCCTTCTCTTCTACATCACAAAGCCTCAAAAATTCTCTTTCATAGATCAAAAATTATTGGCTCCACCCCATCTTGGACCAAATGTCCTTCACACACCACTATCTTTGATCAAATACCCACTACACACCTCCATTATTTTGGATCCAATTATAATTCTTCACTACATTCGTAATTAATCAATATAAAATTGGGGGTCTCTATTGGCAAGTGTTTTTTTATTAAAATTCACGATGTAGGATGTAAAAATTAGAATCCCATAGTCTTGATTCGTTTTTTCATATGCAATTGTAGACGTTTTATGATATTAATAACAATTGAGTTTATATATATTCAATTAATTAATAGGAAAAATTAATTATTTTTCGGGGATTGTACAATTTGGTATAGATTGGCTAGTTTATAAATTAATTGATTGATTAATTTGGACGATTTTTTACTGGTGGAAATGGTTATTTAGATTTTTAATTAATTCATGGTCATGATTTGATTAATTATTTTTTTGGTTTAAATAATTAATTAATGAATTAATTAATATGATTTAATAATGATGGATTTTAATATTTAATTAATGAATTAATTAATGGAACTAGTGGATTAATTATATGATAAATTTATTAAATAGAGAAATGTGATTATTTAGTTTGATGAATAAAATAATGGAAATAATTAATTTACATATTTATTAATGTAAAAATGTGAATATTTAATTTTTGAATTAAATAGTGGAATTAATCCATTGTTGAGTTAATTAATTGAATTAACACAATTATTTAATTATTGATATAAATAATGTAAATCATATAAATAATTAATTGGTGGATTAATTGAGGGGGTTTGAATGTGAATTAATTAATTGAAAATTAATTAATACGACATGACATGGACAATTTATTGATGAATTAATTGAAGGGAATGTGTTAAATTAATTAATTGAGGAATTGGTTATTGGAAATAATTTGAATTAATTAATTGGTAAATTAATTAATGGATGTAATGTTATGATTAGTGAGTATGATTATTTAATTTGAGAATTAATTAATGGGGATTGTTTCATTGACATAATTAAATGAGATAGGTATATTAATTGCTGAATTTTTTAATTGGGATTATTGTGCTAACATTATTGGATGAGTAAAATTCATTAATAAAAGAATTATTTAAGGGAGATTATCATGTTGATTTAATTGATTGAGTTAGATTAATTAAATTGTGAATTATTTAATGATAATTTTTGTGAAGGTAAAATTGAATGAATTAAAATTATTAATTGATAATTAATTAATTTTGATGGTTGGGATATTGAAATGAAAAGGTAAAATAACTAATGATGGAATTAATTTGGAGGCAATGAGATTTTTAAAATGAAAAAATAAATGTTGAATTAATTATGTGATGTTGAAATAGATATTTTGAGATAATTACTTGTAGAATTATATATTGGTTATTGATATTTTAAATGAGATAAATTATTTTAAAATTAATTATGAGATTTAGAGTTGTTAATATATTTGTTAAATTAATTAATGTGGTGGTATTAGTAATTAATTTTGTAATTATTTATTGTGATGATGTGATTAAATAGTTGTCAAATTAAATAATGGGAATATGCGATTAATTTATTGTTGAAGTAATTATTGTAGTGATATGATTAATTATTTTTTAAATTGATTAATATGGTTATATTATTAATTAAAGGATGACTTAATTAACAGGGCTGCATGATTAAATAAAATTATAATTAATTAATTTAATGATGTAGTTAATTAACGGTTTAATTAAACTTTTTTATGATATGATTAATTAATTGTTGCAGTACATAGTTGGACAATGTGATTAAATAATTATCGAATTAATTAATGTGATGTTGTGTTAATTAATTGTTGATTTAATTAACGTGATGTGGTGATATAAGTAACATGTAATATTTTAATAAAATATTAATGTTTATTAATCATGAATAATGTGACTTATGTGATATTTGTTCATTATTGAGAAATTGGTTATGAGATAGGGACATAAGCTTCAAATACTCCTAGGATTATAGACATGGTTTTCTTCACCCACGATATATATGTATGTTTGATGACCAGGGTGTGATATAGGGACTGAAGATCCAAATACTCATGGGGTGATAGAAATGACATTCTACACCCATCGTGCATAAATATATTATTTTATATGACAACGATTGGTTTTCCAAATACCCATGGGTTATGAGATATGGAATAATGATCCAAATACTCATGAGGGTGATACCAATGGCATTCTACATCTACTATTTGGAATTGGTCTATGGTTTTAATTAAATGATATATAAATTTAATTGAAATGGATAATGAAATCCCAATGGATCCAATGAAATGTGAATTGATAATGTAAAATTGTTCAGACGCCAGCACGTGCCAATGAACGTATTGAGGTACATGTCTCTATGAGAACCCATTGACTTATGTAGATAAAAAATCGATAATTGTATAAATTTAAACTATTTACATCATTTCATTTATTTTATACCTTATACAAATTCATAGACTATTATTGACTGGATTTGTTTTAGACATCGTTGGTGTTGGCCTACTGAGTTGTACTCACACCCTACTCAGGCTGCAGAATCTATACTTGAGTAGACTGTGTGTATTTTGCAAAATATAAGGGATGAATGCATGAGTTAGATAGATTAGTTGGGGTGAAGATTAGATGAGTGTACTAGGAATGTTTGGGGAATCACATGGGTGTCATTTGGTATCTTTATTTTCCAATTTTCATTTTGACCCTTGAGACATACATTACCATAGAATGGTTTTCCGCTTCAGTCAGATATTGTATATACTAATTGATTATCTCTAGATATTGGTATTTTTATCATTATATATGCTTGCACTATTTTTTATTATTTCCACTAGCATTTACTCTGAAAAAATAGGGTATAGTCATCCCACGACAAACTATCTGGACCCTCACTTCTATATAGAAGCCTCTGGCGATGAGGGGGTGTAGGTGAAATCATGTGATGAAGTAGCTCATGACACAAGTGCATTGAACCAAGGCCAAGATGTCACAATATTTGAAATTTATATCTTTAAACTATGACATAAAAAAAAGAAGGATGTTGACACATTATTTTTATAAATATATATTATACCACGAGCTTCCTCTCTATGAATTCGTATATTTATGATCTCCACCTTTAATATACATTCATATATAGACTACTGAATATAATCTCCATGTTTAATTATATACATTTAATCATTAACTATGTTCACATTCCTCGGTGTACGGGAGAACATGAAGTCATATCCATATAATAACATCATTCATGCCCGTAAATGTAGATACCAAATCCCATAGAGTGACGATGAACTTCATGGTTTTGTTATATATAATGACCATAACATTTCAAAAATATATTTAATGATTCAACACATTGAGAGAAAACATCATAGATTCAGGATCAAGATCATTGGTATTATAGTTACACGCATGAAATTAAAACTACCAAGACCCATATTAGATCATTTACCTCTACTAAATCAAGACGCAACACATACTAGGAAGACAATAATCATAAAAATAATTAAACATAACTCCCACCACTAGTAATTGAATGTTATAAATGTTGATCTACATTTATTTTGGATGTTAAATGTTATGAATAACTGGTTAGTACATATGAATGTAAATCCTTTTGGGTCAACAAAATCAAATGGGATGTAATCCATGATATACTAGATATAATCCCATGATAATATTATCAATGGATAAAGGAAATTAAATCCTCTGTAACATTCATTGATAAATCTTAGTTGGTAACTTCTCTTATATTTGAGGATCCACTACTACACCATACTGATATATTTCATAAATTAAAAAGCACCACACAAATTTGGAACATGCAATTAAAAAACCTCCCATAACTAATGGTGATGATTTCCTTTTATAACATTAAACATATTCTTGGAATGATCTACCTATAATATTAATTACATAGTTATATCATTGATTAAAACTTATATAATTTGATCCATGGACTCATAAAATTTTGATTCTATTTGTCCCACGAAAAAAATGGAAAATTTTAGATACTAAACAACATGGAAACGAAAATAAATTAAAAAAAGGCATATAGATGAAGTCTTTAATATATCATCCTTATTTTTTCACAACTTATTATATGAAAACTATATGTAAATATTTCAAAGTGAGTAATATCCCATCAAGAATACAAACTAATAATGTATCATTGGATATGGATTGTGGCTCTTAATCATCAAAGGACTCAATCATCAGTAGTCTATACATAACCACTTACAAAAATCCTACTTATTAGGGAAAACATTATAGAACATCAAGGTGATGCAATATGATAGATTACACCATTATTCGTCAAATCCATGATGTGGATCTCTAACTCAAAAAATTGAGAATGTAAAATCTAATATGGATCTATTAGAATTAGAGAAGTAATGGGTTTTAAATAAGTTACAAACTCGATATCAAACCAAGGGGTAAGTAGTACAACCTTATTAGAGAATACACCTGAATACTCCTCTATAGCTATTGGGAAAACCATCACATTAACATCTATCATAAATAGGAATTCTCGGTCAAGTATGATAAATGGGTCTTTCAGTCATATTAACAATATGATTATCCAGATCTATAATTAATGCAACATGTTTTCATTCCATATAAAAGAAGTAAACTATCATAAAATAATTTAAATGATAATTAACAAATAATATTAAAAATATTTACCAAGAATGGAATAATATGGAAACACTTGAATCAAAAATAAATCTCTCAATGATTGATGTCGCCTTACAATCAACACGCAACCTTTTATCATGTAAAAAAGCATGACTATCCCCCACTATCAGTCACAATACTAAGGGAATTGGAATCCTTATAACATACCTCCCATACTTCTAACCAAGGTATGTTCAATAAATTTTTGTGGATATTATGAATATATCAATTTATAAGCCATTGTAAAAGATAATAATATATTAGTTTATAAAAATTATGTCACACAAGGATCTAGATTCTCTATAACATTATGTGGACCACACAATACTTCTATGTCATGTATAAATTTCTAGCGACCACATAAATTTTTGTTCTCATTAAATTTTCCATATTGTTAAGAGACATCAAAATACATCACACTAAATTCCACATATTTATTATACTAATATTATGTTTGATGGATAGACTATTAGTAAGACATCTAAGGTAACCCCTACTAAAGCTACATAGAACAATATGATCTTAATCCAAGATGGCCCTGGGGATTGGTCGGGTATTGGTAATAATTTTGATTATATCGTCTAATTGAAATAAATTCAAGAATAAAATATTTAGTAGAATAACAAGAACCGAAATACCCATAATTGAAAGACATATAATCAGACCAGCACAAAAATATATTAAAACATGACAACCCTTGAATTGGAGAACCCCCATCAGTAGATCCTCACCTTAGGAATCTCTAATTAATCACCTTCTATGATGATCGAGATTGTTCATGTGTATTCTCATTCACCATTTCCTTATCTAGAACATCTATATACATAAGTAATGTCAATTTTGTGTAATGTCACTTTTTTATAGATGTAATGATTTTTTTTAAATTATATATTTTTAATTCGTTATCTGAGAATATTTTTTATGAATAAAAATTAATATTCTTAAACTAGGCCACTATATCCCATACAATCATTATCTCTTGTCAAAGAGTGATAAAATCATTCGACCAATATTCTCTTTGTTGCAATGAGAGAAACTATATATTAAATGTTTTCTAAAAATCATCCCAAGATAACTTTATCTCAACATAATAACCAATATACAATAACAACCCAATTGAGAAAAACTACTATACTGAATAATGGTAAATCACTTCCAAATCACCTTTAAAACATGAATCAATCCAAAAGAAAGAAAGATATCACAAATCATTCATCTATATCATTATATAATACTTTTCAAACACACTTTGTAAATACCTGATGCTAAAACTAAATAATATTTTTCCTCCTAGACTCATCCTCCTCTGACGGGTTAACCTTCAAATAGCTATCATAAGAGCTATGGTTTACCTTAGAGGATTGATCTACATAAAAAAATATGTAACATCCCAAACTCTTAGGAATTAATGTCTCTTTATATATAATTTTTTAATGTTACATTACTGTAATTTATTATTTATAAATCATATTCAATATAAAATAATAATCAACTGCACATTATTATATTAATTTTTATATTATATTTTGAGTATAAATATAACATTAAAAAATGTGTTACAATTGGATAGTAACCATAGAAGAATAAAATAAATAGAATTGGGAAATTTAAATCATCTTGGTATCCAAAGATAATTACACACATGTCAAAAACTATAAAAATATTCAAAACTTTTGTAATAAAATTTTTATTTTTGAAATAGTAGAATATAAACATGAGAGAAAGATAAGTGGATGATTGATGATTAAGATATAATGTGTTTATAGGATGGAGAATACCAATATGACCATTGGAATAATGATATGGAAATTAGAAATTATAATTTTACCACTAATATTAGTAACATGGCTATTGGAATAGAAAAATGTCTTATGAAATAGTAAAATATTATATTGGGAATCATATTAAATAAAAAAAATTTAATTTATTATAGAAAAAAATAAAATTAAAAAAATATGATAAAATAATTTTTTTACCAAGTGAAGGGTTAATTGTAATTATTTTGTAAAATATATATGTTTGAAATTAAATAAAATATATTTATATAGTAAATTACAAATTTCTAAATAATATTTATTTTAATAAATTAATCGTATAGAAAATTATATATTTGAATATAAATGGATACAAAATTTTATAAATCACCAAAAAATTATTTAAAGGTCTGCAAAATTATTCTCGAATTAAAAAACTATTCTTTCTATAATTAAATATTTTAATTTTAATTTAAATTTGTCCTATATAGAAAAATATAAAAAAATTACTCCACATTTTAAATGATAATTTAAACATTATCAAATCATTAATTTTGTTATTTTTTCAAATTTGAAATTTTAATGAATATTGTTATATAGAAAAATGATATTTTATAAAATAATTTAAAGACTTGATTAATTAAAAATGCAGTGATGTTGGAAAAAATTACAACAAACCCATAATAAAAAATTACAATATAAATTCACACGAATCATCACTATTGGTATCCTTGAGGAAAGAAATAAAAAACTAATGAGTATTATATTTTAATTCCCACTTCCCCTTATAAATTACATTGTCCACCACCCAATTATCGTCAATTTTACAACATCCTATCTCACCCAAACTATTCCATAATCACTCCTCAACATTCTCCCCATTCCCTAGATGATATTATCTCGCTAAATGACAAATACATGTTTTTTAAAGATGTGATCTCAACAAAAATCTCTAGAATTCTTTTCTTCTTTATCCTCTGAAAATATATTCCTTCCATAATAGTATAATAACATCAATAATTTTTTTAAAATTTATTATTAATATGAAATATCTATTATATAACCACCTCTAATCATATGTAAAATAATCTTTTATTAATATTATAGTCTATTCACCCCAAATTTTAACAATGTAGTTCAATTTTTCCAATGAGTTTTTAGGTAGTTTAAATTAACATGTTATTGATAAGAAATATATATATATATATATATTTATTATATATTTATTCATATTCCTAAATTCAAAAATAGTCATGAGGAAAAATAAAACTGAGTATGCCAATCATGGAAAAAAACCCATTATAAATGAACTAACTATAAAATGATAACAATTACACGAAATGAATCCAACCTATGTAGAACAAATAAAGATATCATGTACCCTCTATACATATTTAATGACATCAATATCACTTATTTTCACTTTTATAGTTGTGTTTTAATTTTATAAGATTTTTTTTAATAATCTAAAAACTAAATTGGGAATGAAAGCATGAAATAAATACCCCCAGTAGAGTAAAAATAAACATATCTTCTTAATATAATGATTACAACAAAACAATAAATAATTATAATAAAATAAAACATAGATGATAATTTATATTCATTAGGTATCTAAAAAATTTATTTATTTTACTCAATAGGTTATATGAAGGTCCTAAATGAGTTAGACCAGTGGTCAAGGGTGTTATGAGAAACACACACTAGTGTTGGGTTAAAAATTTGTTGTATTTTTCTCAATTTCCTTATATTTTATTATAATTAATTCATTCATATTTCGATAATATGTACCATACAAATATACCTTGCATAATTGACTTTTATATTTGTGGAAAATACATGTTTTTCTAATTCCCCTCTCAATTCGAACATTTAAGAGGATAAATTTTAAATGGTATTAGTCTAATTGTTATATATTTTCATGTAAAACTCTATTTGAATATTTTATTAATATATGGGTTTAAAAAAATATTATTTCAAGGACAAACATAATGGATTAATTTTGGTTTGATGTTAATATAATATTACTAAACAATTTAATTACTTTAAAACCCAATATTAAAACCCCACATAAGATGATCATTTTCATACATATGTCTTCACTCTTTTCATAACTTCATCACATCACATTGAATTAATTTTCATGAAATATGATTATTTATTATTTCATGAACTACTTAGGAATATTTTATCCCTTCTATCTTGGTAATATTTATGAAATTAATTTTTTTTAAAATATATAATAAAAGAGTATGAAACCCATTTCATTTTCATGGGTTTTTTGTTTTTAATAATTATGATTCATTTCATAAAGAGAATAAAATATACATATACATTTTATTAATTTGATTAGTGGTATTTGAATTATAAATAAATATATTTCATTTGATAGTGTTTTTATCTCATGAGATACCACATTTAGTGCATGTCCTGTTATCCTGAGAAAATATTATATAATGTATTTGGAATTAGTCTTGACATGTGTTTTGGATGTGTTTTTATTTTGGCTTTCCTCATTTCTATGTGAAATTAATCTTATTATACGAACATTTATATTTTATTATTCATTTTAATTAAATATGACCTTATTCATTCTGATATACTATTTTTCCTTTTGTCTCTATAATTATATTACATTAACATTTTTGTTCTTTTAATGAGATATATTACTCATCCCATTATACATTTATGTCCCCATGATGTCTTGTGAATTATTTTAGAATCATTGGGATTCTGTACAACCTTATGGATATCAAAATAATGAATATTTAGTTTATAATTATGTTTTTTTGTATTTATGATTCTAATCGTCCAAAGACAGTCGACTACTAAATCCTTGGTCTATGTTTTCTATAATATTATGTTTAAAGATTAAATATATTTAATAACAGCCTATGGTTTCTGTAATTGGAGTCATGAAAATTTATAGTTATTTTTCAGTTATGATGTGGAAATATTATTAAACCCCATAGGGATAAGTGTATATATATGAAAATATCTTAAAATATCGGTAATGTATAGAGTGTGTGGTGTTAATGAAATTAATTCCCCATCTTGATACTAGAGTTGGATATTGGACTTAAAAAAATCACTTAGGGGTATTACCACTAAAATTTTATTTTTGGGAATTAACTTGATCATAAATCAATGTATAAGAAGTTATCGAAAATATGAAACATTTCAGATATTCTCTCAGGATATGTTTTGGTTAATTAAAATTATATTTCTCAAACAATTATAATGGATTTAAATACATACAATATTTTATTATTTAAAAAATAACTATTTATTTTAACAAACCCAAAAGGAAAATTTCCAAGGATAACCAATATTTAATCCATGAAATTTATACCATAGGGTATACATGTTATATATGAGTTATTCATACAATTATCATTGTTTCCCTTTTAGATTCTATAGAGATTGAGTATGCTCATACACAAATTTTCTTTATTTTAGTAATGGACAGAATCTAGAGGAATCGTGAAAATAACTAATATTATGGTAAATGACATGATTTATTAAAAATGAATCTTAACCATACAAGGGAAAACATAGAGAAAATAATGGCAATACATTCTCAAATTACTCTTGTAATGAAAATGATAATCAATCATGTAGAAAGTCATATTCACCTAGGAATAAACAGGTTTCCCATGAATCTTATATGTGATACAGGCCTCTACAATTTATAGAATCACATTTTACCCTTATTTCATAATAATTTATTATTTATGTTGAGGAGATATTTTTTCCTTCAAAATATTAATTAAGATAAAATATTACTATTTAATTACCCCTTAGAGGGTGAATTCAACTAGTGCTTGATCATGAAAACCAATACCATGGAAGACGTTGAATCAAAAAAGTGGGCTGTAATGATGAAAATAGTTTTCACTAACTAATTTCCTTACACATATAAATATTAATATGGAGAGGTATTTCATTATTCATTAAAAAAGGATGTTGAATTTATTGTATCATATGGGGAAATCATTACCATGATTTCATGGAAAGTCCATCAACTTTTTCTTTGACACTAAAAGTAAAATTGACCAATTCATTAGTGGGATAAAGGCATATCTTCAAAATGATTTCAAAAATCAATATATAGATACCTATGAGGAGAATATATGATGTCCCAAAAAATGTTTTTATGGAATACATTTATTCTAATAGTTCTCATGGGACTATACATAAGAAGTGGAGAGTAGATATTCATTGTTTTGTAATAGAATAAATATTATGAAGGGAATAAAACAAAACATCTCTCTTTTCTTAAGTTTGAATGAATAATCCTTTAAATTATTTAAATAGGATAAGAAGATGTTTTAACTATGTTATAGAGGGAGATCAAGTTCATGAATATCATATGGAGTTAATGAATCACAAAAATGTGATAGAAGAAAAGAGGTTTCTTCATCAATCCTCAACATATGATCCAAGGTTTTAATAACAAGAAACATGGACATTATAGTACCCAATACCATATGAAAGTGGTTTTCCAATATAACTAATTTAAAAAACCTACCAGGAAAATATAACAGGTAATATCATATGTTATAACTAAAAATTAGGTGGATCATGATAATAATTTTGTGATAGGTTTGAAAGTTATTCATTCAAGAATAGAAAATATATTGTTTTATTTTGGTTCTATGAATTTTATCATATCATTAATTATTAGCATGAATATAAAAAATCCACCTAAAAAATATAGAATGAGTTATTAGTGAAAAAAATGAATAATTAATATATATATATATATATATATAATATACAATCAATATTATTTTGTTTCATCTCTCATTAAAACATGTTATGCTCCAATTTGTGGAATTTGATGCAATACTTGTAATGTAATTAATGTCATCGTATAGAGAAAACATCAACAACTGGGATAATGAAGTCACTCTCCGTATCCCAAATTATCCTCTGATTCTATTGAAAATCATTGGAGATGATAAATATACATTTTAATGTTGTTCTAAAACATGGATTATATTTTTTTACAAAAAATCATATCTAGAAAAAAAATTGGTTCAGTGGAATGGATCACATTAGTAGAAATTTACATTATAAGGTATTATACTTATATATTCAAAAAATAGTTTCATATACATCCTTCTATTCAAGATGTGGAGTTCTCAATTGATTTAATACCACAATCTATATTAAAATCCATGACTCCATATACAATGTCTTCCACTGAACTTGATGAACTAGAGAATGAAATCAAAAGAGAATGTGAAAAATTGATTTATATAAGAAACTACTTCCCCAAGGTGTTCAATAGTACATGTTGTAAGAATGTAAGATGTGTCAAATAATATAAACATTATATTATTGTATCCAGAACAAGGACATGATTAAGATAAAGTATCCATTTTTTAGATTAATGATTGTTTTGATCTGCTATGTATGGTCCAATAAATTTTAAAAGTGGTCATTCATTTTGGATATTTTTAATTAATAGTGAAAAAGAATGATATTTACAGTAAATTATTTTATATAAGGAGTGGATATTATTATTTTTTATTTATTCCATTCATACTCACTAGTTCTATAGAAATCTGCATAGGCATAGTGAACACTTCATATATTTCCCCAACAATTTTTTGTGTGGTCAATATGGATGATGTACTAATATAATTCTAAATAAAAGTGGAAGATGATGTGAATTTAACTACTATGTTGAGCACTTGTAGAAATGATCAGTTTTTTGAACATTAAATTAAATATGAGTTTGAGATGGATAATGTTTCTTTCTTTGTAATTGTTATCAAATGTATGGTTATATCATTGGATATTTTGATGAGAAGGGTGTTTGAGTAATTGTGCACATTAAATATGTAATTGATATCCCTAGAACTCATAGATAATCTTGGTACAAATAAATATTTATGATGGAATTGTTTTATGTTTCCAACCCAATATATAAGATAAATTAGAGCGGATTAATGTTTTTTCATAAATGATGATAATAATGAGTGATTGATGTAGTTAATTAAGATTTTAATATCTACACCTATACTCCGAATAACCACATGCAGTAAGGGATTTTAACTATAGTGATTATTCAAATAAAGTATTAAGGAATTCCCTCATGAAAAGTCATAAAATTATATATTTTACCTCAAAGAACCTGATGGTCCATGATAAAAACTACCTAATGAAAGATATGAAGTAGTATACTATAATTTTCTCAATGAAAATTGATTGAATTATCTATATAGATCAAATTTTGACATATATATGGAGTTTAAGTTCCTCATATACATATTCACAAAAAAGGATCTCAAAATGTGAAACCAAATGTAGTTAGACATGATTAATAATTATCACTTTTATATCCATTTCCATCATAGGAATGTGGAAAAATTTGATGACTCACTATATAGATATGATCAAGTAACCTTTTCCATGATTAGTATCGATATGGTTCAAATATATTTATATATATAATTTATGGATATTGGAATTACTATTGAACGCTATATAACCATAATAAAATGATTTCCTAAAAATATATTTTAGATAACATTATAGAAGTTTAATCAAATGATGAAGATTAAAAATATTCAGGATTCTATAATAAAGGAGAGATCCATAGAGTTTAATGCTAATAGAGAATTTGTTGGGAGATATGGGTCATTACTATGTATACCATCAAAACATGAGATAATTTATGATTTATTGAATGATGGACATTGGTTAAATTTCATTATCCACAACTGTAGAACAAATATGTATGGATATTTATGAAATATATTCTACTTGGACAACATGAAGATGAAAATTAATATATAATCACCAAGGGGATTGGTAAATCCTAATATGAAGGGTGTAGGTCAAATTTTTAGTAGACCATACCATCATCACCCACACATATATGGAAACGTGGGAGCTTGGATATGGATATTTTGAATAGCATTCCCACAAAATCAAATAGAAATAATTTCATCTAGGGTATATTGATCCTTTGAAAAAATATTTATTGACAATTTTTGATTTGATAGGACATCGAACTTGATCAAATTTCAAATATATACATTAAATAATTTGTCAGAGTGTTTGGAAAACTGATCTCGATTATTTTAGAATGAGATAATGGGTTCAATTAATTTATTTGGAAGATTTATCATCATTTTTAACATTTTTTAACATTATTATAAGATATCACCCTCATACTGATGGTGAATCCTAATGAAATTTCAATAAAATCAATGATATATTAATATCGTCCTCCGTAGACTTCAAATTAGAATTGTATTATTATATTCCTACAGTCAATTTATCATATAACAATAATTTTTACATAAGAATTCATATGTCTCCATAAAAATCCATCTATTTGATGAGTCCCACGTGTTGGGATGATGTTTTTGAGAATAATATTTTGTGACAAGGACTAGTTGATTATATGTTATAAAATGTAATGTCTATTCAGTAACACATTAGAGTCTCTCATAGTTAATAGAATAGTTATGATGATAACTATCATTGATTCCTAGATATTTGGATTGTATATAATTACTAATTCCATAAATATCCATGGATTTGAGTCATGAGGTTTGGAAAAAATCTAATGATAATTCCCAGATACATTAGGCACTTTGAAATTCATGATAACATCGGAGTTACATCCGATTGACTGAATCACCAAAAAAATTTCTGAAGTATTGGACATCTTTCACATATCACACATGGGGAAGTAAATACCAAATCCCTCACATGATCTTAATATAGAGGTTGTACAGTTTTATAATGAAATTTATTTATATGATAATACAATAGGGATTTTGGATTATAGATCTTATGTTCCCTGAACTAAGACAACAAACATTGTAAATGTCATTTTTGATATCCATATATATGAATAAGAAACCTTGGAACCCTACGATGAAATGAAACAAATGACTTTAATTTTTCATATTAGATTATATAATTTTACATTGTGGGTTAATTTTTATAATGGGAGAAGAATTCAATGACCTAGGATTTTATAAATGAAATTTTCTGTTGGAATATTTATTTACGACACATTTGGGAAATGTTGTATATATAAAGAACATGGACCACTCAATGAAAATCAATAAAACAGTATTATATCAATATGAACATTAAATTTATTTAAAAAATATATTTTAAAAATTAAAAATGTTATTATGGGACAATAAATCTAAAATATATATAATAACATGAGTAGAGAAATTTGAATGGTGTTGATCTCCATAAATAATAACATTCATAATAAAAAATATAAAAATATACACATTGTTAGTAATGTAAATTATATTTTTGTATTTAAAGAATATATTATTGGGGGAAATGGAAGTAAATGATTTATTATTTTAATATTACGTGTTTATAAGAGTTAGGAAAATAATATAACGAGTAGAATCATGATAGTACTATTAAGAATTGTAATCAGACTGTTATAAATAGTAACCAGACAATTATAGTAGTATCTAGACGAATATAACAATAATATTATGTGTAAGGTATCTTATAAAATAATTGTTTATGAAATTTATATTAGAATGTAGTTAAATAAAATTTATAAATATTATAAAATTAATGTTTGAAACAATGAAACATAATTGTTCTTTTTTAGTGAAATATAAAATATTTATTTTTTTTACAATAAATTTTTATTACAAATATAAAATTATGTAAACAAAAAATTGATAATATTTTATTCAATGAAACAACATATTTTTATAAATATGCTAATATAAATTTATTTGTCCGATCAAATTTTCAAAATGCTCGAAATAATTTGGGTTTTAGGAAAAATAGTATTTTGAATAAAAAGTTATTTAATTTAATATTTGAATTTATCATATGTAGAAAATTATTTTAAAAAAATAGTATCACTTTTGTAATAAACACATCAAAATTATATATGGGTGAATATTTTGAATTTTTCAAAAAAGTGAAATTTTTCGGGAATAGAGAAATGCATCAATGTACGATATTTTATATTATAAGTTAAAGACATGAATTGTTATGTATAATATGATTAATGAATAATTTAACTCAGATTAATATAAACCAATTAATTATATAATCATATGAATATTCAATATTGGTAGTCATTAGATAAAAATAAATGACTAATTAATATTATATTCAAAAGCACCCATCACCTCCCCATATAAATACCACTTTACACCACACATTCATAATCACTTTTGAAAAAACCTATATCACTGAAATAATAAATTAATATCTATGTTTATTATAGTATTTCATATCATAAAATAGACTAAACCATGGTTTCGTAAGGTGGAGCCTCAGAGTAAACATACAATGGAAGTGGTAATACTCACAACCTAATAGTTTAAATTATATTCTTCATAGACCTCATAAAATATATTCTATCCATGATAGTTTTAGAACATAATTATTATTATTATGGGGAAATATTTTTGTACTAATTTATTATTACATATCATACTCCCTCTCAATCTAATCAAATAGGAATCGTTGTACATAGTATAGTCATGTCACTTACTCTATAAACAACATAGATCATTTTTAACCACCTACCTGATAAATAGTTGAAATTTACATATTATCATTTAAAATGTTCTTAATATGTATATTATAATTTGATTCCTACTTTTAATGTAATAATATACCAAATAATAAATAAAAAATGAGTACATCATGGTCGGAAAACATTCATTAAAAACTAACCATAAAATGATTACCTTACATTAAATGAATCACTTTAAGGATTTAAAACATATGCATATTTGGGACAATGAAATCTTTTGGAAATTTTTTTAATATATTTTTATTTATAATCTAGATTTGTGGTACCATTTTATAAGAACATTAATAATTATACCCAATCTGAATCATTCTTGGAATCGGTAAATGAATGACCCCATGAGAGTAAGCATAAAAATAATGTCCTAATAAATTGATAATAAGAGAAAAAATATTGTAAATTAATAAAATATAGATAGGAATTGTTTTTATTAATCTACCTAATGAATTTAATATTATTAATTAATAATTCTGATTAATATCCCCAAAGTTTCAATGTCTGATGTATGGGAACCTCCAAATAAACTTTTTTACATTTGGGCTATGAATTATCATTATTTTTTCCCCTTTACCTCTATCTTATTCACATTTACATCATCAAATTTCATTATATATGATCCATAACTATATAATTATAATAAATAACCACTATTTTTTTTGCGATAATAAATGTTCTTAAAGTTCTAATATCGATTAAATATTTTATGTACACCCATTTTTAAAGGGAACTCGTCAAATTATTTTCTCTTCACATATAACACTTATTTTAATGATATTAACATAATATATTTTATAAAAAATGATTTCTTCTTGTAAAACCATTTGGGTTCATTTATTTATTTTGGAAAATATTATACTCTTTCCCCTTTAAAAAATATTTACCCTTTTCTTAAAAACCCACATATGACCTTAATTTCAAAACTCATTTATCCTATCTTTTTCTTATATCATAACCTCAAATGTACTCAATTTTAATGGAATGTTATTATTTATTAATCAATTAACAACCAATAATTATTTTTTCCATTTTTCATTGGAATCCTTATGATATTCCGTTTGGCTATTCTACAATAATATATTATGAAACCCATTTCCTCTTTAATGGATTTTATTATTCATATGAATTATATTTGAATTCCATATGTGGAAATTAAATTCATATACATATTATTAATTTGATTTATGGAACATTTATTATATCAGTCCCCAAAAAATATGGTAATGTTTTCATCTCATCAGATACCATTTATGATGGATGGCCATTTAGCTTGACACATTAAATTATGATATCTTAGATGTAATCCTTGACTAAGGCTTATGTTGTCATGTTTTATGTTGTTTTAAAATTTATATTATTCAATAATCTAATTATAGAAACAATTTTTTTATTCGACTCCTTTTTTATTGAATTTTATCTTCACCTTTATGTTATCATGCTATGACAGTTTTCTTAGTAGTTTCATTTAACTGACAGGTTTGTTTCGTTACCAGGTTTATTGATCACCAAAATCCTTATATACATACATAGGTTATACTATAAAGAATTAGTAGATAATTGTGATTTATGGACACAATTTTTATAATAAAAAAACAATTTTTTTATGTGTCTAATCTCACAAAGACAGTAATCCTCTAGATACTTTATTTTTA
Organism: Viscum album; assembly: GCA_963277665.1. NCBI lineage: Eukaryota > Viridiplantae > Streptophyta > Magnoliopsida > Santalales > Viscaceae > Viscum > Viscum album. The sequence goes on from OY728145.1 coordinate 853,136,649, forward strand.
TTTTAGAATTTTTTTTATTAAAATAAATTAAATAAAACATATAAGACACTTATTAATTTTTTTTAAAATAACCAGCATACATCACTGCGTTAATGAAAAACAAATACCTAATCATGTAATAATTCAATCTATTTACAATCATTTAATTTAAATTATTTCACATACAATAATATCAAAAATCCATGAACAACCATATAATTTTATCATAGGTGTATCTATTCTTTTTTTTCAACACTGAAATCAATATCCTATCACCTATTAAGTTCATGAAATGATAAGGACCTTGAATTATATCATAATGGGTTCTAAAATTTGTAGTCATTGTAAGTCTCCCTTTCTATGAAACATGGTATCTTTGATTGATAGTATTTACATGTCAAACCCAAGAAATCCTCACATGTGACTAATCTTAAAATCATCTCGACTTGTAAAAAATATATAATACAACATATTCATGACCCACCTCCTACTGTAAACCCATATATGGCCTATAATGATAAGAGGGGTGCTACCCAAATCACACCACTAATAAGTGATGAGCTCTTGACCACTAGCGAAAATATAGTCACACATAGAAGTGAAGAATTTTCATCACAATGCAAAAAACATAATACAAAAACACCCGTAAAATCCATATAATATATTATAAATCATGATCGGTGATCCATTTAAATTTCATACATATATAAATTTCTCTAAAAATTTACCAAAATTAAACATCTATGATGGAACCAAATAAAAAGTAACACTTACCTTGAGCTTGTACAATCCATATTGGTCACCAGAACCCAATGAAAACCCATAAAAGTTTCTATTTATATAATGTGGTGAGAATTCAAGTATAATTAGCATGATAATCTCAAAAAAAAATCATATATGTATGATATAATGAATCAAATACCTCTTAGGATAAATATAAAAACCAAATCTCACCTATTCTAGGACAATTATCATCCATACTTATCAGAGAAATCATAGAATAATGATTTAATGTGTAATAACATTTTATAAAAAGAATTTAAAAATTAGGTCCCCAAAAACCATTTCCCTACTGGTCTAGTTCATATCTTGGATCAATGATATATAACTAGGTCTTACTATACCTTCTTTATCCATATAACAACATTGTAACATGAACAAAAATCCATATAAAATGAACTCATCTTTCTATAAAAAATCAATATTCTATATCATAAAAACATAATAATGTATCATATCGTCTTCCTAGTAGTTCAACATTAATTATAAATACATTAACATATTTTCATCCTCTTATAACACACATCACCCAATATATATCACAACCACTATCACATAATCAATGCCAAATCAACACATAGGTAATCTATTTGTATGAATTTATAGCCCCAAATTCATAATCTCGTGGAATTATAGCCTATACTTTAACTAAATAATATTTCATTATGTAGTTATTCTTTTAGTTAATATTATATTTAATAGCTTGAAACATATAAAAGACTAAACTAAATTGTTTCATGAAATATATTATTACAAGAAGGTTAAACAATTAGTATATGGAAAGATAGTAATTCATTATGATAATTAATTTTAATTAATGTGTTTGTCTTTATGAAATTTACTTGTTACAAAAAAACACAATTAATGTTATATGATGAAAAATATTCCATGCTAAAAGTGTATTTTAAAAAAAAAATTAATTCGGAAATTGTTTGAATTTTAAAAAATTGATCACTTATATAATATTTTATTGTATACGTATTAAATTAATACATAATTTATTATAAATTTAAATGAAATATGAATAAAAATTGTCTAATTTGTAAAATGAATTTTTCTAAAAAATAACTATTTTTTTTTATTAAATAATTTATAATAATACCAAAATTTTTACAAATTATATTATTATTATTATTAAATGGCCTTCATTTTTAATTTACCATGTGAAAATTATATTTGAGATATTTTTTTTATTTTTCTAAAATGTTTGATTTTAGGTGAGGTGTAAAAAATACCATTTTTACAATTATCATCACTTTTCAGACATCATCGTGGTGCAAGAATGATTTAAAAGCATATAAATAAAATTTAATATATAATATATTAAATTAAAAAGTGAAATAAAGTAGTTAAAAATAATATCTGTAATTTAACAGCCTCTGTTTGACATTATAAATATTGTGTTCGTTTTATTCAAGTGAAATGACTAATTTTTTCATTTTCTTAAATTAGGTAATTAAAAAGTTAAATTATTTTTTAAATTTCCATTAAATTTATATAAATCTAATTATTTTTATTTATTAAATAATTATTTTCTTTTTAATCAAATAAATAAATAATTTTTTAATTAAATTGTTTTTATACTTAAGAAATAATTTTTTTATAAAAATAATTATCATTCCATATCATGAACTAATACCAAAATTAATAATTTTCATTATTGTAAATTGATGATTTTAAAAATATATTTTATAATTGTGATAATCATACCAAAATTATATAGTAAATAAAATTTATTTTTTTCATAATGAATACTTACCATGTAAGGAATTTTTCCTCCACAAAAATGGTTAAAAGGATTAATGAGCTAGTTAAACTAAGAGATATGCATTCAAAGATAACTAAAAATTGCCTAAATATTATAGGTTGAGTGTATATAGACCTTCAACTATCATATATTATATATTGATCTTATTTCGATCCATTATCCTTGAAAATGGCATTATCATATTTCGAAACATTTGAGTATTTACAAGATTCTCACTCATCTTAATTATATAAGGGAACCTCATATCCTTCATTAGAAAAAATCAATACAAACACCATATATCAACCTACATGTTACCATATAAATCCAAAATACCCTTATACATGACGTATGGTCTCTTTTTTTCCCAAATACAAATCTATGAATATTTAATACGTTTTTTTTAAAAAATTATCTAAGTAATATTTATGTGGTCTTACCAAAATAGTTCTAGATTATTTCGTCATAAAAATCCTTAGTATATTATATAAAAATATTAAATTAATTAAATTAATATATTTACTATAATTTGTTTAAATTTATATTTTAAAACCATTTTATATTTTTTTAATGGAAAATGAATAATTCCACTCTTGTTAATGTTCAGTCTATGACCTCCATGAAATGAAAAATTTCATTTTTCGTTACTATATAAGACAGATGTAATTAAAGATCTAGTTAATGAATTAACATTATATTAATGAAATAATTAAGGTGTTTATATTTTAGATAGTTATATACATTCATTTTATATGTTACATTAAAAATGAAAACATCACTAATGTATACGCACTAAAAATTGATTCTATGAATGAAGAATTTCATTTTTCATTACCAACATACATGGAAGGTCATTAAAGTGTTCAAACTTATAGATAATATTACTATGAAATTATTATCATTTATTAGTTATGAATACATGAACATGGTTAAAGTATTAGAACCACCAAATCCATACATTCATAATAGTTTACAGGGAAATAATTCATTTTAAAATTAATTATGAATAAATGGATAGAATAACTTATGAATGAATCATACACTATAATAATGATATAAATATAGATATTGTATTTCATATTAAATAATATACTTTCATTATACATGATGATTTTATAGGTCTAACAAAATAGGTATTCATGGTAATGAATTTTCTTCTCAAACACTATTTTTAAGGTATTCATTGAGTAACACACATATTTCGGACAAAATAGGTATTTCTTATCAAATACCATTTTTATGGTATTCATGGTTTGTGTTCCATCTCCACTACAAAATGTTCATGGGGATGGAGAAAAAAACATTAGAAAATATAAAAAAAGAAGAGAGGAAAACCAGCCTCTCAAAGTAGAATTACTTTTGAATGATTTTTGAAATCCTTTTTTCACAAAATTGGTATAAGAAATATTTAAATTATTTTTAAAACACATTTTTTCACAAAATTATATAGATAATAGTTGACTTAATCCTATGATACTTGGAATTGCATCATGTAATAGTTGAGATTTTGCATCAAAAAAGGTGTCATGGAATCAATCTCACACCGATGTGGAAGATAGAGAATATGAAAATGTAATTTTTCATTGCAATGAATATTATATCAAATATAAATGATATGATATGGGGTATCATGTATTTTATTACTAACTATAATAAAAATTATTCAATAAGGTTGGATATACTACTCAAGTGACATTCATGTCTTTTATTAAAAATGTTGTTAGGCTTCCTGTTAAACCTCTATCAATTGTGTCTTACTGTAACTCATTGTTCAAATAAAAAAGATTTAATAGTTATTAATTTATTTGAAAACTATAAAAAATTTTATTAGAACATATCATCTCAATATTTATTAAAATACATAACAGACTATCCAAACCCCTAACAAATTTTGAGGGAATTCTCACCCATGTTTGAATGCACATCATCAGAATATCTACTTCTAGTGTTATTATCATACTTCGTTAGCCATTACTGTAGAATGTAAATGAAACAATAATATTATTTTTATATGTGAAAATTTTATATTCTAAATCATTTCTATGTAGTGGGTGATTAAAGTATTGTCATACCATGAAAATTTGAGTGGATAACAAATAAATTAAGAGATATCAATAATTTTAATGAAACATTGTATTAAAATCCTTGATAAAAATGAAACCATACAATCATCATGAAATAATTAATCTATATTACATATTAGTATAACTTTTTAATGCATTATTTATTGATTTTAATTCATAAAATATATTATTATTTTAACCCACTTCCTACTATCTCTAATAAGTTTCTAAAATTTAAAATGATTTATATGTCCTAAAAGTTATTTTTATTTTGTCTCAGGTCTTTCCTCATGAATAGAAATTTAGTAATCATCATGGAAGTTTTGAAAATATTCTTAGGCATTAAAAATACTCTAATGTTGTATAATGAGTTTTCTATGATATTTATTAACTTATATTTTATATTTTGGGTTTTTTTAATAGTTATAGAATCTGAACAAAATTAAATCATAGATATAAATGATATTATTTGGATTCTTATTTTAAGAAAAATAATTTCTTCCACTTGGTGTGTATATAGGAAATTTACCTTCATTATCTTTGTATAATCTTGACCAAAGACCCACTAATGTAGTTCCTCCAGTAAGTTGGACACTAGGACTCAAGCACACTTCCCCATATGCAACATATTGTTAACTAGTAGTGAGGTTATAATAGTTGTATATTGGGGGGACAAACCCCTCCGAACCAAAAATTGGTACAATAGAAGAAATAATAAATTAAAATATTGAAATATAAGAAGATAAAATATAATAGTAAATGAATTATCGAGTCATGCATAGGAATTATATATTAAAAATATAGACATATAATAGGTGATACATACACAAAACAATGAGAGAATGAAAAAGGAATGTAACTATATAAAATATAATGAATGTATAACTGATAATATCTAGAGCAAGGTATTTGTTCTCTGCTATCATAATACATCCTATAAAAATATTTAACAATAAGAAAGTACCATATATGAACCTGGTCCTATAATCCTAAGGTATGTTCGGGTAACGCAGTGCAATGGAGACATGAAGAGGGTGTGAGATATACTCAGTAGGCCCCCACCAATGGTTTATAATAAATAATATACTCTTTGAATATCTAATTCATTACTATGAATGTATATCAATATTAAAACAATTTTGAAATAATAATTTTAATCAACCTAAAATTAGTTTCCTCATGGACACTTCGCCGACAATGACTACCTTTTCCTAATTCAGGTCATCTTTGAAAAAGAAAATCAATAAATATATATATAAGATTGTATCTATATACATGTAATCTATATGTAAAAGTGTATAATTATATCTATATAAATACTTCATTGTAGTTTGGACCCGAGGTGTAACTAAGGAAACTTTATATAATAATGTGAGTTTCATACTTTTTACAACATAACATTGAAATAGTAAGTCAGGAAATGAATAAGGACATTCAATCCAATATTCATAGTGTAAAACATTATAATTATAAAAGAGGTTATTATAATAAATATTTCTTAACCCTATCATCTTTAACAGGATAAATAAATTAAGTTCATCATATTACTCATATATGATGCTATCATAATCTTCATCATAATATATGGGGCGTGAGGTTCCATGCCCAACAACACAAGCTATAGAATATGTCATTCCCGCTATACTTTTCCTACATGTGTGAGATTATATGCTCAATAACCATAAATAGGGTCCCTCTATTTGGAATAAAATGTATGGTAACCTGACTTTACATATGATCCCATAGCTAAACGTTCAATATAGATAAAATTGTCAATTTTTAAGGATAAATGGATTGTTTTTAGTATAATCCACATTTACATTTTAAACATAGTTCATATGACCATCCAATACATAATAAATTAATTTTATATCATTAGACCATTTTATTTAAATGTCACAAGAGTCCTTTCTATTTAACAATAATAAATGGGTCATGGGATTACTCATGACAATGATATAAACACTAAGCACATCATATTTCTATTCATTTTTATTTAGACATTATGCCTCAAAAGGTGGTTTTATTGGAAAAAATAAAATTCTTATGAAACATTTCATTTAATTAAATTAAAATATCTCAATATAGTATAATATTTTAATACAAAAATGTGGGTTTTTATAATGAAATCCTAACATGAGTATTAAAATATAACAAAAAACATTTCAATAAACACACATCAAAGGTGGTTAAATCATAATATTGATACTGATAAATAGTTGAATTAGAGAATCCCCCCTAATAGGGGTGTTTAGGATTATAGCATACCCTCCAACCATTTTTTTGGTGGGTCTAAAACACAATACAAGGTGAGATCCTGTACAAGGATAGACTCGAGTGGGAGGAACCATTACATGAGGTCAGCAAGCCTTTGGTCACAAGTCAGAGAGGTAATTTGGTGAGTATTGTTTCCAAACTCAACATAAACAATAGATTCAAATGTCTTTGTAATGATGGAGAGCTTTTAGGAAACTCCAACTGTCACTCGGAGGCCGATACTGATGGAGATGGCCAATAATCATATGATATTGGTTTAGGAGGGGTTGGTAAAGGTCTACACAACCAAGTAAGGAAGAATGAGAGTAAAAAAATTATGGATCCATGGAGTTTTATTGTTTCCAAGAAGGCGATATCTAAGGGGTGTAAAGACTACTCTGATCATCCTAAACTGATGGAGACTCGGTCGGCAAAAAAAAGTGGGAAAACTAATGGAGTGTGATATTCAACAAGTAAATCGAGAGGATAATATGTAGGATAATGTCATATTGTCCAACGTTCAAGAAGATGGAGTCTGAAATGTAGATGACCAACACCTTGTTATGCATCTAAAACCTAAGAAGCTGACGTTGGAATGGGGGTATACCCTTTCCCTTGGACAACAATGTGCAGCAGGTTCTACTGTCAGCCTGATGAGTCTGGAGGATGTGGATTTGGATTCTCATATTAAACTAATCATCCACTATGGTGATGAAATGAAGGAGGGAGTTTTGGTGATCAAGGTAGAGAGGGAAGGCATTGATCAAATGATGGTAATATTGATTCAAGTGCATGTTACTGTGGAGAAAGGTGAATGAATTGACAAGAAATACCACATACTAATCAGAGGCTTCAATATGGAGATTATTATCAATGAATAATTCATGCAGGATTGGGAGTATCTATAAATGTTCAATGAGTAGAACATAGGGGATGATCCAAGATTCCATGTAAATTCCCTCCCCTAGAAACTGTTTAGAGAAGCAATCGCCTAAAAATTGTGTTTAATTGGTCAATTGTAACCATTCATTCATGACCTGCTTTTCGATAGGGTTCGACATATCCCATTAAAGTTTTAGAAAATTAAAGGTTAATTTGGAGGTGGTCTAGGAATGTATTTTAATTCATTTCATAATTTAGATGTGACACTTAGAATTTCAATAATACATAACGTCAAAAGTATTATATAATTAATGTTAATATTAGGGTAGTTTATATAGACCACCTATATAAGGACTATAATCAACCACTCATAACGTAAATGGCCTAGATTCGATCTAGAATGAGAGAAAAGAAAGAATCCTCAAAATCCCATAAAATAGGGAAAAAGGAATCCCACAGATTTAGCCATCCCTATTGGTGATGTAAAAAAATTAGAGAATATTAAGTAGTTGAGAGTCTAAAAATAAAATTATAATTCACCCAGTTCTACTTGATTTAGATGTTAGATGGTGATGAGTCTTAAATTCCTCGGTGATGGGGAGGATGGAGCTCTCATGGTATCCCACTTCTATGCATGAATATTAATGAATGGAGGGAGATGAAAAGAAATATTGGCAGTGGAAAAGGTTATTTCCACTTCTTTAATGGGCATAATTGTTTTAAAAAACCATGCACTAACAATTTCTCCTACTCTTCCGAAGATACACACCCAGTATTGTTAATTCATATTGTTTGATAATCTACACACCAAAACCCTACCAAGCTACTATTATTGTTGAACTAATAGTTCAGGATCGACACAAGGTTTTAAAATTCATTCATATCCCATGTGTCCACCATAGAAATAATCTAAATACTTAGTCATGACCTTGCTCCTCAACTCAATTATTTACATCTAACCAAGTGACCTCACCGATCTACTGGATCAAGCTGTACAATCATTCATGAAGGCCCACATCGTTTCAACTAGTCGTTTGTCCTATCTATCTCTCCCAGAATGAGGAATTTCAGAGATCAACCCTCTAGAAAATCACCCATACCTCTAAAGAACTACATGGTCCTTATCCCACATAATCAAACAAGTTTTTGAAGTGATATATTTCTCATATTATTATTCTAATGTTTGATATATGATTCTTCTAATCTGCCAAATGAAATGTCCAAAATAGCCTCTGAAATTTCAACCTGGTCCAATACATGGTATTTTACAATCTCCCCACCATAAAACATCTCATCCATGAGAATATTTGTAAACAAAAAAAACCCATCATACAATGTTAAAAAATTTCAATCAAATGGATTCATTTTTTATGGTAATACCCATCACACATTCAAGATTAACTTAAGACATATGTTACAAAAACAGTTTAAACCCGATCTAACACTCACAAACAAGGACGAGACATCAAAATATATATTACTCATCTTTGTTAATAATAATACTAAGGATCTTCCTAACATAGCTTATAACATTTAAATGACCAATTCTTAGTTATATATAATAAACCGTTAGAAATCCATACTAGTGAACATATATAGAATTATAATTTTGTTCTAAACACATCCGTAAAAATTTTATACCATCTTTAAGGAAAAGACATTGCTCATATCCCTCAATTAGAACTCAATGTTCAATTTTGATTGATCCAGATCAAAATTGGTTTCTTTTTAATTCATTATGAATATTATTTGATATTTTCCATGAAAACAACCTAAATACCATGGAATTTGAGAAATGGTTTGATGAAAAAAATAAGTCTTCTTTTGTATGAGATCTAGTAAAATCTAATTCAGCTGGCTATTCATAATAACAAGCATATTAGATGGATGTATCATTCCAGAATCTAGATCTGAAATCCTACACGTATAGGCATATCGATATCACATCAAAAACATTTATGGAATATGCTATGGAGCTCTGTTGATGTCTCCTAATTAAACCATTTATGGTCATTCTAAATAACATTTCATACGAGTTCTAAAATAACCATACAACATTAGGTGACACATTGTCATATACCTTCTATCAAGAGGGTCATCCTCTAATAACACATGTTGACATCCAACCCATAAGGCTTCCATTAAACCACTCATTTTCCATAAATCCAATATGTCCCTCTATAGATATGCATTTTATAGTCTTTATATCTGCTTATAGAAAACACCCTCTCATCATAACTAGGATGAAGTCATGATATGGGTCATTATCACCCCCAAATAAAGTGTAAAATATTATTTTATTGTAATGTGGGTTCTTTTGTTTATGATCCATGTATATATTAAAAATCTAGTATAATATCCATAGCCAATTCCTGACACCGCGTATCCTGACCATGAGTGTCCTACTTCAACCATGGGTCTGCCGGCTCATGGTGCCCTATTTTATTTCAAAATAACCTAAATCATTAGAAATAATGTTAATTTATGAAAATAATGGTCTCCATTACCAAATTCATGAAGATAAAACCATTGATCCTCACCTTGAACTCATCCACTAATCAATTGGTTTTTTATACAATACTCTAGTCAATGTGTTTCAACCAAACCTACCGTACACAATGGGTGTACACTCTCACACTACCCTGCTTCTAACCCTACTCACACACCTGTGTGTCATTCACCATGATGGAAAAGATGACCATGATAATTAAAAGATCAATCTCATAAGGTATTATATCTCATGGAAAATACCTTGAAAAAAATAATCCATAAGTTGAATTATAAATTTAATGAAAACCTACCTCACAACATACTTTGAATATTTTAAATTTATAATATTCTTACTGGCTCCGTAAACCTAGTTGGACAGTTTCTTAAAGGCCCCTTACAATATAAAACCTTCTTCTTTGAAGGAAAATTGTTTTCCTAACACGCTTAACTCTCTCTATATTTAGAGAGTCCTAATCATTACATTACTAATAATAGAAAAAGCATATGATGATTTGTGTTCCATCACCACTACAAAATTTTCTTGGTGATAGAGAAAACACGTTTTGAAAATTTAAAACAAGAATAGAGGAAAACCATCCACTCAAAAGAGAATTATGTTTGATTCAACCTTGACATACACATAATTCTCCAACAAAGCCATGTCCTTGTGCATCCTAAGAATACGATGTAAAAACCAACACACAACTAGACCAATAGTATCACAACACCCAATATTTTTGACAATACTATCCCGAGCCATTGGTACTTATCAACATCAAATAGAAAATTTAACAAACAACACTAGTAATGAGCTCAAAACACCCAAGTCACTCTACTCTAGATATTTTTTTATAAAAATAGCCTTCACAAACCCACAACACTTCCTTCCAGCAGCTAGGTAACCATAAAATTTAAGGTATTTAATGAACTTATCACTCTAATGACCTATGATTTTACATGTATCATTAAATAAATGGGAATCTTGCATTGAAAATTATTCCATTGAGATAGAATAACTGTGAAACATGAGATACACATTACTTGAGTAAAATATACAATTTTTAGAATAGGAATGACACACACACTACAATTAGGTATTCTAATCTTTAGAGATTTCTAACATGCTAGACTGAAGCATTACATGATGCTCTTTCCCTTAAAAAGTCTTAACCCACCATCTGACCACCCATTTACTCAGAGTTGTTACTTCATTACAAGGATTCATACTAAGAAGAATGAGTACATGAATGGTTAATTCTATTAGAGAACTCATTACAAGAATTTATAAATTATTAATGATCTTATAGATGTACCTCTACAAGGATAACACCCATCATTTTATGAAAAAGGAATCGACTCAAAAATAGGGTCACACTTTAAATATACACGATGTCTAACTACCTGACCATTAAAGACAATAAAACCAAAGAAAAAATAATTGGTATTCATGGTAAATGTAAAAAATATCATTCCAAGAATATAGTGAAAAATAAATAATGCTAACAATTACATGGGTTTCCCACTATAGACATTTATTCATGGTTTAACTATAAATAATTTATATGATCCTCATCTATTTAAACATTAAAAAACTTGAATATAATGGATGCAATGTTCTAGTTAAAATGGTAACTATAATATGAAACTTATGTATCTTATAACCCACATCATTTTAGAAAATTAACTTATAATTTAAATTTTATTTTTGGGTTGATTCAAGAGTTTTTACAACTAGCTCAGTTAATGAAAATGTCAATTACCAATCTTGAGAGGAAAGCACTATTTATTATTTAATTATAATATCTGTTAACTAAGGCCTCATAATAATAATACTCATAGATAGAAATTAAATATTTTATTATTTAAAGGGATTATTCACGTAAGAATCCATGTTATGTTTTTATCTAACATCAAGAGGGCAGTTGTAGAAACTTTAAATAACCATCTGATTAACATGTCCATTCGACCATGGAGTTAATATTAAATGAATATAACGATTAATGATACCTAAGAGGGTCAAACTATGTTAATATGGGTTCCATAAAATGAAACCCATTACATTTTATAATGATGAAATTTTATGACAGCCTTATTTGTTTTATTTCGTAAGCATTATTCTGAATCAGATGACTAAGGCCCAATTAGCAATAAGGGTATGTTAGATTTATCACACCCCCAAAAAAGATAATCTTAACAAAACATGCCCCAACAGACATACTTTGGTACAAATTTGACTCTAAGATATAGGCACATGGTTTGACATACTCAAAAAAGAGATTTATAAGCCTTTATAAATGCATTCATTTCTATAATAATTCTAAATTTTCATATTCATATCAGCATAATGGTTTTGTTATAAAAACCATTATTACCATGTTTAAATGTTTACAATCCATTATAAAATACAAATAACATTTATATTGTTGTAACTAGTTTTTCAAATTTTCAGAATAATAAGTCTATCTATAAATATTCATTTAACTATCTAGGTTAACATTAACTATTATATAATGGCCTATACATATTATAAATTTGAACATTTATTTCAATTTTATTACAACCATTTTACCATGTTTAATTTCAAACTATAGATTAAACAAAAGTAATTTGATTATATGAGTCAATATTTCCCAATTTATAGAGCTCCCATACAATTTATAAGATGCAATATGGATGTCATTTTATCAAAACCATTAATGATTCAACCCATAGAACCAATGATTCATTGATAAAACATAAAATATTTAGATTATTAGAGATAATTTAACCTTCAAAGTATATTGGAAAACACTGTTTAGGTTGATATGCACACTTTATTTAACCAACCATACTACATAATTGTAACTAGGGATGCTATTAAAAGAAATTAATATAGGATATCATGGGAAAAATAACCAATTATGGTGTAGAAACAAACAAGTTACCTTATCAAATAATCCTGGAATAAAAATAAGAATATTTTATAATATTAAAAAAGGAATATATAATGAATCCTATATGGAATTTTATATGCAAGTAATTAGAATCTCTACATTTGTAGAACGATTTATGAAATAATAATTCATTTCCATACTAAACCATAGTTAAATGAATTCCATAAATTAATAATCATTTAAATTATGACAATCAATCAATTTAAAGATATAATAATCATTATTAATAACATCATGAAATATAGTCACATTACCTATCCACTTAGTCTTTCCCACATGAGTGGTTTGAGTAGACCCGGACACAAGAAATTTATCACGCCTTAAAAAATTACTAGTATCATATCAAATGTAAAAAATAAATAATCCAAATTGAAAAAAGAAACACTCATAATCCATTTCTAGTGTCTTGAACTAGGATCCACTAAAACAGTGGCCCAAGACGATGGACAACAAGACCTCAGGTGCTCCTCCCCAAATGCTAGAGGTTAATGACTGGCAATGGGGGTCAAAATATGGTACATTGGGATAAAATAAACATCTTATCAATAATTAATACAGTGGATGAAACAATCAACAATGCCAATGAAATATAAATTATCTGAAAAATAAATGCAAATAAATCAATGAGTCCTTCATGGGCATGCTTGAATTTACAAATATACATAGAAAAGGTCTTATATACATATAACTAAGAAAGATTTAAAAATGAAATTAAATAAATAAAATACACAGTAGTAGTATCTAATGGCATCATGGTCACAGGCTCAGTACTCTACTCTCATACTCCATCCTTTCTGATATGGGTAACAATAAGAAAGTACAATCCATGAACATGGTCTTATTATTAAGTTGTCTATTTGGTTACCCCATTGAAATGGTTTCCTAAACATGGTGTGATATATACTCAGAAGACACTACATGGGGTGTGTAATGAATATAATATGACATGACAATAAAATTTTGTAGTGTGTAGATATATCAAAATTTTAACAGTATGGTGATAATAAATTTAATAATGTTAGGATGAAAAAATTCAAGGATACCTATTCAACAATACCCACTTCAAGCTATGCTGCGACATATATGAACATGTTAGACATTACATATATATATAATTTTGCATCTATATATATTTACTCTATCTGTACAAGAATACATAGCCACATATATAAATATGTCATACTATTCATGACTGTAGGCATAACTCAAGAATCCTAATATAATCATAAGAGTGTCATACTCTGAATGGGGTGACATTCCCATAATAACTCCATGACAGAATAAGAACATACCATCCAAAAATATTTGGTGAAAATTAATAATAATATAATATATTATAATAATAAATGTTTCATAACCCAATATCAAAAACAAGATATGGAAATCATGTCACCCATATTTCTCATGGTAATATCATTATACACAACATTCTAATCGAGGGGGTGTGAGCGGCCTTGTCTAATAGAAAATGTAATGCATCATGCACATCATCCTCACCTGAATGTGTGCTGCTTAATTCTCAAAAAACATAACCAAAGACCCTCCAGTAAAAAAAATGTAAGGTAATCCCACAATACCTTTTATCCCTTTTCCTGATGTTCCATAAAGTGAAATTTATCATTTCTTCTGGAATAGCTGATCCTATTCAGTATAAGATAGTTTAACATTTAAAACATAGTTCAAAAGAACAGACAAGTCAAAATCAATTTAATTTATATCACTACTACATTTTATTATTAATTTACAGGATAAAATTCTATCTAACAATAACCAAGGGTCCATGAGACACTCCGTCTAATGATACAACACATTAATAACATCATCATTCAACTAAAATTTTATTTATCAAATAGAATGTCTTACAAGGTTGTTACATTTGTAAACATGGAATTTACATCAAGAATTTAATGTAATTCTATTAAAATATCTCAATCGATTGGAATACATTAATACAACAATGTGGGGTTATTAATAACACAATGATATCATCATAAATTGAATATTAGTATAACAATATTAATAAAAACACTCCAATTATAGATAATTCATAAGGTTGATAATGATAATTAGGTTATTTAGTTCACCCCCCTAATGGGGTTGATTAGTATTAGGTCATAACCTCAATACATATCTAATGGGTATCTATTACACAATATATGGTGGTCTAGGAATCTAATTTAAGGAATTTCCTAATTTATACAAGAAACCCAAAAATTTACGGCATACCGAACTAAAAAAAATTATATAAATGATGATAATTTTTGGGAAGTGAATATATACAACCTACATAATTCCATAGTTGGTCCACTAATCCAATAACAGTATCTTATTCAATAAAAAATGATTGAAATCATATGAATCATTCAACACCATGAAATAAGGAAATGAGATCTTCTATGCGAGGATGAGGAGGGACCGCACACATGTTCCACCCTACTATTCTCAAATGAGGATGAAATGAGGGAGTGTAAATTAATAAATTTAGGAAAAATAATCATTTACAACACATTATTGAGCCTGAGAATATTCTATCTCATTTTAGAAAATTTTATGCCTAAATTGACCATGGCTACTCTGAATGTGCCACTATGGATGAGGGATAGGTGCATAATTAGATAAACTTTTGGCATCCTATGTTACATCCTTTGGAATAAACTAATTAAACCTCACATTGCCATCTTACTAAACAAGAATGTTTAAATTTTTTAATGCGACTCCTCATCCTCAACTAGACTAGTCGAAATGGTTTCTTCTGAAGGATCACATAGTTTTAACTAACCAAAAACAATGTTTGTCTCTCTCAAAAAGATGTATTTTTGAGTTCAGTTCTCTTGAACAATCCCAAACCTCCAAGGAACATCTCAGACATTAAAAAATGTATAAAAACACATTTACGTTCATCAACACATGGACATAAATTAAAAATATTTTTCTATGATTATTACCATGACCAAAGGGAAAATTCTAAAACACTTTAAATTTCAACCATGTAGAAAACATAGGATGTTGAAAGATCCCTAATTAAACTCCATCCAATGTATGCATTTGTTGTTGATATAGTAAGGTTTGAATTATATTGTCACATTCATCATTTTTATCTTCCTTAGAAACCACATCAACTATACTTTTCTTACTGAATTTGGTAAAAGTAAACCTTTATTTAGAATATAGATCTCAATTCATTTTAATTACCTCAAATGGAAAAATAAGGTTTAATGATATGACAATATGGTTCATCACATGTCAACCATACACATTTTATTATACATCGGTACATTATATTTTTAGGGTGTGTTTGAGAACTATACACATTCTTTATTCCATTATCCTCAGGATATGTATCAATGTATTTTTTATGTATTCATATCCAATATCAAACAAAAATATTACAATAGAAAATCCCATTTTATTCTTAGTATTCTTTAAAATGTGTTCTATTATATCAATATATTTTTATTTACTCAACATAAATAGTGAAAAATAAATATGAGTAAAACATATGTAAAAGTAATCATATTCAAATTATTAAAGGTTAATGTCATTTTTAATAGTCCTTACACATATGTGGGTATCAAAATAAATGGATACATTGTCTTTATATCCACTGACATGAGGATCATGTTCATGATTTTCCAAATATGTCATATGTCACTTTTGTTGATCCTTTCATGATTTAGCTCTGATATATTTATTTATTCACTTTATTTGATATGTTTACTCCTTGTCCAAAAATGTTTATGTATCATTTTACATAGTTTATTTATTATATATATTTACATTTAGAAGATTCATGTTAATTAATATTTTGAAATAGATTATTTATTTTTATTAGTTTTCTTTAATTGAGATTAGTCCATCCATCATATATTAAATATGAATTAAAATAATTAAAATGATCACCAATATAATGTCATCATAAAGATAAGATTAATTTTGTATATTTTTCCTTGGATTATCAATATAAATAAAATCACTTGATTACTTCTTTAATAATAAGTGGTGTATCCCAAGCCTCTCACATTTAGTGATATTTCACTTAAAAAGGTAATATATTTTATATAAAACCCATAAATTTATTTCAATATATTATTCATATTTTTTATATGTAATATTAATCCCCCCTTTAGTATTTAGGTCTTAAATTAATTTAAATATATTCACACAAGCTTAATTATAATTGTTTACTCTTGATTACTCCTCAACTAGAAATATTTTCAATGATGTATTTTCTTAAAATCAACTGCTATCATTGGGAGGCTTCATTTATTTGTATGTCTAGGATGGTAAAAAAATCCATGTGATTCTACAAGATAACTGAATAAATTATTCAATCGTACCACCTATTTAAGATGATGTCTTTAATATACTTTATGAAAAATATATTGTCTTCTCATAAATTCATGTACTCTCTTCTATTAATGGAATGGGAAATTGTACTATCACACATAATCTCTATTAATGTATGATCTATTACACTATCACCTTCCATCAATGTTAAATCTCTTAGGGTAATTTTAGATCCCTCAAAATCATATCTTCTTTATGACTTTTAATTTAGAATCAACTATTTTTTCAATATTTTAACTATTATTAGATTTCTCAATCACTTTTACAGTTCCTTATAAGATAGAATCTATTTTTAGATTCTATAATAAATATTTATTTTGTAATATTTTGAGATATAAATAAATTTATCAAGGGGTAATTTCTTGTTATTGGGAGATGAAACTACCTTTTTATAATTTTTTTTATCTCATCCCCATATTAAATTATAACCTTCAGTGTCCAAAAAGTTATAGTTTGATTAATCAAAAAAATTAATGGGTTTATTAGTATAGTTATAAACCTCATACACAACATTTTAAATTTCACCAACATTAGTAATAATATATTTTATTATAATTTGAGTGACCCAAATTAATTTTCATCATTATGAAACTTAAACTCAATGTATTTGAATCATTTACATTTATCAAAGAAATTTTTATTAAATATCATATGTATTAGACATTGACACATGTTATTAATTTAGATCAACCATATTTTCTATGATCTATAATTATATCTTGGTAATTTATATGAAATTTAATTTATCAAGATGTTTTCAAATGTAATCATTCATAGATTCAAAATATTTATTTTCAAAATAAATATTCTTATTATCATTCACGGACACCAAAATTTTTTTTCTTGATTGGGACTCCTTTAGTGTTTACACAACACTGTATTCTTCATATTCAAATATCCAATATTCTTATTCATTTGAGGGGTCTTTGTGTAGATTTAAATTAGAAATAATATAAAATATCCTTTAATATTTGTTTCTTCTGAAAATTGGGATGACCTTGTTTGTTTAAGGTTCAAACCTTCCAATCGGTTTCTAATGAGTTTATTCATAGAACCGAAAACAACCAATGATTATATATCCATTTGGACATACTTTCCAATGGTAGGTTCTCATTTGTTGTGGACCGATGAGGCATCAGAATTTGCATTGGTCTAGAGGATGGGAGGTCAGATTCATAACACCTTTTTTGGGGGAATTATTTTCTACTATGGGATTCTCTTATAGATTTGAGTTATATTAATGAATCATTATTAAATTACCAAGTATAAAAATGATCCTTACTTTCGATCGAAAAATCATTTATTAATACGTATGAAATTTAATGAATATTTTATATGTATTTGGGGTTCTTCATTGATAAAGAATCATCTGTATTTGTTAGAGATTATTAGTCAATGGTATCCTTCAACACATTATATAGAAATATCTTGGTCATTATGATAACAATACTGGTTTTAAATCCCCTTAGTGGGGCACATGATGTTTATTGTCGTTCAAAAAGACATGGATTATTTCAGATTTGGGATCGTACCCGCAGTATGGCTTCCAACATATCCTTATTAGAAAAGGAATTAGAACCCACATAGTTCAAGTGAAGAAATATGAGGGTTATGAATGATTAATGGCTCAAAGAGAGATTTCATAATTACTTTTACACTCTAAGATCATGTGAGTCTTGATCGGTGTGAGAAACAAGATGTATTACTAAAACATGAAGATTATGCCAGGAAAGATGAAATCATAAGAAATGATTTGGGGCTTACGTATGTATGATGAACAAAGTAAATGAGGATTGGGACTTAGTTTAGGAAAGAATCCCAGGAACAATGTCCATAAAGGTATATGTGCTTTATAGAGATTTAAATACTTAGTGCTTATTCCTGAGAAGGATGCCCAAATTAAAGAGGGTCTAATTATTGGGTTTTAATTCCTAAGAAGGAAGCCCAAGTCAAAAGAGATTGAGACATGAGAACTAGGGATTATTCCTGATAAGGAGGCCCATGTTAGAGGAAAATTATGATTAGGGCTTACTCCTGAAAAAGAGGCCCAGGTTATGGAAATTATGACTGGGGCTTACTCCTGAAATGGAGGCCCAGCTTAGGGAAATTCTGACTGGGGATTACTCCTGAAAAGGAGGCCTAGGATAGGGAACATGTGACTGGGGCTTACTCCTGAAAAGGAGGCCCAAGTTAGGGAACTTGTTATTGGGGCTTACTTCTGAAAAGGAGGCCCAACTCAAAAGAAATTAAGCCTGGGGCTAACTCCTTAAAAGGAGGCCCATGTTAAGGGGACTTGAGATTTGGGGATTACTCCTAAGGAGGATGCCCAGATTGGGGACTTGGGGCTTACTCATAAGGAGGATAACCAATTTAATGATATTCTCATCTTAAAGTATGAGGTTGGTATTAATAAAATCTCTAATAATAGTGACATAAAGTTATGTAAATCATGAGGTTTTGAGAGATGGTCCACAGAATTCTTTTCAGATAAGGAATCCAACAAAGGAAAAATTCCATAAATGGATTTTAATAAGGGTTTTAAGGCTAAATCTTGTAGAGGATAGGTGTATTTTAAGAAAAGAGTTGAATATGCAGGAGGGGCACCCAAAAAGAGGCAGGCACACAAGTCCTGTTTGGGCGCGCAAGCACTGGTCGCGCAAGTATACTTGTGCGACACATATGTACTTTCATGACGATTAACCAATAGGGTAATACTTGGGAAAGACTTGGATCAATACCTTTGTATTATCCCTAAAGGCTTCAAAAAGGGTGGCACGCAAGTTCTGTTGAAGGGATAATGTGGAGCGCAAGTGTCTTCGTTTCCCTTAAGAGTTAGACACTTAGGCATGCAAGTGTTGATGAATTTCAACACTTAGGCCTAATTCCCCCTATTTACGTCTTCCATTCAAGGTAAGAAATTACCGTAGAAGTGTTCGGAAGACTTCAAGAAGAGAGTAGGGCACCAAGAGCTTAAATCTGACTTTTGGATTTTTTTCATCCTCGAAATGGGGGGCCCATAAGGGGGTATTTATAGGCCAATGAGGACCTTGGGAGAAAATAGAATAGGTCATGAAATCCACCTATGTGACCAATATGTGGTGTGTAAGTATACTTGCATGACCATAGTGAATCTTGCGTGACCCATGTTTAATGAATTCCTTGTTCATGTATTTTTTTAAAAAAATTTGTTCTTCAAAGGATGAATCTTTTTGTGTTTAAGGTATTCCACTTTTTTATTCGTTAAAATCTATGACGGAAAGGAGATTCAAAAAATTCCCCCACTCAGAGTTGGATCCAAAAAAGGAAAGATGATTTTACTCTGAGGTAATGGAGAAAAACAATGAATTTTGGGCATGCAGGTTTTGAGCACACAGGTAGCGACATGCTAGTGTGAGCCGCGTAGGGCTCAATGCGCAGAGGTATGACCTTGCCTATAAATACCGATTCCATTCTCGTGAAAAGCACCCAAAATTCAAATCAATTCTCTCTCGTCGCGCAAGTGGGAAATCGTTTGTGCAAGTGTTGCTGTCCACGGTTCATTTCTTCTTTGTGTCGCGCTTTTGCAGATGTATTTGGACTTGCGCGGTGATACCTGTGCGCCCATACTTACGCGACCGAATTAGAATTTTGCGCCAACATAGGACTTGCGCACCTTGATGTCTTAGCCATTTTATCCAAATTTTGTCACAAATTTTTTTAAAAATCACATTACTTAAAAGATAATTATCTGACCTTTTTGCAGATTCAATGGTTCTTAGAAGAATTGGAATGGCTGATGGGCTGGCTAGCAAGTGGATTGATGATATGATGAATGTTGTTGGCCATGATTACTATAATATTTGTGAAAAAACTCTCCCATATTTGGCCATGTACTTGAATAAGTATCATCTTAATTTCCCATATAGCATCTAACTACCTTTATATGTCCATGGTAATCTTCAATGAGTAAACATTCCAGAGCCAAAGTACTATCTCCCGCATTCTTGGTTTCAGACTTACACAAATTTTTTTTTAGAAAATTTCTCAGTTGGAGGATTATATTTTAATGTTGGAATAGTGGATAAGTCCTATATAATGCATCATAGGTCATGTTCTCCAGATCTGAAACCTCACAAGCTTGAGCTGCAGCCGTATTTTTATCCCTCAATCTTTCAAAACTATCAGATAGATCAATCATTAGGCTGGAAGAAGAGTTGGGACTTCCGTCCTGGAGGAGGTGTGAATCCATCTTGGATGTAGGAATATTTGGTGTGACAAACTTGTGTAGAGTTTGTCAAGGATCTGAAAGGAGTTGCAATATATGAAGCCATCTGGGCTTGCCAAACATATGTTTACAGGAATGATAACCTTCTGCCGGAGATAATCATCCACTGGAGCCTAGAAACCAATTCTTTCCATCTGAGTCATGGAGAAGTAGGCATCAGTTTTTGGGATGTCTACAAGATATTGTGGGATCCAATTTTAGGATATATGTATGATGAATTCATCCCTCCCAAGGAAACTTGAAATGATTTAGAGAAGGCTCCGGATTTGGCTCGAGAATTATTGAACATTTTCTACAAGCTCAAGCATTCAAAGACCTCCAAAAATCATTATAGAACGAATATTCATCCAGAGGAATGGATGGATATTTTTCTTACCAAGAAGACAAAAAATGGGCCCACCTGTACTCATCCTACTACCTGCCCCAGAACAGAGAATAGGGGTGCTCTTGGTACATTCTGGCAGACCCTTAAAGCATGAGAGTTTGAAAAATGGGGGTATAAAGTGGATCAAAGAATCCCAGAAAAGACTCATCTGGCGGGCTTCTTAGCCTTGTGGCTCCATTATTATCTTATGCTAGTCAGGGATTCTAATGGAAACGTCAGGCCAGGGACCTTTTTTTTGCATCCAAGTTGGCTGAGAGGAAAATGGTTGGGTTGACCACCCCCATTTTGGAAAAGATTCACAGGAGATTACTCCATGTCTTTATGGGTTAGTCTCCTTTGAGAATAGTGGGACCATTCCAATTTTTTTGTGGGGATGGATCACCTCTCACTTCAGGACATATCGAGTACAGAATGGAGTACAGGTTCCATGAAGTTCTTTCAGGTCATCAATGCAGGCATACTATGGAATTTTTCCATTAGCCCTGAACTCCTATGATATGAAGGCGAGGATAAGCATGTTCAAGGAATTCCATTTTTTCCTTATGGAACCCCGCCAACCGGACGGTTTGTTGATTATGGAACAACCGGATTGAAATTGAGGTCATACATGTTGGCTTGCAGAGATGTTTTATTGGCGACCAGGATTGACGGAGAGATTATATTCAAGGCCTATGCACCATACAGATTTTCACGCCAATTCATGTGTCTGCAGCAGATTGTTGTATCCCCTCCTGTGCATGTCAGGTCAGAGTAGCATCTGATGGTTGCCCAACAAATATGATTGCTAACATCTATGGAGAAGACCAGGGCAGTGTTTGATCTACCAGTTACTAAAGAAACAAGTCACTTGACTACATGGTATGTTGAGAACTGGGTAGAATCATACCCTGAAGGTGTATTGAATCATCTGGTTCCTCGGGTGGGAAAAAAGAAGAGAACTGTAGAGAAAGAAACCCTTAGTCTGGAAGGTGACTCTTCTACACTCGGAGCTGATTCACTAAGTTCCTCACCCGGGGATGATTCTTTAGATTCCCAGGATGAGGATGATGAGGCACGACATGTGTCAAAGAGGGCACATTCCATATATAATCCTCCTCCCAGAATCAAAAGACCCACACCATCGACTCCTGGTGAGTTAATTCATTGAGGAAATTTAATCTCCATTATTTTATAGAGTATCAAGTTTTATTTTCTTTTCCTTATCTATTATTGCAGGATCTGGGAAGAAGCTGAGGTCCAATATTTTCAGACTCTCCTCACAGCCTTTTGGTACACATGCCGAATATCTACAACTAGAGGTTGTCCAAACATGACGGAGTTTATATTACGATGCTGAAACCCCCTATTTGGACCTATATGAAGGGCTACACATCCCTGGAGTATGTAATATTCAGGCTTCTACCAATATCTGTTTCGAGGATAACCCCGATGAAGTGCGAGCCAACATAAGAGAGCTGGATATACTCATATATTCCACCAATGATTCCATTCTTATCACCAAGCTGGTCGAAGGAATGATGGATCGTGGAACCACTGAGTGGACTGGTGCTTCTAGAAATGAGGAGTGGCAAGATTATGTGTCTCCTGAATATGTAAGTCTCTTTCCATATTTTCTTTTCAACATGATTCTAGTTAAAGATTTTTTACTCAAGGAAATTAATTTCTTCATTCTGTAGTTTGTAATGAACAGAACTGCTGAGGTCCATTCACTATTGTATAGCCCTAGTGGTACTGCCATTAGATCTACTGAATCTCCTCGTGAGTTGGGTGAGATATCTCCAGGACAACAAGCCATGGATGAGGAGTTAGACATGGCCTTTTCATTCTTGAATTCTTATATTTGGAGATGATGATTTCAACACTCCCAAAAATCCAAAGAATCAAAGTTATCGAAGGAAGAAGTCCATATCTAAATGCTTCATTAGTAGTGGTAAGTCTTTGAGATATTCATGAGTCATAACCCATGAAAAGATTGCTCATACTTCTTGGGATTACAGGGGATTCTTCAATTTCAACTTTGAGTGAGAGGATTGACCCTCCTCTGAGGACGACGGAGGGTGCTGGTGAACACTCGCAAATTCAAGCTGGCTTGGCTGCTCTTGAAGAAGATCCAGCGTCTGTTCCCAGTACCGCTTCTACTGCTGCTACAAGGAGAGAAGAGACTAGTTCTAGTAATTTAACAAGACTTCATAAAATTTTTAATGAAAACATTAACTTAATTTTATTTTATGATACTTTAGGCTCAAAACTTGCACCGGAACATTTGGAGGCCACTAAAACTGATGTCATAATTTATTATTACATCTATGACAATGATTGGTTGAAATGTGAAGTTCCATATGAGCAAGCTGTTGAACTGCCAATGCCTGAAGGGGGTATAGACAACCCTACTATTGCAGAGACACTAGCTCAAGGGGAGCTTAACCCGGTAGAGCTTCATGAAACTCATCCTGAAAATCAAGTTGAAGCTAGGAATGATGGGGAGGAGCCTTCTCATGTTGCTAATCTATAGTTGGGTAAGAGTTCATAATATTTATGGCTACAATTAATTTGAAAAATAACTTAATCAAATTTTATTTATCCTTTGAGACTAACCAAAACATTCAATTGACTATGCTGGGCCGTCAATTTTAGTGGCTAGATCTGGAGGTGAAGCCTCATCCTCTACCCCAACAATAATAGATAGTGAAGTAATAAGGGTCAGAGGGAAGGAGCAGAACATAGAACTTCTTTAAGTGCATTAATTCAAGATTTTATTCCCCCCAGTGATAGTGATGCTGAATCAAACCCGGAGGTACAATAGGTGCTCCAATTTTCACGTCGCAAGGCATGGATGAAAATATGGAAGATCATATCTGATGCTCCTCTTGAAGATCTATCTTCGAAGATCCAGTGACTATCATCCATGTTCATCATTTTGTTACTTAGCGGTTTTGGATATCAAGAGATCCATGCCGCGGTGAAACAAGTCATATTTAGAAGGGAGCATGAGAAAAAGTACAGTCAAGACCTGACTAGAGTGAGGTTGTTGACCAATATTAGCAAATTTGAGGTTGCGGCATCCCGAGCTAAGGCTGATCATGATACCAAGTTGAAGGATCTAAAGTATAAGATCAAAGAGAAAGTTGTCAAACAGATGCACCTTCAGCAACAGTTAGATGTTGTTACTGGGGAACATGACCATCTTAAAAATTCACTGGAATGAGTTTAAAAAAATGGTATGAAATACATTGCAGATGCCAAGAAAGCACTCCATCAAGATGAAAATGTTGAAGGTGGTCGATTTCATGAACTTCAAGTGGTTTTTGATGAATCTTGAGTTGCCGTAAATCAAATGAAGAGTTATTTTGAAAGCCCCTTGTAATTCCGGAAAAAGAGAAGTGACTCCAGTCTATGGATGTCCATATAACTCTTGCGCATCAATGAAAAACTCTTTCATCTTCAATCATTTGTGCCTTCATTCTTTTGCTACCCGCTAAAAATAATTTTACCTAATCCAATGGGCATAGTAAGCAAAGTATTATTTTTTCTATGATTATAAAAATAACCCTATAAACATTAAATATTTTTATTGCTCAATATTACCTAAATCATAATGTTTTGTGAGATGGGACTTTACTTTTGTTCAGAGTTCCCTTGTCTTTTGTGGGCAGTTTAAAGTCATGCAAGTCGGACATAAAAAGGCTAATGTTTAAGGTCCATTATCTTTGACCGAATGGATTAAAATTGAATCCTTCCATGAAAATTTATCTGAAAACATATTACCATATTCAAATATGGGGAAAAAAATTTAATCTTTGAGTTAAGAAATTTTGAATCTAAGGATTGATATGAAAAAAGGGCTAAAAGGCATTAGAAGAAGTATTTTCTAAGAGTGAAGTTACCACTATTTATCAAACCTGTTAGGGGGATGAATTATGTAGGGCCACGTAAGGGCATTGGCTGACAGGTTTGTTATGTAAACTACTTAAGCAAGGCTGCCTAAGGGCACATTCTGCATAGTTAGGAAAAAGAAATCTCATAAATTATACTTTTTTATTGCTAAAAATCCAGTGACAGTTTATGGAGATTCAAATTTTCCAAAGCATAGAGTTTTATATATGGAGATAGGTACTTGAATATGTAGAGGATATTTCTAATCAAGATTATGAATGAATTGGATGAATGTCACTCCTACGAATTTCTGGCCCAAATGTAGGGAAGGGAAATATAAACCATAGGCAAAAATACTTTTAGATCATGAAAAAGTGTATGGGAAAAATATGTTAAGGATGGCTATTTTTGCGTATCCCTATATATTGTCATTAAGAAAAATAAGGACAAATGAGGTTTTCCTCCCAAGAATGAAGTTACCACTATTTGAAAAACCTGTTAGGGGGTTGAATTATGCAGGGCCACTTAAGGGAATTGGCTGCATAGTCAAATAATAACATCTTTTGGTAGATAGGTCTGTTATATAGACTATTTATGCAAGGCCGCCTAAGGTCATGTGCTGCATAGTCAAGCAAAAGAACTCTCGAGTATCAGACATTTTGTGACTAGAGGTCAAGAAAAGGGTTATAGAGATTTGGAGTATTTAAGGTTAGGAGTATGACACATCAAAATGGGCATTTTCCAATGCATTAAGGAGATACATAGACCAATGATAAACCATAATCATGTTGTGGATGGGTCCTGAATTGAGGTGCTGGAATTCACTATGTACCCCATAAGGATGGGAATCAAGCCATACGTAGTTCTTGAAATACAGTTTAACGTCATATGGGACGAGAGTGTAGGAGATCTTAGTTTCGAGTCATAGAGCTTGGACCATAATGAGGAATACACATTGTGTGTTTGTTATAAACCTGATATGAATAAATACCAGGGTTTTCATAACACATTCATGATTTCAAAGGGGGACTTTTCAGCCAAAGGACTGAAAGTGGAATTTGGGGTTAGGCCCAAAGACTTGGGGCTGGATTCGAGGGATGCTCGAATGTTCATACGTATCCCATAAGGATGGTAATCAAGCCATACTTAGTTCTTGAAATACCCTCTATACAGATTTGGTTAATACAAGTGAAGGGTGAAAGGGGACTCTAGTGAAATGATCGTTTTTCCCAAGATTAAAGTTCATGCATTTCCATGTATGCACGTAGTCTTCGAAATATAACATGATTGGAGATCAATGTAAATAATGATTCCCTCTTAGGTGAGGGTGCCAAAGAATGTTGTAGTTTATTGTTATACATAAAAAAAGTGAGAATAGTTTAACGTCTTATAGCATGGAAGATGGTGATCTAATGTAAAAATATTGGTTCTGGGGGTGGCTTTGAGAATCAACATCATTTGAGAAAGAGGTGAATCGATGTGAAAATATTGGTTTTGGGATGCTTCACGGATCAAAATCATATGAGACAGAGGTAAACTGATGTGAAGAGATTGGTTTTGGGCTTGAACCTCAGAAGGTTGCCTTCATACCTAGCCTAGAAGGCTGGGATTAAAGTCCACGTAGTTCGATTGAAGAATGAATTGGTGATCAAGTTTTTCTTGAGGACAACAACCTAAAAATGTTTTAGGGAATTACGCATGGTTAGAGACCCAGGGAGGGTGTTATGGTTGAAGATTACTCTATGCTCACATGAGTCATACTCGGTGTGAGAAACAATAGGTAGCACTAACCCTAACAATTCACAGTTTAATGTCATGTAGGATGAAAGGGGGACCGTGCAATTTAAAGTCTTTAAGTAAGGACTTTGGGGGGACTATGTAGTTTAATTTCATGCAATAAGGGCAACACAGTTTAACATCATGTGGGAAGAAATGGTGTTGTACAGTTTAGAGTCATGTAGTTAGGATGTAAGAGGGGACTATGAAGTTTAATGTCATGCAGTAAGGAAAACACAATTTAACGCCATGTTGGACAATGTAGTGAAACATAGTTTAACATCATGTGGGATGAAAGAATGTTGTACAATTTAGTGTCATGTATCTAGGACATATTGTATTTGTGTTACACAAAATACTTCTTCAATAATCTTGCATTGGTTGGAGTCGTGATGAGTTCTCCATCCATTGGGATTAAATAATAAGCTCAATTGGAGTAGACCTTATGTATTGAGTATGGTCCTTCCCACTTTGGCTCAAACATGGGAGGTTTATTTCCTATTATCATTGTAGTTATGAGAACTAATACCAATTCTACTTTAATGAAAGAATGAAGATGAGATTTTTTATTGAAAACTCATGCTATTCGATTCTGATTGACTTCCAAGTGGTGCAAGCTGCACTATTGTTTCTCATCTAATCGTTCCAATTCATCCAATCGCTTTTGAGATTGTTCATCTGTAGATGACTAATCAAAAATGGCTACTCTAAGCGAAGGTAATTGAACTTCAATGGGAAAGACTGCTTCTGTTCCATATACCAATGAATATGGAGTTGACTGTGTTGAAGTGCAGGTGGTGGTTCGATAAGCCCATAAAGCATGAAATAGTTTATCAGGCCATGATTTCCTATATCTATCCACCATATTTTGCAATATATTTGAAAGAGTCTTATTGAAGGATTATATTTGGACATTGGCCACTGCATGATACTGAGATGAATGGTTGGATTTGATGTTATATTCTTGATACAACTTTCTTACATCGGATGAATAGAAGTTAGTGCCATTGTCCATCAATATGGTATGAGGGACACCAAATCTGGTAATGATGTTAGACTTGATAAAGCTAATAATGCTTTTATAACTAACTTCTTTGAGAGGTATTACCTCTTCCCATTTGGAAAAGAAGTCAGTAGCAGTAAGAATATACTTAAACTGCTTGGATGTAGCCGAAGGGTAAGGTCCTACTACATACATTCCCTAGGTGGAAAATGGACATGAGTATTTAGCTGTATGAAGCAATTCTGGGGGTTGATGAATGAAATTGGCACATACTTGGCTAGAATGACACTTGTTAGTGAAATCAACACAATCTTGTATCATTGAAGGCCAAATGTATCCATGCCTTCGAATTTGATCAGATAGTCTATGTCCAGACTGGTGGGCACCACAAACTCTTACATGTACTTCTTTCATGACAACCATTCTCTCTTCAACATCAATGCATACGAATATAATTCCATCAAAACCTCTTTTGTATTGAATTTTTTGGTGATATTGGCTATCATAAAGAGTAAAATTGACCACATGTCGCTGGATATGTTTTTTCCCAGCTCTATCTGGTGGGAGTGTTCCATTTTGAAGGTATTCCCTGATAGGTGTCATATATTCTGTAGTATGATTATATGGTTCAAAAATGGGACTAATTTCATTGATTTCCTCTATTTTGATTTGAACATAAGGTGAAACTATACGCCAGTGGGAAATACTGATGATTGTTTCATCCTGATTTGGATCTACCAGAGCTATGGATATATTAGCCAATTCATCAGCTTGAGTATTTTTCTATCGGCGGATATAAGAAAATGTCGGTTCTGAATGAAATTTTGACATTAAATATCTGACATAATCATATAAAGGGATTAAATATTCTTTTATGATGGAATAATCCCCATAGAATTGTTTGATTACCAGGTCTGAATCACCTTTCACCTTTAAGTTATTCAATTGTGCCTAATGTGCCAACTCCAATCCTGCAATGAGAACTTGATATTCTACTTCATTATTTTTACCGCCTTCCTAAAATAAGAAGGAATAGGGCATCACTACCTTTTCTAGAGAAATGATCTCAATTACTAACCCATCTTTTTTGAATTTAGTATCTTCCATTTTCTTCCCTGTTGGACTTCTGGAAGCACCATCAAAGTACATTTACCAAGTTTGAAGATTATCTTGAATATAGAAGACTTCCTCATCAGGGAGTTCAATATCTAAAGATGTATCTTCTACTGAAGGGTGTTCAGCAAGGAAATCAACCAAAGCATGGCCCTTTATTGCCTTTTGAGAGACATAATGGATATCAAATTGCTGAAAAATAACTTCCCACTGTGCAAGACGTCCTTTATGTATTGGACGACTAAGGATGAATTTGAGCGGGTTATTGCCAGATACCAATTGGACTTCATGATGTTTCAGGTAGTGTCTCAATTTCTGCACTGCAAATATTAATACTAGTAAGCACTTTTCAATACTTGAATATCAGGTTTCTGCTTCAAGCATAGTCTGACTGAGTTAGTAAAGGTTGTTTTAATTACCAGCATCATTCTTTTGGGAAAGGAAGACACCCGATGATTGCTCTAAAACTGTCACATAAAGAATAAATGGTCTTCCTTAAATAGGTGGAATTAATATCGGTGGAATCAAGAGATATTTCTTGAGAATATTGAATGCTTTTTGAAATTCTTCAGTCCACTGGTAGGTAACTCCCTTCTTCATCAATTTGTTGAAGGGTAAACTTTTCCCTGCCAGATTGGCGATGAAACGCCAAATATAGGCCAAGTTTCCTTGAATTCCTCTCAATTACTTCAAATTTTGAGGAGGTGACATACCAAGGATTGAGTTTTTCTTCTTAGGATCGACTTTGATACCATGATGATGTACAAAAAATCTGAAAATTTTTGCTGAGGTTACCCCGAAAGCACATTTCAAGGGGTTCATCTTCAAATTGTGTTGTCAAAGTTTGTGGAATATGATTTCCAAATCAGCCAAGTGATTAGAATGTTGTCTGGATTTAACCACCAAATAATCCACAAAACATTAATCAAAATTCCCTAAAAAATTGTTAAAGATACAGTGCATGGCACATTGAAATGTTGCGCCTGCATTCTTTAGGCCATAGGGAATTACCCGATAGAAAAACACACCCTAAGGTGATCTGAAGGATCTAGATTCTTAATCTTCTAGTGCCATTCAGATTTTATTATACCCAGAATATCCATCCATGAAGGAAAGTGCGTCATAGTCAACTGTTTCATCGATTATGAGTTCTGTTATCGGAACTAGAAAATCATCCTTGGGACAATGCCGGTTAAGATCTCTGAAGTCAATGAAAACTCAATTTTTTTCCATTATTCATTTTCACAGGGAAAATAATAGCAAACCATTTTGGATATTGAACTTCTCTGATGAAGTTAGCTTTGATAATCTTATCCACTTCAGCTTCAATTTTGGAAGCATAACTTGGGTGTGTTCTTCTTGCGGCTTGCTTGAATCCTCAATGTTCTTCCAGAAAACCCAAAAGATGAGTAGCAACATCAGGATCAAGACCTGAAATTTATGTATAGTTCCATGAAAATATATCTCTATTTAAAAAAAAATGAAATATACATTTCTTTCACTTCAAGAGTCATGGCAACAATAATTAAAGTGGGGCATGGATCTTCTTTTGTACCCAGATTTATTTCTCTGAGTTCATCCACAGTGGTAGAGATACCCTCTTCAAAACCTGGAGGAGCATCCCTAAGATCTTCCTATTCTTCTTTAATATGTGCTACTTATTTTGTTTCTACTTCCATAGTAGATGATGAAGTAGAATTTCCATGATTAGGAGAGAAGTTAAAATTTGAACATCTTTAAGAAGAGGCTGCTATTTCTGACCCTATTGATGATGAATGGTCTTCCTTGGGTAATAAAGATGAGATGATGGATTGAGAATCGACATCATCATTAATCTCTAATAGTGCTATAACTTCTTCTGGCATGGTTGATGAAGTATAAAATTGATGGATTTCAGAGGATTAAATAAAGACATCTCTATTTGAGATTTAATCATTGCTTGGTGAATCACCGATTTATCTCATGCTGTCTCTCTTGATTTCCATAATTGACATTATGGAAGTTTCCATAAGAGTATTGGGATTTGAGTTTATCCTAACAAATTGACAGATAGGAAACACATAATCTTTAAACACATGTATGAGTGGATTTACTAGAATCATTTCCAAACCATATGGAGCATTAATTTTGGTAACCTCCTTTGCTGTAGATACCTCCTTTCCCTCCATGTGATATAATTATGCCGCAACGTATTGAGATTCACATGTTTTGAATGGGGCTTTATCACCATAAAATGTCCCAATTTTACAATTGAAATAATATTTGAGACATTGATGGTATGAAGAAGGTATAGCTGCATGCTGATGTAGCCAAGATCTTCCAAGAAAAATGTTGAAATCTATGTCATGATGAACAAACATGATATCTGAGTTGGATACAATATCCCCAACCTGGGTTCTGAGTGTGATCTCTCCCAAAGGTTCTTGTTTATTTTTATAACATCCTTGCAACATCAAAGTAGAAGTAGATAAATCAGATTCAGTGAGCCCCAATCGAAAAAGTGTACGAATAGGGATGAGGTTGACTCTTGAACCATTGTCAATGAATGCTCTTCGAATGTATACATCATTGACCTTGATAGATAATTACAAAGGTCTAATATGTCCATGCATAACATCACCTTCATCTTCATCTATAAAAGATATCACTGCATGGAACTCTATAGGATCATTCTATACAAGGTATACTTCAGCCGCAACAATTTTAGTTTCGAATTCCTGAGGACTTGACAAAGCCTCAATGAGTGCCTCACGAAGATCCTTTGATAGATTCAAGGCATCCAGAATTGATAACTTGTCCGGTACTTGGGAAAAATGTTTCAAGACATCATATTTTTGGTCTAATGGTCTATTATTTCCAACAGGAACATGTGATTTTGCAGTTTCCTTATAATTTGATGCTTTGTATGTAGATGCATCTTATATCAGGGTAGGATTTGGAAATACTCTTGGATTTGGAATATTAGACCGAGTAGGTCTATTTAATTGCTGAGAGGAAGAAGGTGTAACTTATAACTGATCTTCCAAAATAATTGTGCCATGACTAAATCCGCCATGTGTGGAAGAATTTTTTTTTGTTCAACCTGCTGAAGAGATCTGCCACAAGTTTCTGATGCATATACAGTTCTAACAGGGGTATGATTGAAATAGTGGCTTCTGGGATATCCATGTCTTCCTCTGTATCCTAGACCTCTGGAACTCCCTCTAATTCCTTAGTTTTATATAGGGAATTTAGGCTCATCAAGATCAAAAATGTGACTGGCATAAGGATATATTATGTGAATCATGTTAACATAACCAAAGATCAACTCTTTATATGATGATGATTCTACCTGATTAGCCAATTTAGGTTGTTCCATTTAATGGGGTGGTGCCCATGGCACTAAAGTAGATGGCATAAAATCTGCCATAGTCAAAGTCAACATGGGATTTGACACAATCTCATCTTCTTCCTACTTCTCTTATTTCTTTGAATTATGCCACTTCTTTGAGGATTTTCCTTCTTACGAAGGGAGGTTTATTGTGGAATTCATATAATAAGACACAAATGGTTTCTTCAACTATGTTCATAAAATGGAATGAGTTTGGTTAATCATTTTCTTGATCATCCATTCATCATATTTCTGCACATTTTTTCTTTTGACTCATTGTCACTCGTCTTCTTCCTCTGGATCTATATCAGTAACCCATGCTACCTTGGCTGAGGAACCTTTCAGTTTTACCTATCCTGAGTCCACCATATTTTATAGGAGGTATTTAAATACAAAACACTTCTGAATGGGATTCCACAACATCTGATGAAATGGGAAATAGTTGTCAATCTCTTCATCTCCTTAATTTTCAGACTTTTAGGCCTTGGAAACTGAACCAAATTATTTTCCTGAACCGAAATGAAGTAACCAGGAACTTTTTCATTTCGGAAAGAATAAACTTTGTTCTTAAACTCCTCAAATTATTTCCATCTTTGATCTCTTTGATCATCATGACGAAATATCCTATGTTGCTGACGCTCATGAGGTGGATCCCTTCGGTAAGATGAAGGTTTTGACATGGAAGCAGCTACAGGTGCTTATTTTGGTGTAACTGTAGTAGTATCCGCTCTACTAATTATACTTCCTGGAATTGATGGAATTAAACGAGTTTTATCCTTAGTCTTTGTAAGAGAGTCTTCAATTTGTTGAGAGATTAAATTACAGTCTTCAAACCCTCCTATGTATTTCACAGGGATCAATGGTGTGCGTAATTCATCACGCAAATTTTCCACACATATTGGAAACTACTCTTCTCGAGGGAGTGTTATCCTTAAGGAATATGTTAGTCCCTTCCAGCGAGCAATGAAATCTGAAACTCTTTCATTCTTCATTTTCTTACAATTTTTAAGCTAAAAAACTATTTTCTTTGGCAACGTTGAGCTGAATTGAAGAAGGAATCGTTGATGGAGATCTTCCCACCTGGTAATTGACCAGGATTTCAAGCTTGTATACAAGAGAAAAGCAGTCCATTTTAATGACTGTACAAAACACCTAAGATTAACTGATTTTTTTTGTTGAGAATTTCCCATCATAGGATCACAACGCGAAACAAAATGTGCTAATTCTTTCTATGGGTCTCCCAAACCATTAAAAATTAGGAATGTGGTACTTGAAAAATTTGAGGGGGGAGGAATTGCATCAACCCATTCAGGGTAAGCACTCTTTTATGGTTGAACTTGTACATTATTTCCCTCCATAGACTCCAACCGAGATGTTAATGACTCAATGTTAGTTATTAATTTTTGAAAAACATATGGTTGAGCATGGGCCTGATCAGATTCAATAACTGGAGTTTGAACAGGTGTGGTGACTAGTACTGCAACTGAAGGTAGCACTACCAGTTGTTGTTGCGTATGAACCATAGGATTAGACCTTTGAGGGTGTACTGGTAAAGGAGGATATTATGGATCCATCTCAGTATCTAGAACAAATTCCCTTGACTAAATGACTCCATCACACCTGGGAGGAATACTACCTCGAAGTAGTTCTGTATTCAACCTTTTAACTCCCTCATTTCTTCCTCTTTTTGTGCGAACCTTTGCTCTAGTGAGAGTGATTGGCATTCTCCAGTGGTAGGGTGGGATGCAACATGACTTTTTTCCTTTTCCCCTTGTTGGACACCATTAATATAGGGGGGAGTTGGTTATTTGAAGGAATACCTAGATTCTGGGTAAGCCTTTGATTTCTTGTATGCACAACTTCTTCATTTGTTTCAGTGCATATAGTCTTTTTAGCATGAACTTCTACATTAATCCCTCTGAGTGAGCCTCATGTTCTGGGGGATCAGTGACAACGGCATCGATGAAATTTATTGATGCATAAATAATTTCATCCCTTCTATCGGCATTTCTATAATAATGTATTCTTCCATGTCCTTGATGAGAAATTTCCTTTTGTTGAGTTGATACCTCAAGAAATTCTTGATGAACCATAATTTGGAGAGAATCTCCTGATATTTCGGCTCTGTGTTATTCTTTTTTCTTCTTCCCTAATCGGGAGAAGACTAACTTTTTCTAAGGAAGAGATTGAGGATTTGAAAAACTCCCCAGTCCAGTGGACTGGGGCTGTTCCTGCTGTTCCTGCTCAACTCCTCAAATCCTATTTATTGATTCCGATGTTTGGGTTAAAAGATTCCCCAGTCTGGAAAGCTGTGGTGGTTCTTGTGCTGCTACATCTGATAATTTCTTAAAATCTCTCATGATCTTGTGGACTTTAGTTCAGAAATTGGATGGATGCATTATCCTACATCCACTCAAATCAACTGGCTCAAATGAACGTTGGATGATTTATGACACTTCTGTCACCTGATGATGCACCCGCTCTAAATGAGAATCTTATTCGATATTCTCATTTGCCTGATGCAAGATTAATTTTTCAACTTTTTCTTTATATTCCTGACTTTGGGAAGAACTAGTTGAGTCTTGTTCTTGATAAGGGCTTTGATTTCACACAAAACCAATTGGCTGTGGCCGACCATGGGAAATAACATTGCATGAGACCATTTTTGGTGGGCTTTGTTGACTGGAAAGTACAGTGAAATGCAATGATCCATTAACACCCCATCCCCTAATATGAATACCAGTTGGGGCATTGACACTTAATTGGCGCAATCTTTTTAGTGTTCCAAGGAATGAATGGTGAAGGTCTCTCTGCTACTTTTCAACCATTGGATATCGGGAAACTGAGAGAGATGACAAATCAATTTGGTGTCGTAACCCCTCTATTATCTTGACATGATTTTCATATGAATCATAAGATAATATTTTCTCTTTTAAATGACAAAGATTCTTCCACATGTTGAGATGAATATCATGAATACAATATTTCATCAACATCTCTAGAATGTCATAGTGAGAGTAAACCAAAGGCCAAATCATGACTGCTACTTCACCTTTTCCCAGTTGTTTTCTCATATTTAGAACTTCCACTTTATCATTCGATGAAGATTAATCTACCTGATTTAACCAAAGATGGTGCTTATTTGTTGCTTCATCAGATTCAACAAGATTGTTAGAGAATTAATTTATCAAACTCGAAGATGAATGACCTAGGGGTGGTTCGGAAAATGACCTACACCCCGGGCTATCTTCTGATTGAGA
Organism: Viscum album; assembly: GCA_963277665.1. Lineage (NCBI taxonomy): Eukaryota > Viridiplantae > Streptophyta > Magnoliopsida > Santalales > Viscaceae > Viscum > Viscum album. Next base: position 853,173,170 of record OY728145.1, read on the forward strand.
AATTATTTCACCTGCTAGTGGTAATGAAACAGACATGACTAGCATCACATTTCCAAGTTCCTTAGGATAAGAGGGATTTCTTGTGAATTCATTGTACTTTGAATAATTTTCCAGGCAATGTGAATTACTACTGCGGAGAGTACTTTCACAGCTAAATTCATCATCATGGATAGGACCACCATGGTGGGTTACAGAAAAAGATGAAACCTTTTGCTCCTTGCTCTTCTGGGCACGCAGAGGGTTATAGTGGCTCTTATTTGAAGATGATACTTCGATATCGACCAAACTATCCTGAAGCAAGCGTTCATGAAGAAGGGTCTGATGAAGACCTTCAGATTTATTGTTCCCACAATTGGTAAATGAGAGAGTATAATATTTAGTTGCAATAGACTATTGTCTGAGGGTTTCAAGAACTCCATCATTGAGCAAGGCCTTATTAAAGATTTTCTCTTCATTTCGTGACTGTGTTGGATGATTCTTTTTCCTAGACACCTTCTTACTCACGTTGGGAACCACTTGTTGATGAAAGAGGTTATTATGGGAAGGTGTATGTTCCTTCTCAAGAGAAATAGTCAGGTTAGGCTGATTATCCCTATTCAAATCAGGTGTATGTGCCTGACTTGATTGTCCGTATGACATTGGGGAGTATGCCCCAAAACTATCTTGGACTGGAACATAGGTGTGTATCTATTTCGGAGTGATATGTTGATTTTTAACTCCACTGGTAGAGACAAATTTTCATTTCTTTCCCTATGATGCTACTAAAGTTGTTATAATATTCTAACATGCATCCAGAATATGAGAAACAATTTTCTTCTGCTCTTTCACCATTTTCAAAATGTTCTTGGTGACTTCAGCTGCTGGAACGAGAATATATGTCCATTCAATGCTTGGAGAATGTGTTTATTCTTGCACCTATCCTCCTTTTTCTGTTAGTGAATTCTGACAGTACTCATGTATGAGGACAGAGAGTTGAGTCTGCTCCAAATTTGTCGTTGGAGCTTTCCGACTGACTTCTCTGGATGCTACCAAATGAGACTGTTGGCAGACTTGATGAACATTGGCAAGAGTATGTACCTGTTGTTTATTTTTTCATCAAGTATGGTTGACGAATTTCTTTCAATATTGGAAGACGAGACTGTTGATATAATTGTTGATTGTAAAGAGGTGTATGTCCATGATTATCAGTTGCCACCCTATTAGATTGGTGGGAATCTTTGGTTGTAGTCAGACAAGCCTGTTGACTAGCTAATTACTTATAAATAGGTGTATATGCCTTCCTATAATACTCCACTGAAATTGCCTTGCGGGATTGGTGTGTTACTGCTAGACGAGTCTGTTGGGCAGTAACATCAGGACGGACGGGTGTATATGCCTTCTCGTTGTTTTCCATCAATATGGATTGATGGACTTCTCTGGAGGGGGCAGAAGTAAGAACATGCTCTCTGTTGACCATATTTTTCCAATGGCAGTTCGTCTTGCATGCTCGGGTCTGAGAAACCTGAGATGAACCCCTAAAGGTGGTACCCTCATCATGTTGAGGGCACTCTGCAGCACGAGTCTGGCGGAAATTATTGATGGGATCCCTCAGGAAGGAATCATGTCACCTTGAATTAAGGCCTTGAGTGACCTTCTCATTCACCTCCCCATAATATGGGAGGGACTGGTGATTGCATTCTAGGGATAACGACCCGAAATGGTTGGATACGGTGGCTAGTACCACCCATTTCTTGATCACTGGTCGTCGCTGTTTGGACGACCAGGGTGAATTAATGACTTGGAGGTCTTGTCGAGCGACATCTAGAGTCGGAATTGTACCTTGTTGAAGGTATTATTTAACCAGTTCATCTGAGACCCAGTGTTGAAGACGTTGATTAGGTGATGTTGTCCTCAGAGTGGATGAGAATCCAGCAGAAGTAGCGGTAGAGGCATTCACATGTGTGAACTTTAGATATTCCATTTCTGTAATGAAGTGAGATATTGGAAATGAGTGCCTTTTTGATATAATAGACATAATCAAGATAAGTTCGACCACTACATCTTTTAGATGTGCACATATGTAATTGATTTTTTTGTTGGCCCTCACATTATGTTAAATAGGGGCCTAACATATAAGTAAAACATCATTTAACTTGGTTAAGGATTCACGTCGGGTTTGTCATTTTTGTTTCTTCTGGAAATGGGGATAAACTTGTTTGTTTAAGGTTAAAACCTTCCAATCGGCTTCTAACGGGTTTATTTGTAGAATTGGAAACATCCAATGATTCTATATCCATTTGGACATACTTTACAAATGTAGGTGCTCATTAGTTGTGGACCGATGAGGATTAAAGAATTGGAATTGGTCGAGAGGATGGGAGGTCGGACTTATCACACCTTTTTGGGGGGAATTATTTTCTACTCTGGGACTCTCTTATATATTTGAGTTATGTTTGTGAATCCTTATTAAATTACCAAGTATTAAAATTAGATTTTATTTAGATCTTACAATCAATTATTAATATGTATGAAATTTATAGAAGTTTTTATATGTATTTGAGGTTCTTCATCGATAGATAATCATCTGTATTTTTTAGAGATTCTTAGTCAATGGTATCCTTCAACACATTATATAGAAATCTCTTGGTCATTATGATAACCATACTGGTTTTAAAGCCACTCAGTGGGGCACTTAAAGTTTATTGTCGTTCATAAGGACATTGATTATTTCATAGTTGGGATCTTACCCACAGATGGGCTACCTACGTATCCTTATTAGAAAAGGAATCATAACCCACATAGTTCGAGTGAAGAAATATGATGGTTATGCATGATTAATGGATCAAAGACAGATGCCATAATTGCTTTTACACTCTAAGCTCATGTGAGTCATGCTCGGTGTGAGAATCAACATGTATTAATAAAACCTAACGATTGTTCCTTGAAAGATGCAACCATAAAACATTATGTGGGGAATACGTATGTATGCCGACCCAAGTAAATGAGGATTAGGACTTAGTTTAGGAAAGAATCCCAGGAACAAGGTCTATAAAGGTATATCTTCTTTATGGAGATTTAAATACTTAACATAGGGCTTACTCCTGAGAAGGATTCCCAAATTAGAGAGGGACTAATGATTGAGATTTAATTCATGAGAAGGAAGCCCAAATCAAAATAGATTGGGACTTGAGACCTGGGGCTTATTCCTGAGAAGGAGGCCTAGGTTAAAGAAAAATTATGACTTGGGATTACTCCTAAAAATGAGGCCCAGTTTAAGGAAATTATGACTGGGGATTACTCATGAAAAGGAGGCCTAGGTTAGGGAAATTATGACTAGGGATTACTCCTGAAAAGGAGGACTAGGTTATGGTACTTGTTATTGGGGATTAATTTTAAAAATGAGGCCCAGGTTAGGGAACTTGTGACTGGGGCTTACTCCTAAAAAGGAGGCCCATGCCAAAAGAAATTAAGCCTGGGGATTACTCTTGAAAAGGAGTCCTATGTTAAGGGGACTTGATATTTGGGGCTTACTCCTAATGAGGATTCCTAGATTGCGGACTTGGGGCTTACTCCTAAGGAGGATGCCCAGATTGGGGACTTGGGGATTACTCTTAAAGAGGATGCCCAAATTGGGGATGTGGGGTCTACTCCTAAGGATGATGCCCAAATTAAAGATTTTCTCATCTTAAAGGATTAGGTTGAAATGAATGAAATATCTAACCTTATTGACATAAAGTTGGTCAATCATGAGGTTTTGAGAGATGTTCCATAGAATTCCTTTCAGATAAGGAAGTCGGTGAAGGAACCATGCCATAAATGGTTTTGAAGAGGGTTTCGAATGCTAAATCTCGAAGAGGAGAGGTGGATTTAAAGAAAAGAGTTGAATAGGCAGGAGGGGCACCCAAAAATAGGTAGGCACGCAAGTCCTATTTGGGTGCGCAAGTACTGGTCGCACATGTATAGTTGTGCGACACATGTGTACTTGCGCGACTGTTAACCAATAGGGTAATACTTGGGCGAGACTTGCCTCAAGTCCTTAGTATTATCCCTAAAGGCTTCTAAAAGGGCGGCGAATAAGTTCTGTTGAAGGGATAAGATGGAACTCTAGTGTCTTCATTTCCCTTAAGGGTTTGACACTTAGGTTCTCAAGTGTTGATGAATTTCAACACTCAGGCATTATTCCACCTCTTTATATCTTCCATTCTAGGTAAGAAATTACCTTATAAGTGTTCGAAAGACTTCAAGTAGAGACTAGGGTGCCGAGAGCTTAAATATAACTTTTGGATTTTTTTGTCCTCGAAATGGAGGGCCCACAGGGGGTATTTATTGGCCATTGAATACCTTGGGCGAAAATAGAATATGGCGTGCAAGTCACCTGCGCGTCCAATATGTGGCGCACAAGTATACTTGCACGACCATAGTGAAACTTGCACAATCCATGTTTAAAGAATTCTGTGTTCATGCCTTTTTTAATTTGTGATTTTCTTCAAAGGATGAATCTCTTTGTGCTTAAGGTATTCCTCTTTTTCATTCATTATAATCGATAACGGAAAGGAGCGTCAACAATATTCTAATCAATCATCTCATATTTCCCTTTTCACATCACAATATGATGTATAAATAATTGATGTAATTTTATTCATCTTTCCTATGTTTTACTATTATATTTTATATTATAATACCATCCATCATTGAGTCCACATTCTACATTGTTTTTTTACCTTGATTACTTTTTTATTCGGAAAAAACTTAAAAACCTAGTTCGTTATAAGGTAAATTATCATAAAGGTGTCTAATCCAATAATATTTGAAATAAATGGCTCAATGACTAAACTCGTATTCATCATCTCAACATTATTTTCATTTTGAGTATATTTATATAAATATACCTAAATCCATGTAATCATCCATGATATTAAAATAATCAATATGACAAGTCATAATTTAATGATGGATTGAAAATGTTTATTCCTTGAATATGGTATCCATATTTATTTTTCATTGTCATATTGAAGCGGGTACACTTCTCACTTTATATATAATCAAATTTGTTTATAATTTATCGATGGTTCACTCATCATAGTATTGTTCCTTAATTATGTGGGGAATTATATTAAGTTTATCATGTAGTATGCAAATTAATTTTAGCATTATAGTTAAATCATGAAGGATTTTCCATTGTTTTGAGTCAAACTCACAATTATATTTATATGTAGCAGACATTATTTCATTGATTCATTTTACCAATCTATAACTCATTAATATAATGATTGATATTTTTAAACATTAATATATAATTTTTTGTTAATTTTGTTGATGTCATGTAGTATATTCTAGATTCTAAACACCATATTTTTTTTCCAAAAACTCATATAAACTCTTCCTCCTACAGTGAGAAAACTAACACTTTTTTTACTCTCGCATTGGATTTCTTAATACTATCATCAAAATTGATAATATAATTTTTAATACTTAACATTAAAGTATATTTTATGGATATCATGGAGTTTCATCTTGATTATTATATTCATATTTTTCATTCCTAACCTACTTTCAACACCTTTACTCATATAGATAAATGTAAAACATTGTGATCTCTCTCATTGAATTATTGAATATTATTACCACGTGATGAATGATTTTCCTAAATATTATGAATTTTTGCACCATTATTTTTGATTTTATTAATTTATAATATAAGTTATTGAATAAAGGGAACCATCCTATCAATCATAATTCAGGATCCTTTGATCTTAAATAATAGAAATCATATATTATTTTCATTATTTATATCTACTACAGACTAAGAAAATTAAAATATAGTTGTAATTTAATGAAATTTTATGTCACTGAGAATACTTGGAACTTCGTATAGAAGATTCTTATACCTTATGATAGGTCTATAAGAGAGTACTCAACCCCTAATATGTGGGGGTGAATCAATGGTTGGAGAGAATACCAAGCTCAATCTCCATTATCATATCATTTGTTATTTTGATTTTATATAAATAATTATTATTTGTTTATGAGATATAGATAATAAAAGTGTACACAAAACAAAGGGGAAATAAAATTTCCAAGGGATCATAGTATAAAGAAGTTATTACATAGTGAAAAGTGTTCAAATCCTTCTATGACCATTCCTATTTTGTTTTAAATATGAAAATATAATGTATAAAAGATATGGCCATGATATCATATAAGAATAATAAATAACGAGTTCCAACATTTCGATCTATCATTTCCCCCCCAATTATTGATTTATTTCCTAAATTATATCCTCAATATCATTGTTCATTTAAATAAAAATACACATCTTGTTCTACATAAATTAATTTAATTTTATTTGGGTTTTGTCTATTTATATGGATCTAAATTCTGAATAACCTTGTTCAGGTAAGAATATTTTAAATTATGAATTCTTAGAACAATGTGTGATGTTAATACCATAAATTCCACTAAATTATTGATAGGATGATTTTGTTTTTTTTAAAATAATATATACCTTAAGTACACAATGCATATATTTTGGGAGTTTTTTACAAAAATTATAATAAATTGGATATATAGGATTCAATGGAAAAAAGATTCAAAGGATGATTTCACACTAACGGACAGTTATTCAAGCGTATTTCACTATGTCATTGCTTGAGTTATTATATTATTAATTTTTTTATATGTATTATTATATATTTATATTTGGAGGATTTTTATTTAAAATCCATTAGTTTAAAATTTTTATTATCTTCATTCAAAAATGTTTTATCAGTGAAATTATTGGAATAATAATTATTTCCTATTAGGTTCAAGTACAATTTTGTTTAGGGAAATTATTTGTGTGTAATAATCTGATAAAATATTATATTGGGGGTTGATAATCATGTCACCAACATTGATTAATCCTAGGGTTAGTACTTTTGTCTAATGATCATTTAGATCATGTAGGTTATTGAGTTTTCAAACATTATTCCCTTAGGAAATTGTATTGATCCTCAAACTTATTCAAATTAATATATAAGAATTTTATTAACAGGAACAGTTATATCCATAAATAATATCTTTCAATGTAGTTTATTTATTATTTTCTAGAATATCATTTCATATATTTATTTTATATATGGTCTCATTTTTTTGGTTTATTTAACATAGTTATCTATTAACAATTGTGTATATTATTTCCATTGTCTTTGTTATAAATTATTCTATGAGTTATTCAAAACATTTATAATATAAAAAATATATTACTTATACCATGACAAAAATTTACATTTTTTATAACATTATTTAATTTCTCAAACTTAGGCTTCATTACTAGATCAAAATTTGTTATCAAATAATATCACAATACTTATTCTTTTTAATAACATGTATTATGGAAAATAATTTTCAATGGATGGTTCTCTATAAATCAAATAATTTGTGATCTTAAATCTGAATCATATATATATCTTTATTCATTTTGTATTCGAATATTTATGATATAATATGGAATCATATTTTATTAATACTATATTTTATAATTACATAATGTTGATAGTATTGTATAAGGCTCTAGAAACACTAATTGTAATCATTATTCATAAAGAAAAAAATATGTTTAAAATTAATATTTGTTTTTGGTAAAATCATTTGTGTGATATACATTGAAACATGTATAATCATGAGTATTCTTGTTGTACATCAAATAAGGAAAATATTACTCATTTTTTAATGTGAGTGATTATTGAATCATAGAGAACTCTGTAAAGGTGGCTTGGCCGAGACCTTCTCTCTCTAGGTTTCACAAATTAAGGTTTTTCAATGGAGGGGAAATCGGTTGATTCCTTCTTTCCACAAGGTTGGTTAAATTCTTACCGAAACAATAATGTCCAGGTGCGCTTACCATATTACAGATCTACGACGGCAGTGAAGATTGATTCAACAGCGGGGATGGCTGCGGACGGTGCGAATGGCACAGACATAGTAGATGCATCTGTAGTGTTTGGGAAGAACTCAGAAGCATCGAGTGCGACTAACGCGTGTGGAGCGATAGTGAGGTTCGATGCAGTTGGCATCAGGATTCTTACTTCTGGGGAACCTGTTTTGGGAGGCGTTAGAAACGCGACTACAATGGTGGTGGATGGCGCAGATGGCGTGAGGATTGCAACGGACGACGCGAGCGGTGCGGGCAAGGCGATAACGTCCGATGAGTTCGGTTTCAACACAGAAGATAAGGGGGTTCTAGATCCACGCGGAGCAGTGATGGAATTTAGGGTGGTTGGTGCGATCGGTTTCGCTACTACAGTTGGTGTAGGCGGCGCTTTTAGGGAGGCTGCAACGGTGGCTACCGACAAGGGCAACCCAAGGGCGGTGGTGTCTGATGCGGGTGGTGAAGTTCCTGAGGAGAGCAGTGGTTCTCCTGAGATGGGTATATCTGCTAAACGCTCCTCTGCGAATCTCATCATGCTTTTCCCCACTGAAGATTTGAAAATCCGAGCATGGGTTTTTGGTTCCATCGCGCTCAAACCTGGAATTATTCACTAGTGTGAATGGGATAAGAAGTTCAATCCCTTGGAGGTTTGTAACACTACAACCCAAATTTGGGTAAGTGTTTATGGGATAAATTGTATACTCTGGCATCCTAAAATATTGTATGATATTGCTTTATCTAGCGGCAATCTAATTAAAATTGAAAAGGAAACAGAGATAGCTCGATTTGGTCACTTTTCTAGGTTCTTGGTTGAGGTTAAACTGGGATCGACTCTTTTTGAAAATGTAATGCTTTCAACTGATGATGATATTATTGTACTAAATATTTTTTATGAAAAAATGCCTAAATTCTGTAAGGACTGCACTGTTATTGGTCATGACTTATCTTCTTGTTGACATTCCATTATTTGCACCTTTGGTGCTTTCTATGGTCATAATGTGATTAATTGTCTCAAGAAGAGAAAGAATGAATCTACTCAGAAAACTGATATTCCTTTGTTGCAGCATGAGAATGGAAAAGATCTTTGCAAGAGTATTGATGGTCTGGGTATTACTGTTGACTTTACTAAGAAGAAGAAAGAGGCAGATGGTGCTGCACATGAGGAGACAACTAATCAACTAGTTGATGGGAAGGGTGATCTCCCAAGTGACTCACCTCCTGTATATGCCTCCACCTCTAAAAATAAGATGAAGTCTTGGGATGACATTTGTGCGGAAGGAGGGAAGGTTCACAATGTTAATGCTTCTAGCAAAGGAAAATGTGTGGTTTCACAACAATATTGTTTAACTCTAAAATATGACGACTCGTCTACAGAGCAAGTTAGAGAAGAAGTCCAACTTTAGATGAATCATCAACTCTCACATAAAAATATGGATGCCTCCGGTAATCGAAATGGGATGCATGTTTCAAATTCCGATGCTCCAGTCATATCTAAATCTTTTCATACTACTTCAAAGCTGGTAGTGGATGATGAAGGATTCCAGCTTGTCTACTACAAGAAGACACAGTCATCGGTTGTTACCCCACCAGTGGTTGGGCTGTATATTGAAGGTAATAATGATTCTTCCTGTAATAAGACTATTCAGGATACTAGTGAGATGCAGGGCTCAATTTGGAGCTCTCTTGATGAGAAAACGCACCATGAGACTATGGATCGGGATAATGCAATAGAGGTAGAGGGAATGTTGTCTCCAATGACCAAAAATGGCTATCCTGATAAATGAAAAGAAAGAAAACAGGATAGCTCTGACTCTGAGAGCACTGATTCTGAGACATTTTATGAAAGGCTTCAATCTCTCTCAAGTAGGGTGAATTCAAGCAGGGGGAGATCGAGAATTCGGGGATGAGGTCATGGAAGGGAAGAGCTGAATGAACTTCAAGAAAAAGAAAGGAGGCTAAGCGAGCGACTGGTGAAAAAATTAAACTAATAGTTTTTGTTTTGGGCTTTTACTTATTTTCCCGTTATCCCTCTTTAGTCCCTTTCTTTTACTTTATTTTAATAAAATAGGCCTATCCTCTATCTTTTTAAAAAAAAATGGAGAACTCTGTTATAAGAAAACTACCAGCATTGTTATTTTCTAAAAAGAGGCTAATTTTTATAAATGCACCACAGGTTCATCAAAATAATGACTACCATATGATAAGTTGGTGAGGAATAAATTGTAGATAAAAACACCCATAAACAAATTATTGATATACATCCCAAAGTTTGAGATTTGAATAGAATTATGTGTGATGGTACATTGATTATTTATAAGTTAAATCTATATAATCATGTTATGACATTTTATAAATATAAAAACCATCTAATGTGATATTCTAGGAAATAAATAAATATATTTATTTTTATTTGATACTAATACATCTATATCTACTACATCTAAAAATATATTTCAGATAATTATAAAAATTATTTAGATGATAATGAAGAGAAATGTACATGTAAATCCCTAAAATTCTAAAGTAAAACATTTTATTCAATAAAGATTTTGACACTCAACAACAAGTATATAAATGAAATATATTAACAATATACATTAGAATATATTTACAATCGTAAGTAAATATAATATATTATACATCAAATAATGCACATAACTTTGAGTTAGATTGAATTACATGTAAGAGAGATATTCTTAAACATATTGTATTTCATGAAATATTGAACTTCCATGATAGCTTCTATTAGACACAAGATCCACCTTCCAAGATAGTTTGTGTTGTACTCAAGACTGAGTTTCATAAAATTACAATATATTACTAAAATGTTATTGTTAAATAAAATATGATATAACCTAGATTTTATGATTATGGTTATGGATATTATTAACTATATTATGAAAACTTATGTTTGATATAAATATTAAATGAATTCATTGGTTACCAATTAATGAGAAATTAAAATAAGAACCAATTGAATAAAAAATAAAATATTATTATTTTTATGATTTCAAATATGTGTTGTCTTAATAATCACCATTAATTAAAATTAGTGAATTATCATAATTAATTATATATATTTTATATTCAATCAATTTTTTTACATTCATACATTGGATTTTATAGGAATAAGATAAGAACACACTCTATCTTGCACATAAACGTATATATTTTTATAAAGTCAATTTTAATGCCATTTGATGAAGAACCAATTTTAAATCATAATTTTGAAAGATTAATTAATTAAATATGATACAATATTCATAATTGTGTAAATCAAATCATACTAATTAGGTTTTAGTGGTTTTTTGATATTTTTATGATACATTTATTTTTTTAACCTATAGTTCAAATATAGAATTATAGTTCAAAATTGTTGTTTCATCTAATTTAATTATTTGGTTAAATCATAATTTAAATTGATTTTTAAATTCAATTAGAAAATAAATTTATTAATAATACAATTTATTTAATGGAAAAAAATTTCACTTTAAAATAAATTATAGAAACATAGAATACATTATGACGTTTATACTTTAAAACCCATTATCCTCATATCGCATGCGAGATTAAATTTATGTCAATTTCTACTACTTATATGATTGAAAATTTTCCAAATGGATTCCATAATTTTAATTATAAAAAATTATTATTTCTAATAATAATTTCTTTTGACAAAAAAAATTAGTTAGAGTGATTAAAATTAATTACAATGATTAACATTAAATGAAGATTAATAAGGTACTAAACCATTACCTTATGGCCCAAAAATAATAATACACATGTCCAAGAGATATTAGATGTAAATATTTATAATATATAACCACTTGAATCATAATTTAACCATTATACGAGCCACTTACTTTACACCCCCCGAGATATTGTGAAATATCATTTTCGAATTAATTTAATCTTTTTACATTTTTCATTTCACGCATCTCTAAAAATTCTTTTTATTATTTTTTTATCACTAAAACAAAGATTAATATCCCATGGAACTATCTTGGAATAAGTTATATGGAACTAAATATCTGTGTGATACATGGAACATCAACTCAGTGTACGTTACACGCAAGCACGACTTGGTGTAAGGTACACACAACACTGATATTTCTACAATATATCATTTTATTTTTATAATTATTTAAATGATAAAATTATAACCTATCCATTATTAATTTTAATATAATTTATAATAACTAAATTTAAAATATTTTTTATTATGGTTTTATATAAATAATTCTTATTGAAAGAGAAAGACATAATTTTTTTTGAAGACCTCATAGGTTTAAAAATAATATTTTCATAAATAAATTACAATACATGTCTTTATATTTAGAATAATAAAATTGTTTTTATAATCATATCGATAGTTTTTTTTATAGAATAAAAATTATTTTATAATTTCTAATTAAAAAACTATATTTGGTTGAATTTTTGGTATTTTTTCAAAAAACAATTTTTTTAAGAATAATAAAAATATATTTCATTTTCGTTAATAAATAACTTTTAATTTAATTAAATATTAATGTTAAATTATACATTTAATTTTTTTAAGATAAAATTAGAAAAATAATAAATCTATTTATAATATTTAGGCCGTTATTATAAATTTCATTTTCAAATTGAATATCAAAACTTTCAAAACATTTGATGATTTCTCTATGTTAAAATCTATTATTTCGTATCGTTTTTATGATTTTACATTAATATTAATTTTTAAAATTAACTGAATTGAATATTATAAGTACGAATAATAAATTTTAATCATTATAATATTTATTTTCTACTTATCACATGTTATTTTTTTACCATAATTATTAGTAAAGGAGATTCGAATTTATCAAATCGAATAAGGTCAAATTAACATTAATTTGGGACAAAACATTAATCATTAGGGGAAAATGACCTATATTCTTTTAAAAAACCTGTTTAATGGCCATATTTCTACCATAAGCCTTACATTATTGATTTATTATGAGTTTTTATGAGTTTTATAAGGTAATAACATGTGTACACCTAACATTTTTCATACATTCCACGTGTATCCTTTTCCTTCCCTATAAAAGGACCACCTATATCCCACTACATAAATCCTCACAAAACTCATAGGTTAGTCCAAGGTATTCCCGAAAAAAATTATCAAAATCCCTAATTTATTTCTATTATCTTATCCTTTGGCATAAATAAATCCAATTATGACTTTTGGCACCAAGAAAATTGTGTTACTTGGTTAAGATGTAACATATTCTCTCAAGCTCCTTCCCTCTATTTTCCTTATCTACCCACTCCACTCTCCCTATTCCATGATTGTATAGCAAAAAAAATCTTAGAAATATACTAGGACTATTTTATACTATTTGTTTACAAACACTTACAAACAAATCCATCAAATGGGTAATGAACATACAATTTATGTGTTTGATGAACTACTACCTTACAAAACGATGATTGTTCATTTTCAATTATCTTTTGTCATGGTGGAAATTAAAATGTCAAAAATGTCTATATATTTAACATATAATATTTATTATGTCATTAGGCTTATTCTACCCTTTTTACAACACATGTATATTTATATTCCATTTTCTGTTTATATCATAATTTCAGTTTAGAATGTGTGGACTACAACCCCCCTCAATGCAATTTTATTTTTCCATACACTATAATGATTTTATTGAGAATGTTTTTAGTAAATATATATGATATATATGATATCATAAATCTTATATATATATACATATAAGTCTTTTACATTATTTCATCATAAAAATTATATGTAGATAGTGTTCACGTATATGTATGTCCTACATTATCTATGAATATTGTATTCCTTTTCATACATATGTATTCTATATATTATTATAACACACTTATAAAATATTTAGATGATATTTATATATTTTTTACATTATGTAAATCATGATATAAACATTAGGACCATGGATATAAAAAATTAAGACACATGTAGAAAACAAATTGAATATTACCTAAAGCGTAACCATAACATGAAATTTATAACAAGTAGTTCATAAAAAGACATAATAAATTAATATATGGAATTATATATAATAAAATTTGTTTTAAAATAATTTTAATAATTTTATATTTATTATAAAGGATGTTTTAATGAATACGATGAGAGTAATGACACAATGTTTGGGGATTTCTTCTCACTTTTTATTTTAGTGAGATGAATACTTTATTCACCACCCATTGATTTTGTGTGTTCTATGTAATACCCTTGGATATATTCAAATATTAGTATAATTAAAATTATGGGTATTTACATTACCTTTTTAGTATCATTATTTCATGGGGTTTATGATTTAAAATTTTCAAAATCCCTTAAATAACATTGTCTCAGTTTTCCATCTTAGGGACTCCTGTTTTGTTATGCACCTAAATAATTTTTTTAGGTTTATATACATCCTTTTTACATGTTATATCATAAATATACATATTTTTATTTTATTTTTTGTTAATCATAATTTACGTTTCTTATATTTAGAGAATGATCCCATGTAACCAAGTTGTAAAAGTTTATTGAGACAATCTCATCACATTTGGAGATTGTTAATGATTAAGCTCGTTTAATGAATTATTATGATATGTATCTCAAGAAAAATTATTATTTTCCATATAATATATTAATTACCAATATAACCATTTATTAGTACCATTTAACAATATTGTGTACATAATATAATTAATAAGGTGTTTCAAAATACATAATTTTTCCTCTCCACGGTCGAAATTCCATATACCATTAGAACCATTTTTATAAAAAGGGTTTACTGGAATATTATACCAATATCCTATGATAATTAAAATATACTTCTATATTTTTTTAATTTTAAAATGATTATATGTAAATCACCTTGTGACATTCTGATTGAGGCATTTTTTATTATTAGTACTGTGCAAATGGAATGTAATTTTTTACCTCAGATGATATGTATTGATTTTCCCACCATCAATCCTTTGATGAATTCGTTTCATTATTAATGGTTAATTTATAAGAAAATGATTATAAAATGGATTTTCAAATTAATTTTTTCATGAATATTTTTATGTTTATATGTAATATTGTATTCAAATGTTTTCATGTCTTAAATATACTTTTTATATGAATAAAGTATACATAACTCAATAATGGTTCTAAAAACATCCATCCATGTTTTATTGCATCTATTATAATAACTGTTTATGTTACTCATTCCCCTCTTGGAAATTATCCAAATGTTCTTTTCATATTCTTAATATAATGGTTTATGTTTTGGTTGAATGATGATGAAGATTCATGTTTCACTTCCATGGGTTTATACTATTGAAATTCACTTCATTTCATGTGTAATATTTTCATAAAGAGATTATGAAAACTATGTATTTTTATATGATCTTATGAAATTTTAGTGTTACCCATTTCATTTCATGGGTTTTTAGTTTTTATTTTTAAATCCTATTTATTTTTATGTTTAATGATAAGATAAATGTTTTATTATCTAGTGGCACATGTATGAATGATTTTATTATTATATGTGCGGGACCTATATCTACCTCCAATGAATTGGGTAATGATAAGTAGAATATGGTCTTAAAGGGTGCATGGGTTTTATCCCATGCTCGAAAATTGGGAGGTACATGGGTTGTAGCCCATTCCTATTAGAAATGGTATACACAGGTTATAGCCCATTCTTGAAAACCTGAAGGTACATGGGTTATAGGCCAAGAAAAAAAGAAAGTGGGTATGTGGGTTTTTTTCTTATGCCTAAAAACAATAAGGTACATGGGTTGTAGCCCTATCCAAAATTAATGTGGGTATACAGGTTGTAGAACAAGCCCAAAAACAAAAAGGATCATGGGTTGTTTCCAAAGCCTACAAGAATGAGAGTATATGTGTTGTAGCCCAAGACCTAATACATGAACGTTCATGGGTTGTAGCACAATCCAAAAAGTAATAGGTTAGATTGGTTGTTAAAAAATACCGACATCTGGTACATGGGTTCTATCCCAATCCTAACATGTTATAACAGTCTTGTTAGGTAGCCTTGACATAAATTTTTTTATTCTTATATGTACGCCAAAAATCATATGTCTCATTAATTATTTATGATTTCATGTCTCATGATGTTTATTTCTTTATGATTCATGTCTTATGAACTACTATGATTTATTCCATAACTCCGGTTTATGATCCATTCTACAAATTTTATGATCTCCTAATGTTACAATCACATTCTATTACCCCATTGTTCATGTCGATGCTTACACCTTTCCCTTGTTTACCATTACTGAGCATCTGAGCTCACCAATTTTTATGTTTCCTTTTCCTATGTTATGAATAAATTTTTTAGGTTGATGTAATAAATTTGGAGATATTAGTGGGATATTTTAGAGATCATTCAGTAAGTTAGAATATTTTGTTTTCCATTTCTATAAACACACAACATTATTTTGGTCCTTAAGAATGCATTTCCATAATTTACTAAATATTCATATAAAATTATATAATATCAATGAAATATATTCTGGGGTCGTTATAGTCAAAATCAAATGAGAGGTTTAATCTTCCATTGGATAAAATAATGATAAATATTTAGTGATAACCCTATTTATATATTTATGGATATGTTTATGGATTTTACTAAGGATAAGTATATGGGTGAGGTAATGATTAAGAAAATGTCTTTTAATTTTGATAATGGATAATGTGAGTGGATTCCTATAAACAAATCAATGTCTAGATACTAAAAGTGTATCTGTATTTGGAGTAGATGTAACATGGAGTAAAAACTTTTACATGATGTTTTAGGCCTAGCTTCGGGCGATCCATTACATGAAAATATGCATTGTTGAACACAAAGTGTGAAAAAACTTGGGGGACATGCTTTGAAAATTAAAATACTATTGATGAACCATTTTGAAGGATTTTAATAGAATATAACTATTAATAAATTTATATAATCCTAAGGTGTAAATTATGAAATGGTAGGTGTAATTATTTAGATATCCAATATGTAATTTTTCATTATTATGTGGATTTCTTTTATGATATGTGTTTCTCACCCATGGATTTATGGTTTTATTCAATAGAGATAACTCTTAGGTACATGGATAAAATTGAATGTTTCATATGTGTAATGTATGGCCATTATAGAAATTAATTTTGCAAGTGGATATTTCAAAAAGGGAATCAGGAATGTGGTGTGATTATTGGATATACTTTTGTAGATAAAGAGTATGAAAACCACATGTGAAAGGTATGTGATTTTCTTACGGTATTATTTACATTGATAATTAGAATAATGATTAGATTTTGGATAAATGACCTAATTAAATTGCCCATATTTCATATTATCAAAATGACATATTAAGGAATTATTTTATAATTTCAGGGTAATAGTTTAGGTATAATGATGGATTAATGACATACTTATGTTTTGGAAATAAAGATTAATATTATATGACTACTGAAATATATATGTATTTTTAGAATAATTAATCATTATGTATTTAAAAAGATATGTTTAATGGTGATGAAGACATTGAGAAGTTATATTTTTTTATGGGAAGATGACCCTTATGGTGATCATGATTTTGAGAAAATTGTGTATCTCATGGAAAATGAGATGATTAATCTGGATAATGTAATGCAAATTGCACTGATTTCCTGGGATCTAATTATTTCACATATGAAAAATTAGTCTATGTAATCATAAAAGATGTCTAAAAATTATTAGAATTTATAAAAATATCCAATAACCATTAGAATAACAAAGAATTCATGTTTTAATATAGTATTTATAGTAGTTTTCATTATTTCCATGTTTCAAGAGAATATATGATAAGGGTATTCAAATATTTGGAATGAATGTTTGAATTTATAGTATTTTATGGACCTTAAGATCCTATAAAATTTCATTTTTTTACTTCATTCAAAAATATTAATTTTTAATGAACAAGAAAACAGATTGAAGAACTAATAAATTCTGATATTTTGTGAATATAAATATATCATGTAAATATACATCGGTAGTAAATGAATTCATTATCATTATATAAATTATCTTAAAACAAATATTTTTTCCTAAAACCATATTTTTTTTGGAATTGGTTGCATTCTAAATAATCACAGATTTCTGGATTTGATGAACTCAAATTCATTTTAATCATTCTATTTTTGGTGATTGATGACCTGAATCACCCCAATAAATATTTATGTTTTTCCACCAATTATGTACCTCTACATTAAATTTATATTCTCATACTTTGAGATCTAGTTATATATTATTCCATGTGACCCTTGAACATCCCATTATCTCTTTCCTAGATGATTTGTTAACCCTTCTCAATATGTGAGATTTCAGAAAAGAAAATATAATAAAATACATCACCATGATCGAGTTTAAAGTGTGATGAAAAAATAAAATTAAGATCGAGTGAATTTAATACTTAAAATTTATAATGTATATTTTTTTATTCAATAAAGTTAATGATATGAAACAACACATGTAAAAATGGAATATATTAACCAGATACATTACAATTTACTTGTAATCACAAATAAATAAAATATATTTTATATCTTCTAATGCAAGAAACATGATGTTTTCTTATGTTACATCCAACATAGACTATCCATTTTATCGTTCACTAAATGAAATATCTAACATCCATGATATATTTTGTTCCATGTAAGAATGACCCTTTGTGACAACTTACGTTACATGCAAGATATAGTTTCACACAATAACAATATATTATTAAAGATTTATTATTTAATATATTATGATAAAACCTAGATGTTATGTTAGTGTTTATAAATATTATTATCTAACATAGGAAAATGTTTGGTTTATATAAATTAAATATGAATTCATTGGTTACCAATTAATGAGATATAAAATTAATAACCAATTAGATACAAAAAAATTATTTTTATTTTTAATCTTCCAAAGGAGTGTTTTCTTAAAAAAAATTAATTAAAATTAGTGAGTTATTTTATTGAAATATATATGATATATATTAAATGACATATTTTTCATATTCATCCATTAGGTATAATGGTTTAAGATAAGAACAAAATCTATTTTACATATAAAACCTATATTATTATAAATTTAATTATAATTTTTTTAATAGAGAACCCATTTTAAATATAAATTATTAAAAATTATTTTATTTAACATGTCAAAATAGTATTAATCTTTTAAATCAGAACACAAGTGTTAGGATATAATGAATATTTCATATTTTTCTGAAACATTTTATTTTTTAACGAATACTTAAAAATTATGAATTTTAGTTCAAAACTATTTTTTCATCTTATTTATTTATATAGATAAATCATATATTAATTATTTAATGTAAAAATGTATCATATTTTTATCAATGATTAAAAATTATTTCATTGGAATCAACTTTATATTGAAATTGTCTATAAAAACATAGCAATCCTTCGGATGTTTATACCTTAAAAATCTACAAAGTCGTCCGGCCTGCGTGGTAAAATATAAATAAATTTAAGCCACATCTACAATTGAAAATTTTCAAAATTTATTCCACGTTTTAAATATGAATAATTTTTAATTTATAATAAGAATAAAATATTTTTATGAAAAATATAAATGAAATTTATTAAAATTAATTACAACTATTAAGGTTAAATTGTTATTATTAAGGCACAAAACATTAACCTTGAGGGAAAAAAGACCCATAAACTTGTCCAAGGGATATTGGATGGTACTATTTCTACCCTATATCGAATTGTATCAAATATTACCATTATGGTATCCACATTACATTTGAAAAAAAAGCATGGAATTCCTTTATAAAAAATTTAAAAGAGTGACATTCATCCTCAAGTATAGAATGACCACATATCCTCCCACATTATCATAAATATCATGATTATTTGGGTAAAATAATATGTACCAATATATCTCTTAAAATTACCTAAAATCTTTATAGGAGATTCCACTTTAGAAAAAATACATCCAAGTATGATTTTGGTTTATTCTAAAAGTGATTAACTGAATCCTAGGTAACAACTTTGCTTAAGATTTCACTTTTTATTTATATTATCCAAACCAAATACACTTATTATTAAAATGATATATATAAAATAATAATAACTTTACTATCAATTTTTATTATAATTTTTAATCCTATACATACAAACACTTTAATCTAATGGGTAACAAACATACTGTTTATTTGTATGGCGAACTAGTGCCTCAAGAAACAATGATTGTTCATATTTCCTTTACCTGCTCTCATGGATGCCCATAGTATAGAAAATATAATTATATATGATATATATTTTATTTATTATAAATTTATACTTTTTTAATACTTTTATAATACATACCTTTAATATAATCTATTTCATGTAAAACCAAATCATCGTTTGTACCAGTGTGGCCTATCGCCCCATAAAGCGATGTGATTCATTCACACAATAAATAGAACATATAAGTGATTATTATAGCTAAACATAGACATAAAAAATATATATTTGTTATTCATGACATAATTACATTTTTGAATATATATATATATATATACATTTGATGGTCTTACTAGGTTAAATACCTGGATAGGGGCTGAATCAGGGTTTGATGGATTAAAACTATCGCCTCTTCAGATATAGATTTTTTTATTAAAAAACAGAATTCAATTATTATCCCATAGTAATTTATGAAATTAAATGAAACAATTAAATGAATAAATAAATTTTACTTGGTTTACCCTCACTTGCCTTTGTCTAAGGAGCATACAATGGTGATTTGATGATGTACCATATCCACTAAGGCTCACTACCAAAATACAATGTTAAGGAGAGATCATTTCATTTCATATTATAACATACTTACATGGTTTAGGGTAGGATCACATCATTTCCATGGTTCACTCCCTATTCTTATTTCTCTGGCTCACTATCCATAGAATGGTTCATCGCCTTCCACTTCCTTTTATCACCCCCCTTGGAACGAGATCCACTCACAGTTTTTGAACTTGTAGGTCCCTTAATTATCTCTAATGAATGCATCCTAAACTATACATATATACCCAAAATGTTTCAAATTTCATCCAAATGATAAAAAATCCATTAATATTGAGTTATTGAGATACTTATATCTTACACACATCCTTTTATTTCCTTATGAAAATCATTTTCACTTTGTGTGCAACATCTTCCATTATTTTGTAAAACAAACTAAGGTGAAACATTTATGTTTTGCGCAAAAAAACCACTTATTATTTAAAACTCTATTCTTATGTGTAACTACCTTTGGGAATAATTCTTTCATGATTTAGAGCCCCAATTTTATCTAATGTTGAGATGCTAAAATGAGGGGGTAGACACCTATTTATAGGCATTTATATCCCTATGTGTACGTTTATAATACATCTTAAATTGTGTGTGTAAGATCCTTTTTGGTAATGTAAAACCACAATTGACATAAAATAGGGTGTTTAATCCTCCTTCACACATCACTTCATATTTATTTCACATGTTCATGTAATCTAAAATTCACGCAAAAAAAACCAATATTTTGAAAAATTCATTCCATTTAAATATTTTTATGTGATGATAAATGAACTCCAACTGTGCTCCAAATTCATATTATAAATCAATATTCTAGGAAAAATAATTTTCCCCATACCCCTTTAACCATTATAATACTTTTAGACCCAAAAATTTAGAAAATACTGGGAAATAATACCATGGTGTATACAATATCTTTACACCACCTCTAGAGTGTACATTACGTTGTATTAAATCATTCTGAAAAAATATCAAAAATGTATTTGGATATCTACAAATGATCTTGGGAACTCAATTTTTATATAATCACAATCAGCCTAAAACACCACAACGTTACCTTGATGGATTTTTCCCATCAATATCCCCCATTGTGTTTGTTAACAATTCTTCTAATTTTGAAATATCATTAACAGATCTTCTATATACTATAAAAATTCGCTTCATTTGATTCCAATAAAGATCAATGACTTTCATAACACACACTCTACACCCACTTGAGCAAACCTAGACATGAGAAACAAGAGTAGTATAAAAATTTCATAAATGAAACACTTAATTATAAAACAAATATTCTCATTCTTCAAGCACTCCATCTATCATGATAAATATCTTTTTATCAATCACATTCAGAGTCATCAGATTTGAAACCCCCGTACATCACTAATTCAGTTATCATGCATTATAATTCTTAAATATATTCACGCTATTCTCTTATAACCATGACCATGAACTATTTCATCATATGAACTAATTTTCATCATGTCCCAAAATAACTTCCCCTATGTCACTGAAAATAGTATCTGATTCTCATAATGTCTCAATTAACTCATTTTATACCCTTTAAAAGCCACAATTTCTCACCAATTTTCAATGAACCCATTGGTAACCCCTTTATATTATACAATAGAATAATGATCATAGATTAGTACATTAGGAAAAAATAAACCATACCTCCGGGAGAAGGGGTCCCACATTAACACATTTTCAATAGTCGGGAGTTGAATGAACTCCTAGAACCGGTCAATGACTTTCAAACACTTTTTGGGTATGACCGTTTTCAGAATTTCTACAACCCGCTATATTATTGTCACATACTCCAAAATCACCAGCCCATGCTATACCTTCTCTGTAATAAAATAATGTTTGATTTAAAATAAAAATTTTCTTCAATGTTGGACTTAATATTTGTTAAGAATTATAGAACAAGAATTATCAAAAGGAATTATGATTAGGTACATAACATCAACTCACATATTATCATGATTTTATTTCATCCACAATTATTGTATGCATGATTGAGTAT
Organism: Viscum album; assembly: GCA_963277665.1. Lineage (NCBI taxonomy): Eukaryota > Viridiplantae > Streptophyta > Magnoliopsida > Santalales > Viscaceae > Viscum > Viscum album. The sequence continues at coordinate 853,195,916 of OY728145.1, forward strand.
CATCAATATATTCAACTTCTATGATACTCAATTAAATGAAAACATTTATCTTCATCATCCATGAAATACAAAATCAGAAAAGATATAATTCACCACTAGTTTATTATTTTCTATCATCTACTAAACCATCTCAATATGCATATTTTAATCCAGATAACTCTTAATAAGAATTTTGATTATAAATCTAACTAAATTCCACAATGCCTTTGATATACAGAATCATTATTTTCACAATTGGAAAGTAGGTTTTTATGGGATTTCATTGAAATACCATGGATTAGAATGTGTTAAAATAGTACCAGGTCTTATAAATATGAACTACAATACAAACCAATTAAATTTATTATATCCGTTGATATTAACATCATTCTTGTAATCATCTCGAGAATGTTTCATCAGGGTAGCAACAAGAGATTCCAACATAATGGAATTATCCATTCCAAACCATATGAAAAACTCATTTTCATTTTTATATTGAGATATGACTTTTCAAATTTTTTTACCTAAAATACATTAAAAAAACACCAGTTCACTCATTGTTAACATTTCAAAATCACTTTTCAGGAATTCATAAAACAATATGCACTATGCATCATCTAATCCAACAAGGATTATGTTATTAAAATACACCAGCACTATAAAACTTTGTTTACTATCATTTTCAACATATATATTTTATTTAACATAACCAAAATGAAATCATATATTCTTCAAAAAAAAAGATCTAATTTTGAATTCCATGATCTTGGTTCATGTATCAAACCATACAGTGCATATCTCGGCTGAAAAACACTATTCTCTTCTTCATGAATGGAAAAAACATGTCTTTCAATGTAAACATTATCTTCCAAAATACCATTCATATATGATGACTTCACATCAATCAAGAAATCATTGAAAATCCTTTTCACTTATAAGGCCTAGAATAATATAATTGGGTCTATCCTTGCAATAAGTGGAAATGTTTCATCATCCATGATAAACATTATCTTTGATTACCCATTGTAAATGAGATGGAAGTTTTTCTTTTCACTGTACTATTTTCATTCAGCATATTTCGAATGAAAAATGTAGTCCTAATTGAAATCTTATTTTTTGGACTCGAAACTATCTCCCATGAATGATTTTCTCAATTTGGTGAATCACATCATTCATATCCTTAACCTAATTCTCATCTCTATATGCTTAAAAAAATATAGGATCTATATTTGATATGTAATATTCTTGATGTAGAGCATTCATCCTCCTTGCCTACACTGGCATTGTAAGATCACCAATTATTTCCTTTCTATCACTATTTACTATTGTCTTCTGTCTTTGTATGAATACCATGTTGTCCCCATCATTATCACTAACTGAATATTCTTTAGAATCAGCCTCCTGTACAAGGAGTGTCGAAAAGTTTTATCTCTTCATCAATATCCTATTTCTATTGATCATTTATTTGAAACATAATATACTCATGTTCGAATATAGATTCATCATGGATTTAAACATCCTTTTCCAGCTACATATTAGATCATTTATATGCTGTTGTTTTCTATTAGTTTCCAAGAAATATCTCCTCATATCCCTGAGATTAAAACATCATATGTTTCTCCATATTGAGAATGAAACCCTTAATTTTAATGACTCAACTGTACTTCAATGATGGATTATTCCCATACCATAGTTAATATGTATTCTTTTATTATATTGGAAATATTACCACTCTATTTGATGTGTAGGCTAATGTCAAAACGGATTATTTATAGAATTTATCATGATGGTTTTTCTCAATTAGAATTTTTATTTCCATGTAATTGATAATCTGATTTATTCTCATAACAAATCCATTCTTCTATAGAGTTTGTACTACTGATACTTGGAGTCTTATCCTATTTAATTGAGATAATCCATTACTGGGAAATTTGTGAAATCTATTCCATTATCTATTCGGATATTCTGGATTGTATAAGCTAAAATCTTCTCGACTTATATTTGATAAGTTTTTTATGAAATTGGACAAATCAAATTTTAGATTGATGAATGAAATAGATGAAATTTGTCTAAAAATCATCAATGAATAGATCATAATATCTCTTTCCATCAATATACCTTATTAAAATTGGTATGAACACATCAGTATTCACTAATTTAAGAAATTTTTATTACCTTTTCCCATTTTCTATATATGTATTTTGAATTATCTTCCCTCATTGACAAGCACCACATATATGATTATGATCAAATGATAATATAGGGAGGTATATAGTAATATCACATTTCAATAGATTATCCATTGATATTTAGCTCATGTGACCAAGACATTTATTCCATAACTTATTTTCTTCTTCCTTGGACAAAAATAAAATATCTTATTCTCCACTCACACAGTAGTTGTTTCCATTTTTATGCTTTAGCTAAAAAACAAATGCCTTTTATTTTTCCCTAATGAAAAATAAATTCTTGTAAAATTTTATGGAATGTCATGAATCACTTAATTTATTAAAACATAGTAAATTTTTATTGAGTCCTTCAATAACCATGAAATTTTCACAGCTCTTTTATTTTTACAGAATAATTTATTTTCTAAGGCCAATAATTTTTAATCCTTCACCATTACCAAGTCTTATGATAAATCAGATTTTATATATGATTCCAATTATCAAATACATATTTCATATAATATTAAAGGTGTACCCACTATCAATGATCCATATTCCAATGTGATCTAATGCTTTAAAATAAATCTCAACAAATGCTGCATCCTCATCTCTTTTCATCTTAAAATATGTTTTTTAATTAATAACCAATAGAGATTGATAATATTTATCTTCCTTAATTAATTATTTAACAACCTTATCGAAATATACATCAAACACATTTTTCATTTTCATTTCATATGATACCACTTAGAATTGTTGTTTGTGACCAATTTGGTGATTCTCTTACATTGAAATCTATGGTTGATCTATTGTATCATTCCATTGGTCTGAATCTACAACATAAAAATAACGACCCTCGAACGATATTCTAGAGTACTATAATTTTTTATGTAATTTTTTTCCTACTTTACATAGGTATCTCAGGGATATGGAACACACATTTTTTGATTTTCCCATTTTTCTATAACAACAACATCTGATGTGAGGAACATTCATGTGTGTTAGTTCAACCCCAGCTATTTTCCCTTGGGATATTTAACTCATATAATACTACGTCGTTCCCAAAACAATCTTCACTTTTGGAGTGATTTCATGAGTTATAACATTAATCATCACACCACCTTGTTTTTTATTAACCATTATAACCCCCAAATAATTTTATATGAAAATTTATTATATTATGATGGTCCTCTATACACTGATAAATCATATCGGTTTCCTAATTGATCATATTTTAAATGTCACTGTGAGATTAAAGAGTTTTTCCAAATCATTAACACTTTTTTGCAGGCTGAATAATTCCACTTAAAGTTCTTCGATACAATTGATTTGATCATTTCTAGTGTTAGTAAAACTATCAATTTCCCTTTTTAGTTATTCAATATTAACGTTGTACAAACTCTATTGATCTCTCTGGCATTGATGAATTCAATTTTTAAATTTATTCCATTATCATATAATTTTCTTCAGTCTACCGTTGCTTATAAAGTTTTGTATGGCTGTCCACTTTTTTTAATTTCATTGATTTTTCCATCCAAAAATCTATTTCTTCATGATTTTCTTCGAATAAAACATGATGATCATCTTATCCATTGACATCTATTTCTTTATTACTGATTTCTTCCCTTATTATAAAATCTATAACAATATACACCATATAATCTACTTCATTATTATTCTAGTCCTAAAATTATTTTATCATATATTTTTCTTAACTGTTATCATTTCATAAAAATATATTCCTATTATTAATGAAAATTTTAGTATTATTTTTCATGCCTTTCACATAGGTAATAGTCTTATTCCATGGAATTTCAAATTAATCCTCTTCATCTACTTAAAAGATTTTAGGGTAACATTCTACAAGATGTCCAAACATTCCACATCCAATGAATGCAAGAGGGTGTTTACCATTGATCTTTCATTTACCTATTTAAATATTTGAGTAATGGAATGACATTACCTTGTTGGTCTCATCATCTTAACATCCATCTTCAATGGTCATATTTTTCATGGTCGTGAATGAAAATTAATTAGACATCCCCTTTTCAACAACATTGTTATTCATTTCTCATTTTATATGCTAAAAGAGTATTTTTTAAGTTATCAAATGTTAGCAATGTATGATATTTATAAATTAATACAAAACATTCATATTGAAATGATGTGGGTTTTTTCACAAGACATACATAAAAATATTTATATCTTCAATAATTTCTCCAACACTACACATATCTCTCACAACAACATTTACCATATCAAAGATTGTATCAAAAAACACATATGGGTACATTTTAAAATCCACATTATTATTCCATAGAACATACATCTTTGTGTCTCTAACTTATGAGTCACCATCATAAATTATAAAAAAATTCCTCATATTGCATGTGATGACATACATGACATCACATTCCTATTAATTTCATTTGACAGGGATCCAACTAAATAATTGAACACTTTAGTGTCAATATTTTATTTCTTTCTATCTGTTTCTAATAAATAAACATCATTAATATTATAAGATATTACATTCATAGATACTATAAAGACATCAATTTCTATTGATCAGAAGTAATACTATATATGATTATTCTATAATTGATATTTTTTTATTTCCATGATTGGAAAACCTTTGTGATTAAAAGTTTCTATTTCTTCTATAGAGAGAGAACCAATGGATTTTGACCTTTCCTTCTAATACCAATTATTATTGTCTCTAGGTAAAATAAATTGAGAGGGTGGATGAAAAGGGTTAGAAGGATTAAAACTACCACATCCTTAGATCTTGGATTTCTGTTTATTAAAGCACACTCCTTTACTTATAAAATATTAATGGATGAACATAATAGAAATCATGTAGGGGAAACAATGATTTTACATGTTTCACCCTCACTGGGATACATATAAAGAGCATACAATGGTGATCTGTTGACATACCGAATCCACTAAGTCTCACTTACAAAAATATGTTTTTAGGGTAGATCAATTCTATATCCAGTCTCATTACCATAAAGTGTTTAGAGTCACCTCCCTACATTCCCAATGGTCACTCTCTATGTCTCTTTCTTTGGCACACTACTTGTTGAAAGGATCAAATTATTTCTCTTCTTTTTCTCACTGCTCTTAGAAGAGATCCACTAACATTTTATAAACTATTAGGTCAGTAATTTATCTCTAAATAATGCATCATAAACTATAGGTAGATTCATTTTAGTGTCCTAATTTCATACTCAATATAAATACCCCTTTATCACAGTTAATAAGAATCATCTATCTTTCGCACAACCTATGAGTTCCTTGAATGCAACCTTATCACATTGAAGGTAAAATTCTCCTTTTTTGGGAGAAACCAACTTCTGTGAATTTTTTTTGTTTTATATGATCTTATTGAACTTAATATAGAGAGTACATTAATTTTTGTTGGAAATTTATAAATATATATTATAATTAATCTCTCTAGATCTACCTAAAATGATATTTCAATCCTTATTTTTGAATAAATAAAATCAACCTAAAAAACACCATAATGATACCTTGAGTGAATTATTCCAAAAAAATACATATAATTTCCATTATTACCCTTTCACGTACTAAAAAGTGATAACGTCAATTTTTGACATGTGCACTACCGCCTCCTTATCATGATGTGATTCATTTTTCATCACAATATATATATATATATATATATATATAAGTTTATAGTATTAACTAATATGGTATTTATGATTTAATGATCATTCTATAATGATATGTTGTTACAAAACTTCTATTTATAACGATCATTGAAAAATATGAATGTTTCTTATGCATACGTACAACCTACCATCTCTATACTTGTAACGTCAATTAATTTTTCATAACCATTATTAATGATTGAAATTAAAATTATATACAATTTATAATAATGATAATTATTTCATTATTATAATTCTAGAGATGAAATATATTGACCCCCTTTACCATAGCTTCCTGCCAATTTAGTTTTAACACAAAAACCAAATTCGGTCAAAACAAAAGAGGTAAACATAATCTTTTATATAATTATATAGAACATAGTAATAGGTTAAATTAATGGAATGGTAGGCAAGAAAACTATTCTCAAGAAAGTATATAATTAACATAATATTATTATATTGGAATTTAATTTATGTTCCCATAAAGTAAAACCAAATGTATGGGATCTCATCTCAATTTACATTATATTTAATCATATTTGTTTTTATGCGCCTTGTTTGTTTTATATTATGTTTGTACTATATGTTAAAATGATATATCAAGAATATACTTACTCTAATTATATTATTATATTAATTTAATTATATACTTTCATGAGGAATATGGTTTAAAAAGATTCAATGTGATATGGGACACTTTAGAATGTTGAAAAATTATTTTCCATGTCAATATTTCTAATTATCTATCAATGGAATTTACATTCAAGGAAATTATATAATAAATTTTCTATAATAACTTTAATTTTAATCTCCTCTATTTATTTATAACCTTTTTCAAGTATCAGTACAATATTTCTACTCTTTGGTAGGGAATTGTTTTTAGAAAATGTTTTTTAGAAATCCCGAATTTACATATCTCTTTAGTAGGAGAACCTATAATATTAAAAATACTATGTTTTCTTAAAATTCATTAAAAAATGTTTTTAAATTTATTTTTTATTTAAATGTTTACCCATTTTTTCTTTCCCAATTTCTCAAAGGAATATTTATGTGGATTTCCTAACCAGGATTGTTTCTATCCTATTTTATATACAAAAGGAATGTTTTTACCTCGTATTGTACGCAAGGATTTACTCTCCATCATTACATTGATGTTTAATTTTCATGGTTTAAATATTAATTTATAAAAAATCATATGTGATTTTCATGATAAATATATTTCAAAATTTTTATCAAAATAATAGATATTTTACTCAATAATATTTTTAAAATATTTTTTTATTTTTATTCATAAACGACAACACCCCATTATTTTAATCCACTAAGGATATATTTTATTGATATCATCCATTTTATTCCAATATATGGTTTAATACTTTTCCCCAATAATAGTATTCATATTCACTTCTATGAATTATTTTTTCATCCCCTTGAAATATTCAATCTCCTATGATCATTAAACAATGAATTTCCACTATATTATCAATTTCATTCATCAAGGATATTAATAATGCCTAAATAGTTTACCATTTTACATATGAAGTATTATTTGATACCAATTTTATTATTTGGGAAAATATTGACAATTCATTTTTATTTATTTAATACAGATATATTTTAAGGTATATTTTTTATTATTTAAATCAATTATTCCATATGGAGAATTTTTTGGGAATGAAATGATGAGTGGATTTAAAAAATTTTATAGATCCTCAATGCATATATAGGTTTTCATGAGAAAAATATGTTGTAGAAATTAAATGGTTTTATGTCAATAGTTTTAAACTATCCGATGGATGGATTTTGACAGTAGAGGTTTTCATGTTCCTGATGCATGATTTCTAATAATTAGTAATTTTTATTGAATTTTTCATTATTTATTATCCAATAGGTTTTAGAATTATAAAATATATGGATTAATTTCATCCTAATTTTTTGGATAAAATAGAATTTGTTTCCATTTTATTTCCATCATATATTTATTTTTACTTATCTAGTTATTTGAATGTCATGTGTTTCTAGTTATTACCTTACAATATTGTTTATACACATCTCCCCTTTTTTATTTATTATATTGAATGCGAGTTTAGTAAATTACTATGTCATAACTATTATTCTAAATGATTAATTATTTTTTTACACTATATGTTTCCCATTCTAATTGTATTAGCTCTCCCTTATTATGTTTCATTCCCTAGTAATCAAAGAAACATTCTATGAATTATAACTAGGGATTTACAAGACCTAATAGAGTTAACTTGGATGTTATTTATTTTTTTAGTTAGGAATCAATATTAGTTGTAATTAGTGTATTATTTTGTAATTAATAACTCATGTATGTATTTGGTTTACTAAGTCTATGAAAATATTCCTTCCTTCAAGACTTGATAGCATGTAATAAGGCCAATGTATTTAGTAGTAGGTACCCTCTATGGGATTTTATGGTCGAGTCACTATAATAAATAATGAAATTTTGAATAGATCATGATATGGATATTTTTGATGAAAAAACATATAGAATGTGAACTATTAGAATTATAAAAAATATATACATGAAATGTCTAGAATAATAAATGATTATTTTGATGTTATCTATTATAATTGTGTATATTTAAGATATATAATACATAAATAAACGAAATTAATGCGGAAATACAATGTGACTATAAGATCTATTAAAATTTAATGATATAAGGTGTGGGTGTTGATGGATTCTTAGAGATTTATTAGGGAACCTCATTCAATAGTTTTTCCAAAATATATGGTAGTCACATGAAATCTAATTTTTGTGCTATAATTCCTTAAAATGACTGGTCTTTCCTAGATATTGAATCTATATATTATATTATAAACATGTCATTAGATTCTATATTCCATTATTTTTCAAATACACTAAGGTAGTGGTATATATTCATAAATATATAAATTTTATTTGTAAACCCAATGATATGTTGGCTGTATAATCAATTTATATTATAAATTTTGATGATCGGAACAAAGATTTAATTTTTTTATGTTTAATGTATAAAAAATTAATCATTATAATTATAATATTTCAATGGATGGGTTTTATAAGATTATATGAAACATTATGGATTACGAAACAACCTTTATAGTTTGATTTATATCTTTATAAAAATACATCTTCTAGAGCTACTATTTTGTTTTGAAAAGTGCCATATTTTGAACAGAATGAAAAAATGGTCACAGGAAAAATTATACCTATAAAATTATTAAAAATTTTAACTATGTAATTTTATTATTTTTATTTAACTATAGTTTTTTAAACCTCAATGATTTTGTTAAATTTTAGTAACTTAGGTATTATTCACAAAAAGTTTATAACCCAAGCATGTTAAGGAAACTAGCTATTAGTTTTTATTTAAGAAGGAAATTGAAATACCAATAGCTGACACCAAGATACATTGATTAATGAAATAATGTTCTTTTGATCTGTGTAATAATAATTTAGATTTACATAGAATAATTTTTTTTATCTTATAATAGTTGTTCTTACATTAAATTATTTTTTGAAGGCTATGAAAAATTTTACCTTTCCTTTTGTGTTATAATGTTATTTATATATTTTATTTTACTTTTTAATAATGGGTGGTGTTATTTTCTATATATATATTTTATATGAAGAATGAATGTTAATATTTTTTTAAATAACATATATTTTTTTTAAATAGATCCTTTCGACCCATATTCATAAAATTATTATCATTTGTGAGTATTAGAAATTATATTTTTAAATATTATTTCCTTTTTGTTTATCTTATGGAATGTTGAAAATTCGGAAACATTTATTCATTATCCTTTATGTATTTGTTTTTTAATTATTATTTTTATGGAGTAATCAAATATATTTTATTACTAAATTATAATATTTCTATTTATGGTTAGTAGATGTCCCTATTGTTGGAGTTTAGTGAGTTTGATCATCTATTATATTTGTGTTAAATGATTGAATAACACCGTGGATGTATATGAAAAGAATTGTGTACCTTTGGTATCATTGTCACATCGTGGTGAAGAAAAACTCATTTAATATTATAGCTTTGTAATCTCATATCAAATTCAAAAAAATAATTCCAAATTTGGAATCGATAATTAATAGAAAAATCAAACCTGAAAGGTTGATTGATACTAGATGATTTAGCGAGTATAAATTCTTATTGAATATTTTCATTTATTTTCAAGGACAGATAATGGTTGAATTTCATAGTAAGAAGGTTTTATTTTTATATCAATTAATATTATGGAAATTGTATCCATCTATATATTTACCAGGAAAACTCATCCATAGGAAGACCTATGATCATTGATTAAAATAACTAAAAAGTACAGGAAACAAGAAAATCACAACAAGGACACTAAAAATCATAGAAATCATCCCCTTCACCATATTCCTGATGGAATGTTTCATCCGTAGTAGCTGATTCCCACTCCGATCTTCCATAATGCATCAGAACCTTAGCATACTTCCTTCTCAAATTCATCTTTTCTAATGCGACAAACTCTGTAGGAGATTGCATTACCTTTTTCGCGCCATTGACATAACTTGAAAAGTTATCCCTCTTAGAGGATGATCTGGTAGTAGCTAGGTTCGGTAGGTATGAGTATTATTTTCTCATTTGTCTTTTTACGAGAGCAGTCATCCCACCTTCACATGCAGTCAGTTTACTTTTTTCACTTTGAAAAAATATGACTATAAGATCTTCTGGAGACATCAATCACATTCTCCTTGTCACTATCAGAGAAACTTCCCCATTTTCCAGTGATGCACACATAACCCACTCTTGGTCATCTATCAGATCCACCACTCAACATACCCATTGAAACCGAAACACATCCTCTTTCCTCCGACTGCAATTGCACATTAATAGGCTTGATGCATTGAAGGGGAAGATCATTTCCACAAACATCATGGGGCTATTTCACAAGAATAACCACACTTATTACCAGCTGAGAAAAGGTAACAATCTGCATCCTCTCAGACTCATCCCTTTGTGAGACTTCCTCAATATGAGTAGTCCTCTCATTCACCTGAACCTCAAACTGGTTATGGGTTGAAACATAATACACCTACAATTGACCACTTCCATTGACATTGGTAAAGGTCCACTTCCAGCCCCCATGATCCTATTTTAGATTATAGTGATAATAATTTTAAATTCCTCATTCATGAACATGTTATTTACAAGTATTCATGTTATTTATGGAATTAATTGGAATAATAATCGAAGGAAAGACCACATTTATCTAATAAGGATTCGATAAGTTTCTATAAATTAAATGAAGGACAGATCAGTGAGAAATGTTTCACAAGTAAATGAAAATATTAATAAAGTGGTTCATTTATATAGTATGTAAAGGATCAATTCACAATATATTTTTGTGACTTTACTACTAAGAAAAGGATATAAAGTTATAGTCCTAAATAATGTTTATTATTTTATAGAATTTGTTTCTGGATGAGGATTTTTAATATCAACTTGTTAATTTTTAATAACATTGATTTCATTATCATTAACATAGTTTAGTTGATAGTTCTATAATTTAAAATAATTATAAATGAATTTTATATAATATCCTTTATAGAATTTGTTATTATGTACTTGATAACAATAGAAAAAATGAAAGAGGTTCCTTTCATTGGATTAATCAATATATTGATTAATTGGGAGTATAATTATGAATATAAAACATATATCATGAATAGAATGGATGATAAACAATCACTAGTTGAGAGGAAATTAGAAACGACTACAGTTATAAAATATTCCTACCGATAATAACAAAAACTGACTATAGAATTTCCTACAGTGTCACTAAGATAGAATAAGTAATGTGTTTAATAAAATATCAATGTGAAAGGTAAGAGATAGTGAGAGTAAAATAAAGAATTGAATCAGATGAAAAGAGAAGAAGTGTGAAGGATTATTGAATATTATAAGGGTTGAATGATATCTTTTGATCTAAAAAAGAGGAAACAAATGATTTTATAAAAGATTTATAGAACTATAAATAATATAAGAAGGATTTAAAAACTTTTGAATTAAAAAAATATATAATTTTATTTCATCGGTGATTATAAGGAAATATAGTCAATATTTAGAAATGAAATTTAAGAAAAATATGTGTTTTTGATTTCATGAATCAAAAAAATTAATGATATTGAAATATAAGTTGATGATAAACTATCATTAAAATACTTTTCACCAACACCTATAATGAATATTGATAATGAAAGAGTATTAGAAGAAAATATGGATGAGGATTCTTGTGAAAATGTAATATATCAAAAAATGGCAGTATCACAACCTTTTGAGAGTTCATCTCATTCATGGCAAGGATCAATGTCAAGAAGTTCTTTGATCAGAGGATGAGAAAATCATATCTATGTTGAAGTACTAAAAAATAAGAATTTGAAATATATAGATGAATAATTAAAATTTAATAATAACGGATAACTAAAATATAGTAACAATGTTTAAGATATATATTTGGGAGATGATGAGCCAGAGTCAAAGGATATATCAGATAAATAATTTATTTTTTTTGTTGACATCACATCTATAGAGAGTTTTATTATGGACCTAGATGTGAACATTATAGATGATATTTATTATAACTAAACATAAGTAGAATCCATAGATTTAAATCATATTGGAACAATTGTTATCAATATCATGTTACGGTACCAATGAATAAATATAAGGATATAAAATTTTATGTTTAAATATATCATATAGTAGAAATGGATGAGATTTAAAAGAATAAAATATTTAATCTAGAAATATAAATTTGGTATTTATGGTTAAATAAAATATTCAATATTTAAATAAAATGTTGAAAATTGTTTGAATCCTAAAGAATATTGGTCTTTAAATTTAAAATTTGTGGTAGAATAAAATGATCAAGATCTTAATGATGACCGATTTTATCAATTGGATCCATCCAAATACATTATTAAATATATGGAAAATTAATGGAAAAGAATAAATAAATCATATATTCAATGTAAGGGGAAAGGAAACTAGAATGACACCTGGTAAAATTAATATCAAAATATTAAAATGATTATATATAATTTTATGTGGTTGATATTATTAAATAAAGCTAAAATCAATTATATTATTGACTGATGGAACCTAAATAGTTAGTTAAAAAAATTAAACAAAGGAAAAAATATCATATTTATGTGTATATTTTAATTTTAATTATGATCAGAATTACTTGTTTAATTAACATAATTATTATTATTACTCAACTATATATGATTTATTATATTTTAATTTTATCATTCCAAAAATGACAATGTGAAATAAATTTTATGTTGTATTCTTATTTACTTAAGCGAATAATATATATTTTTTGGATGAAATTCTATGTGATGGGTTTTAAGAAGATTGTGGTTTTTTGTTCTTCTATATTTAGATAAACATTTATATCATTAAATGCATCATGATTATAAAAATGAGTGAGACGATTGAGTCATTTCCAAAATAACTTCTTCTATATACTTTTTTTACCCACAAAAAAACATAATGTTCTACTTTAGTTAACTTGAGTATTATTTTCTTTTTTATTTAAATAAATATTTTTCATCTAAAACAATATGTTCAAATGATATTATTTTATACCATTAATTTATCAAATATCAAAATGTTAGAAGAATTATTTTATCTAGAATATTGAGTTATAACATTATAATATGTTAAAAAGAGATATTTTTATGTGAATTCCATATATGATTCCAACAAGGAGTTTGGTATTCGAATGACTTTAAATAAGAGACAAATCATTAAGTAATGTATTTTTATTAACCATATTAAACACTAACCAACCATAATTCAAGGGGAATAAATTATATTACCACTTGATTACAATATTTTTATGTGTTTTTAGTGTTTTATTGGACCGTCTTATTGTGATTAATTTCAATTTAGAATATCTATGTTTGTTTTGGTAATTTTTTTAATTGATCATTTTTATTACATAGATTATCGATATTTTAATATGTAATTCTAAACATCTAGTTCAACAATTACTATGGATATTTATTATTTTATATCATATGATCAAAGATGATCTTAATGAAGAAACACATTATTGTTGAGGTATGTCAAATATGTAAAATAATATATTTTTATAGTTTTATCTTTTAGATGGTGAATATAATAGTGTTTTCACATGTGTTTACTTTTGATTTATGTATTGATACTCCTACTATTTTTATTAAATGAGAATAATTCCATTGACTAAGAAAATTATATGATTTAAAAAATATCTTTTAAAAGAGTTTTTAAATTTTCATTCAGAACTATATTGTATTGTTTTATTTTTATCATTCATTCCATTTTCCCAGAGTTTGGTATTAACTTCTATGTTTCATAATTTTTCATTTTAATTAGATGATAATTTAGATGGTAAAACATCTAGACTTCATATTTCTATACATGGTATCAATATTTATGTTTATAATAAAATTTATTCAATTCCCCTATTCAGTCCATCTCACATTTACGACACCCATGATATCATGAACCTCAATAATTTGGATCTTTTATACAAACATGTTCGTCTCCTCAAAACCATGAGTAAGATTTCAAAAATGGGTTGTAAGTAATTAAAAAGTTTTGTATATAAATTTTCCCACCCAATGGTTTCAATGATACATACATTATATATTCAATATTCATTCATTAGGGAATGATAACCAAGATTTTAGAATTCCCATAAGATATAGAGGATATTGAAATACAATCATATAAATATCATGTAAAAATGGATTATTAATTTATCCCGAAACTGTGCATTATGACACGATGTCTCAGAAAACTGTAATAACATGAAAAAGGAAACCGATCATGGTATAGAAGCTTTGATATAAACCTAACTTTTCAAGATACATATGCTATATTTTTAGATCGAATCAAACACATCACACATTTTATTATATTATTATTAATATGTATACCCATTTAATCGAAACGAAGGATCAAAAGACCAATTTAATTTAGAAAATTAGGTTTATAAGGGAACAATATTAAATGAAATAAAAAAAACATTATTTTAATTTCCACAATGATTCATTATATATAATTGAGCTCTTAAAACATAAAAGGATAACCTGAGGAATAAATAAAATAATGTGGTGGGATATAATGACCAGTAAATTGAATAAACATAATAGAAAAGAATACCTTAACAATAGAATGTTGTAATAGTATATCTTAATGAATTATGGATCCAGAATAGTCATATAGAACCAAAACAAAAAATAACATTGATTTAGAATATCATGGGATCATATAATCTCAAAAAAACTTAACACCTGACAAAAGAATAATTCAAGGCTAACATATGAGACAACATCACATTGTATAAAAAATCCCACCATGGATTGGGATAACTATATAATAATATATATATATCTTTTATGGGAAAAACAATTACATGGTGCTTTGGATCACTTTTTGGTTGCACCTATCATAACATGTACATGGTTATGTATTAAAAAATCATTCATTGGGAATAAATATAATAATTACGAATGGAATAAAAAGGGATTCATAATATTTTTTTATATCATATTCATTCAATATTTCACAAAAAAGAATTTGGGAAATGAATTTATGAAATATATTACCCCATCAAAGGAATGGATAATTAGAATGTTATATATGAGTTTCCCTAAACGAGATTGTTTTCCCCTCTCTACTTCAAATGGTTCTTAAAATCACAAATCATGTCCAATCTTGTAAACTTTTTAAAATCTTGTTTATTCATACTATAACATGTTTAGTTATGTTTAATTATATTTATCTATGTGCCATTATCTGTTCTAGACTTTTTTGACATTCATGTTGTAAGATAGTTAAAACTGAGAATTGGATATGTATGAGTCACCAACACTAATTGTTATACTTGGATCACTGATAGATGACTCACGGAGAGAGTAAATATCACACTGACTGAACAAATGACTCACTGGTAGTGTTTTTGGACTCACTGAATCGACCACTGACCAATTGTAAAAATGAGGCATCGATGGAAGAAATGACCCACCAATAAAACAAAATGAGTCACTAATGTATTTTGTCAATGACATAATGACTCGTCGAAAAAAAGAGTCACTGTTACCAAAAAATATACTCACTGATAGATGGAGTCACTTACAGAATTACTTACCTACATAGGACTCACAAACAGACTGTTTAAATTTTCTTTTATTTAAAATTATATCTCATGGCCATATTTGAGTGATTAAATGCAACTGATTTAATTAATCCTTTTTACGGAAAACATTAATGACTATATTAGTGGATATTATGAGGCACTATATTTCTCCACATGCTTATTTTTGACCAACACAAGTCACCTAAAATAAAATTAAATCATGGTGCATAAGCTGTATTGACAAAGAAAACAACATGAAAGAACATTTAAGTAGAGATACCAGTTTAAGAAGAAGAACACATGAATAACACACATTCCTGCTATATGAAAACTAAATTAGGATTGTAGTGCATCAATGATCTAATAATCCTTGAAACTAACAAACATTAAGAAAAAGAATCCAATATTATTGTAGAAACTGAACACAATGCTCCTGGAAAATATATTTTAAAACCATTTCAACTGTGATTTTAGTTATGTTTTAAGTATCTCTAAATTTTTATTGGTTCAAATTTTTTTTCTCTTTAAAATTATATTCATAATTAGATGTTATGTATAATTGAAAAGAAGGTGATTCAATAAATATACATCCCTTTTTCAATGGAATAATTTATGACTAGTGGAAAATAATGATGAAAATAATCATTGAAAGTATGCATTATGAAATATGGACTTCTATTGTAGAATCATATAATATTCTTTCTATTAACCTAAATACCCGGGATTAAACAAAAATATTATAAATATAACTAAAAATCTATGACTACCTTACACAGGTTTTTAAGATATATATAATTTAATATAATTTATTCATGTTAAACATTCTATAAAATATGGGATACCTTATCTATTTCTCATGAAGGAACCACTAATTTCAAATAAATGAGACTTATATAATATTAAATATGATAACATTAAGATCAATAAATATGAAACCATTTCTGAAATGTATCTCTGGTTCAATGACATAGTGTATACAATGGTTTCTCTTGGGAAGCTAGTGGATGCCGAAGAACAAATTGCGTGACTACTGAGATATCTACCAAAAAACAGATCGGAACCTTAGTATCAATTAGAGAATCTTATGATATTAATAAGATGATATTTAATGAAGTAATTTTAAATCTAATGATTCGTGAGGAAGAATTAAAGGTCAACAAGGTGGATTAGGATTAACCAAAGAGAAATTTAATGGCATTCAAAACCACTAATTCCAAAAATAATGAAAAGGAAATGATTCAAACTCACTCTGACAGTACAATTGATGATGATTCACCATCATAAAATGATGTGGAAATGGAATTTTTTTCTATATGGTTTAAGAAGATTTATATAAGTAATAAGTTCTTCTAGAAGACCAATTACAAGGGTAAATATGACAATAATGTAAAATAGAAAAAGGATTGGAAAATAATGATAACTCAAATGAAATAGTTTATTACGAATGTATGAGAAGAGGACATGTAAATGTTTGATATCCTAAATTAATATATAAAAGGAAATATGAAAAAAAGATAAAAGATACAATAAGGCTGTGATGACCACCTGGAGTGCTTAAGAAGATTTCTCATGTTATTCAGAATCATCACATAATGAGAAGGTTGACAAGGAAAACATGTGTTTCAAGAAAAACACATCTGAGGTAATACTTGAGTCTATAGTACAAATTTGTTTTTATTATAGAGATGGAAGAAATTCTGAAAGTATTACTAATGATAATTTTTTTGAATATATCCAAATTCATGATGATAAATCCAATGAATTAAACGATAAATATAAATCTTTAAAGAATCCCCATTCACTTACACCTACTATTATTTCTGAGAATACATTAGATAATTAAAAAAAAATATCACTTCATTAAAGAAATCAATGATCTTAAATAATCTAATAAGAAATTGAAAATGGATTTAGAAAAGGTTACCAATGGAAAATATATAATGGTTCACATTCTTGGTTAATAATTTGTACCCCAATAAACTAGTGGTATTGGGTATCAACTTAGTAATTTTTTTTGTCAAAACAAGTTTTTTATATGAATCTAAAAAATCCAATTTTATTCCTAGTTATGGAAAACATCATGGATGTTCCAACTATGAAACATCTTCTATGGTTTCAATATTTCTTATAATAAATAATTTATATTTTTTCAATACATTAAAAAAAATTTATTAGAAATTCACCAAACAAATAGATGTTGAAAATGCAGTTATTAGTAATGTTAATGGACCCAAACCAATATGGGTTCCAAAATATTTTCATTCCAGATCTATTTTTGTAGGAATTTTTTTGAAGATATCTTATTGAAGTCTATGGTTAATGGGTAGTGGATGTTCAAGAAACATGATAGGTAATTATTAATTATTCAAGAATCTGATGAATATTGATGGTGGTCATGTCACTTTTGGTGGAAATGATAAAGGAAAAATCATTGTCCTTGTCCATATTTGGTAACTCTAATTCAGTTTTAATTTCCTAAGTACTATTTTTTATGGATTAAAGTACAATAAGTTTAGTGTCTCTCAGTTGTGTGTTTATGGTTTTATTGTTAAATTTGAACAATTATAAATGCAATGTTATTAATTCTAATAATTAATTAGTATTTACTACTCTTTGAAATGAGAATTTTTATGCTATAAAAATTTATTTATTATATTCTCAAAATGTTTAATTCATAAGTGTCTTTCATAAAGATTCTGGGATCTATAATAGGCGATTGGTACAATTCGATGCTCATTTTCTTAGAAACAATTCTAGTAAAGGACTAGTTAAGGACATACCCAAGGACGAGTTTCCATTTTCGCTTATAATTCTCTTGAGTTGGTTCAGATGTAATTTTTTTATGATCTAGTTTTCATGTATAAATGGGAATCATTGTGTCTATGTTATAGTTTATGAATTTTAAAAATATACTTTTACCTTTTTATTATCTCAAAATAGATAAACGTTCTCTCTTTTTATAAAGTATGATAAAATAGTAGAGAAGCTAAATGTAAAAAGAATTAAATCCTTATGATGTGACCATGGTCAGGAGTTTGAAAATGAAGAGATTGAATATTTTCTCTCAAAAAATGGCTATAGAATCAAATTCTCTTATCTTATGATGACCCAACTGAATGGTGTTGTATAAAGAGGAAATAGAACCTTATAAGAGATAACACAGAGTATGTTTAAAGAATAAGACATACCGGTCTATTTTTGGGCAGAAGCTGTCAATAAATCTTCCTAAATAATTATCAAAGTATTAATTAGATCCATTTATAAGATAACCCCATATGGGATATAGAGCAATAGAAACCGCCAACTTGTTTTATTTAATTTTTTTGGATGCAAAGTCTATATATATAATAAAAATGACAATCTTGAATGATTATCATCCAAATGTGATTAAGGGTCTTTCTAGGTTATTTAATATCTATTAAATCCTATATAGTTTTTTATAAAAGAACATAATGTGCGGAAGAATATTTACATGCCAAATATGATGAAACAGACCCACATGAACCCAATACCTCCAGTGAAATTATTGAAAATGATCTGTCCAATCTAGAAATAATTGGAAAAACATCTGAACCTACTGTTCAACAACCTGTTAAATCATACAGATTTTGAAATTCTCTATAATCTAGTCATGATAAACCTGAACCTGATAATGAACTTAAAATAACTAATCCTACAAGTTTTATATCTGTTATAACCATTGAGAAACATCCTTTATATGTTTCAGTTAGTAACATAGGAAATGGGACACCGAATAGAGCTTCTATAAGAATCAAGGTTTAACATCAAGAATTTTTGTCATATATTGAAACAAAAATCATTAATGAAGAAATAAATTATGAATTTTTGGTAATGGACATGCATGATGAACTGAATTAGAATGAATGAAAAAAATTTGAAAAAAATTTGTAGACTTACCAAAAGACACCATGACCATAGGTACTAAATGGTTGTTTATAAATAATATTGATGATGTGGTAATATTAAAATAAATCAAGATAAATTTATTTCACAAGGTAATATTCAAGAATATGGGATTGACTATAAGGAATCTTTTTCACCAGTTCTTAGTCTTGAGGCAATTAGAATCATTACTTCATTTGAATCACATATAAAATTTACTCTATATCAAATTGATAACAAGAGTGAATTATAAAATGGGAATATAGTTGAAGTTATTTTTACTGAACAACCCCTAATTTTAAGAAACCTAATTTTCCCAATCATGTTTTTAAATAAACAAAAGATTTATATATTTTAAAACAATCTCTAATAGCATGGTATGGTAGAAATATTAGTTTTCATTATTTTAAAAGGTTTTAAAAAGGGTATAGATGATCCTACCCTATAGATAAAAATAAATTAGAAATATTATTTTTAGTTATAATTTATATAAATGTTACTATTTTTGGATCTTCAAGAAATTCCTTATGTATAGATTTTTCAAAACAGATAAAAAAGTGTATTTGAAATGAGTTTAATAGGATAGCTCAAATTCTGTCATTGATTTCAAATATTTCAAAATAAATAATGTATTATTTTCAATACTAGATAACATACTAAAAATATTTTCAAAATAATTGTATTTGATGGAACAAAAAGTAGTGATACTCCAATGACTAATACCTATAAAATTGATCTTGATGAAAATGTTTAATCTTTTGATCAAACCACTTAAAGAGGAATTATTGAAAGCATACTCTACTTAATAACTATTTTTCCTAATATTATGCTTAGTGATTGCATGTGTACCCAATTTCCAGCTAAAATAAAGAATGTAATCTAAAGGTGGTTAAAATAAATTTCAAATACCTCAAATATACTACCAACTATGGATTTTTAATCATACAAAAAAATTATCTTATTTATGAGTATTATTGACTCTGATTTTGGTGGTTGTATTTTAGATAGAAAGCGATCCTCTAAAACATGTCACTTTTTGGAATACTCTCTAGTTTAATGGTGTAGTATGTTGAAAAATTATTTTGCATTATCTACTGTCGATGCAGAATAAATTATTGCCGGTAGTTGTTTTGTTTAGATTTTATGGATGAAACAAACTTTACTAGACTATCGATATCAATTTAGTCATGTCATTATCAACATTGATAGTAAAAGATATTTTAACATTTCAATGAATCTTATTTCTCAATATAGAACAAATAATATTGATGAAAGACATCACTTTAAGAGATATAATTATAAAAAAGGTGATATAAAAATAGAGTTTATTGGATCACAACATCAGCTTACTGACATATTCATAATTCCATTTAACTCTGAACGAATAAATTACATCAAACATGAATTATGGATGATTAATTTTTAATGATCATTTTTTGATAACTCTATAAAAACGAGTTTAGATGTCTAGCCAACACCAACACTTTTTCAATATGACACTGATAGTGTCATGCTGATAATGTCATGTCGAAACTAATAGTGTCATACCAATACTATCATGATGACAATGATTGATCTTGTTTGATGCATTTATTTTTTATAATTAAAGAAATGTTGTTTAATTTATTTCATTGTACCTGGTTGATGAATTTACAATCTATCATTCCATAAATGATATATTTTAGTTGATCAACTCTATTTCATACCCTTACACTTTAGCACATTCACTATTCTATCAGTTCCCTTTACCCTCGACCATTCACATTCTAACCTTCAACCCAAAAACTAGAAATGGAACATATGAAGCACGCACTCGACATAGTAACTAGAGATGAGTCACATCCTACTATGAAGCAAAAAGGGTAGTCTAGTAGATATCATCCTATCAAACCATCTCTTGTGAACCGTGTTGTTACATTAGAGAAGCATGTTTTCATAGGATTGTTGATAGAGAGTAAGTCTCTCTTATTAAAGATACTACAAACCCAAGGTTGGATGGACTGATATTCAAATAATTAAAGGCCATTCTATCCTAATCTAGTGCATGATATTTACAAAAATTATGAATTTAGTTTGGAAGTCTGTTATGTACGTTCGATCAAATCAATACATAACATAATAAGAAATTAGTTTTCATCTATACATTGGGATGAATTCCTTATAGTTCCACACAAATGTGTGTATGATGATCACTAAGGAACTTCTCCACCTAAATGTGACTTATTATTCTACAATTTACCCTTTAAGGAGATAACTAGGAATAAGGAGAATAGGAGTCATATTTCTACTTTTTTATATGGGAGAGTAAACTTTTGTTCATGTTTATTCAACACCAGACCAGTACCATAAAAGGGTAATTTTCATCCTTGAAGTACCAACATGTGTATGTAGTGTTCCAAATGAAGAAAATAATCAATGTGAATCTATGAATATACCATATAATGAATATTAGTTAAAAATTAAGCCATACTATAATACCCATGCAATATTATACCCAAGTATGATCTTTTCCATTATCTAAGTTAAAAGATGTGTGGATAAAAGGGAAAAATCTACTCAAATTTTAGTGGAATATCCTTGATTTAGAAAATTTGAAAGAGGGTTAAAATCCAATGGAACCCATGGAATAAGAAATGGTTTAGTGATTAGGATAGTATTTAGGAAACAATCATCTTAATGGACTATCCTATTAGGATTATAGATTTAGTGGATCCTTGTCTAGGACTAGAATATGCTAAGCATGTTTATTCTGATGATAAAGAGGCGGCTACTTCTGATAGACATCAAGGGTATCCTATTAATGATAGATGTGACCCTGAAACCACTAAGGCTCAAAAAGGATTATTATATGGATCTCTTATTCCACCCTTAGACTTACCTTAGGATGAACCAACTCACGCTGAAAATGGTGACAAGGAAACATATGTGTTAGGAAGTGTAGAATATGAAGGCATGTCTAGTGGTTCTAATGTGTATTTAAAATAATATGAATAAGAATATGGAGAAAAATAATATGAACATGTAACAAGAGAAAGTGGATTGGTTAGTGAAGAAATAGAAATGGTAGTGGCTATAGAATTGAGGAATATGAGGATGAGGGAAATAATATAAATAATGGAGATGATGAAATTGCTGAAGGAATTGGATGTTACAATGGCCCTTATCATTCTGGTGATGTTAAAGATTCATCTCTAGAACTAAATGTTCTAATATACTAAAGAAAAAATGTGGATCCTTCTGGTACGTTAAAAATTGATGCTATAAAAGAAGAATAAAATATTTATGTTTGGAATATAGTTGATGATTAGTTAGTCTTTACACCATATTTTGGGTATTTCAGAAGAATATCTCAAACTAAAGTGGAGCAACAAATATGAAGAGATCCAACTGATGGGGGAGCTTCAACAAATAAGTGTTTAAGATAATTGAATGCATCAACCAGGAAGAGTCATATTTGACACTCTCACTATTAACATGACGATGTTATTTATCAAATGGCATGGAATACTAGATATGTAGAACATGGTTTGGTTAATTAAGATTCATATGATGGGGTGTTCATGCCTTTTCCAAGAGAATCAGTGGATCAGATTCCTTCAAGTAACTATGTCACTATGGATGATTTCGAGATTTTTTAAGAAGAAGTATGCTCAGTTGTCAAGGAATCTATTCACACTGATGTTGTGTACTATCCAACTTCTATTGATAAGGTAAAAACTTCAATGGATTTGATTGAAGATATGAGAGAGTCTATGGATTCTGATCCTGCAAAAGTTCAGTCAGTTGGTGTGATTGATATAGATGGATCCAATGTTTTAGATAATGTTATAACTAAGATGTTACCAAACATTATTGAAATGGTTGAAAGTATTTTCGATAATAACAACATGATTGGGAATGAGAAAAGATAACATGTTTCTTCCATAAATGGGTTAACATATGCGTATAAAGGATGTTTGGAAACAATGTATAATGCTCTTAAGGAACACACCTTAGCTCATGTGGTTCCTTCTATCTCTATTAAACCTTCTCAATCTTTAGAAACTGAATGATTAGATGTGTAGTTCTAGAAGAGATTCAATCATTTTTTGGTGCTATTGGTATATAATATATAGAAATCATTGAGGTAACAATGACGATGTGCATGATATGGTAAAATTTTATACCAAGGAAGAATATGATACTGAAGAAGAACTCACAAAGAGGAATAATTCCTATTTCAGATGCATTTACACCATGAATCGATAGACCAACAACCTTAAATATTTGGTAGATAATCTAAAATTGCTACCAGTTACTCATGATTTTAAGGATCAATTTCAAATATTGAAGGACATCACACCACTTCAAGTAAATTTCATGGAGAACAATGATTGTTTGGAAAAGGAAGTTTAATATTGTTGGGAGATAATCACAGATTTCATCAATATATTAAATCCATATCTAAATGTTCAGAGTGAAGCAATAGTTGTTCTAGAAGACACACCTCTTAAACGGCCTCAGGCCTCTTCAGACACTAATGGAACCTCTTTTCATCCGCTTCCATTTTCTATGTCAGTTTCTCATGATTTGATCTTGATATGGCCTATAATTGTAGAGCAGATATGTCCTCTTGGTTTATCCAAACATACCCTTTACCCTTCTGTTACTCAAGCCATTATACTTCATCCAATCAGAAATCATTCAGATCCTCCATTTTATCATCCTCCATAAAATGACCTACTATTAATCATTCTAACAAAAAAAATACAAACTAGATCAGAAGGAGTTGTGTGAATAACTTTTTTTATAGAGATTCTTGATAGTATATATTTTTTATTCTGCTTACTGTACATTACATTATTTATGATATTCAATGATCTTGAAATTATATATATGTTTTATGTCATTGAATTTCCTGATTTCTATTCATTCAACACTTTATGATTTTTCATAATACCAAAAGGGGGTGAAAAATAAATCCATTTTTATTATTATTATTAATTATGAAAATAAAGGAGGAGAAAATAATGAATTATTTATTTTAACTCTGAACCTTATCTCTTTTTTGAGAAATATATTTTTTTTATGAATATCAGTAATGGGAGATAGTAAGTGGAATTATTATATTAATAATCAGTTAATTTATCATTATAATTTATTATTTTTTATCCTCAAAATGAGGGAGATTGTTGGCCCTTATGATATTGGTGGCCCCTCTCTGGATTTAATGGTTCTAATAACCACAAATCATGTCAAATCATGTCCCATTATTTCAATCATGTTTATTTATACTAAATATTGTTCAATTATATTTAATAATGATTATATATTTTCCATTATATTTTTAACACATTTTTTTGACATACATGTTGGAAGAAAGCTAAAAAAAAAAAAATAGCAATGTATGCATCACTGAAACTTATAGAACAAAAGTATCTCAGATAGTTTTGTTTGATGCACCGATAGAAGAATCGTTGAAAGGGAAGATGTCTCACTACTAGAATAAAGGTCTCACTGACAGTTATATATCACTCACTGATAGACGAGTCACTGACAATACAAATGATACATTGATAGAAGAAGTTACTCACCGACAGAAAAAACGAGTCACCAACACATCGGGTCAACGATGAATGGAGACACCAATACCAACAAAAGGACTCAATAATAGATGTATTAACTGCTAGAATGGATTACTGATAGAGGAGTAACTAACAGATGGTTTGAATTTTATCTTCAATAAAATTATCTATAACTGTCATATTTGAGTTCTTTAATGCTAATGATTTAATTAATTCATTTTGAAAACAACATTAACAGCTATGTCAGCGGAATGAACAAGGTACGAGAAAACTCCACAGGCTTCTAGTAAGCCATCACAATACAACTAAACTATAATAAAATTATGGTGCACGAGCTATATTGAAGAAGAAACCAATAAGAATAAACAAGTGAGAAGAGTTACAAGTCCAAGAAAAAGAACGCATGAAGAAATCTCATTCATGCTGGCTATGACGAAATGGGGTATAGTGGTGAAACACAGATTCAATCACCCTTCTAGAAAAAAAACACTAAGGGTGATAATACCAACTTTTTGGAAACTTGAACACAAAACAACATGAAACTTTATTTTTAGTTTATATTTTATAAAGATTAAATGGTATTCACATATACTACATAAAATCCATCCAAATTAGAATTTAAAAACACTAAGAGCCTTCTGAAATCTATCTCATTATGTCATTCTCTATTGTGTGCATTTTTTATACGTTTTCAATTGGTGTCTGAATATAACTTTTAAACCAAAACAGACCCCTTCACTGAATATAATTATACAATATATCCTCTCACTAAAAACATTTTAAACATTTTATATCCCACGTAGTACTATTGTAGAGGTCATCTATGACCTAGTTGTTTTAGATTCCATGTTGAAGTGTGGTAGAGGTCATATGACCTAGGAGGCATGTATACTATTCTATAAAACCCAATCCAGGTTGTGGATAAATGAATTGTATATATATTTTGTGATGGTAGGTGGTAATAATGTGGATAAGAGTATGTCTTAGCTTGAGACTTATCCTCTTATGATAATCCTTTTTTTTATCAAATATAGTTTACTCTATTTTTGGTCTTTTTTAGAGAACCAGGTTTCACTTTGATAGTTAGTCTTGGTTAGTATTTATAAATGTTTTGGATTAGTAAATCTGTTTCCAAAGTTATAGAAATATCTCAAAATTTTATAACTGAGAATTAATCAATCTTCTGAGATACTAAATGACCATTCATACTAGTATAAATTTACTACTTTGATTAACTGTCATGTGTTATTTTTAAATTGGGGTATTTCTTCCAATAATTTTTTTAACATTAATTTTCATTGGAACTCAATTCACCCAAATTTTCAGTGTATTACTCCAACAAAAAAAAATTGATATAAGTATGTACATAATGTTTAATCATTACATTACATTAAAATGATAGATAAGGTGATTTGGACTGAGAAATTTAATAACCACAAGAAAAGGTGTGGATTATAGAGAACCTTTACATTCTGTTCTAGAATCATTCTTCACATATACTTATTATTCAAATTAATCATATAATATTGATTAATTACTTAATTCAGATCCTCTAAAATAAATATATGATTTATTTAAATTTTATAATTTTCATTTACAATAATTTCATCCAAATATTAAGAGAGATTTAATTTCACAAAGACAATTTAGTTTATTGTTCTTGGGTCAGTTCACTTGTGTAAATTTTTTATTGTTCATGTAAAATTAGAATAAAATTCTATAAGTGAAATGAAATTGTATTAATATATTTACATAAATAGGAATGGTACCAAATATTATTTTTATTTTCCATCATAGGGAATATTTTTTTAGTAAAATTTCATTGTTATTCTGTTAGTTTATTTAGGCAGATTTATTGACCATCACGTACAAAATTCATTTTAATAATTTTGTTGATCATTAAAAAATTATATAACTTGAAATAATTTATATTATATATATTTTAATCTTATTTGACTATAATTTTTTTATGACCATCCATGAAGGAGGTGGAGAAAAGTTAATTTATTTATTCATGGAGGTGGTGAACAAACCATATTGTAAACAATGTTTTCATACTATAATATAAATAATGGGAGAATATATATATATATATAAATGATTAGAAAATTATTTTATATTTATTATAACAGACACATTATGTTGTGGGGAATGATATATCCAATGAGATGGTAGAAAAATAAATGAATATAAAATAGTTAAATTAACAATATTAATACTTAAAATTTTTCTCCATAAAATACTCTTGATGTATCCATGAAATGGTATCTTAATTAGATTAGAGACACTATGACAATGAGTTTAGGATTTATAAATAAAATGGGTAGAACATTTTTATGATCCATGTGTAAGAATTTGTGAGGATAAATAATAATTAGGGGTTCAATTTATAAGGGGAGGAGAATGATGTTTTGAATATTATAATTATTTGTTTATTATCTTCAAAATTGTATTTCAATAGTAATTAATATTGTGACTATTTATATTGAATAGTTAATTTGAGATCAAAACAATGGGGAACAAATCATTCATGACTCAATAAATCATGTATTTAGCATCTAATGTTTAATTAAATAATTTATTATATTGCACTATTTACAAAAATAAAAATATTTTATGAAAATACCAAAAACACCCCAACAAAATTTTCATACATGTAGATCCAAAAATAAAATCAATTTTATGAAAAAATTAAATATAATAAATTTTATTTTTAAATTAAATCCTCATTTATTCAAAATTTTTTGTTCAATGTTCTGACTCATTGAAAATTAATTTAGGGACTCATAAAAATATATTACCATTATATTAAAACATTATACTAATATATAAATCCATTTTTAAAAATTAACCATTCTATTAAATCATTATATTTATGATAAAACACAAAAAAAATTTGTTTTACAAAAAATAAAAACCTAAATTATCATTTTTAAAACAGTTATTTACATGTACCACAATATATATTTTCCACATTCAACTAATAGGATACTTAAATATTTTTTTACACTTCCACAAGTGTGCATACTATTTTAACAGTTGGGTTACTATGCACAATACTTAGATTACTATATGTAATGGATATATTATAATTCCAATGGTCAGATAATCAATCATCATACAAAATCACATATTTCTATAAAAACCTCCCATTTAATACATTATTAATTTAATTATATTTCCCCAAGGTTTAAATATTTTCAAATTCAAAATGCCCAATACATTACTAAGATTCAATTTTAATTTTATTTTGTGAGGGGGATTTTGAGTCTTCGAATTGTAATTTTATAATTATAAAATTTTTGTCCCATTTTTATAAATTTAATTATTTTGGAAATTTATATTATCTAAATTTAATATTAAAATTATTATATAAATAAAATTTGTTTATAATGTGGTACATGTTCATTATATAATATTATATTTCAAAATATGTCATAATTAATATTTAGAATCTAAATACCTTTGATGATATTATTAATCATTATATTATTCCCAATGAGGAATATAAACCTTGAAATTTAATTTTACATAATATTGTTAAAATAAGTTTGGGTAATTCTACTTCATGGCTTCCTTCTGTTCCCATGTTGTCTTTTTATACTTATGGTTTATCTATAATAAATAAATTAAGTGGATTTTTTAATATAACATTTCTACTTATATACATGATATTAATAAGTTGTTACTCATAAAATATATCATTTTATTTCTACACTCACATAATATTTATTTCATTTGTGGGATATAGTATATACATCCTCAAGAGGGATATGTGGAATAAGCAATGTACATGACCAAGGGATGATGGGGGTGCTAGTTGATGGGAGAAATCTTAAACGTTATCAAAAATATCAAATGGGTCGATGTACATGGGACTTATCTTACCCTTATCCATAAATATCATAAACCTATTACAAGGATATACATATAGGAACACCTTATCTCCATCCTAAAAATCTATGTATCCTCAAGGATTTTCAATATATCTCTTTTATTGATTATGATTATCCCTGGTGTATTTTTAACTGGTCTTGATTTTTTCTAAAATTTCCTTTTCCTTTTTAGGAATTAGATGCTTGTGTTTTCTAAATTCATACCATCAAATTGATGTTCTACACTTATTCATATAAAGGGATTCATATCAAAGAATTTGGTTTCTTGAGTTGAATCTACTAATGAATAAGAACTTGACCAGAAGGATACATTGATATCTTCTTCTATTAATGTTAATCAAGAATTTTATCATCTAATCCTCATGAGTATTGATTGTTTTTAGAAAATTACCAATTAGTTTGGTCGTGATAATTCATACTGAAGTTAAATATAGTGTTTTATTATTTTGGACTCTCTTCTATAACTCAGATATGAATCTTGTTAGAAGATCCACCACAATTCATATATAGTTTTTTTCCTTTAGATATCTTCATAATACCCATGATAAATTCCATGGTGAAGTATTCCCATTTCTATGTAGGGATTTTTAATGGTTTAATGATCCCATTATTATTCTTTATCTTAACCATCACATTCTAAAATACTTGTATCATTGATGTACACATTTCGATCTCATTTTTCATATTGTCCCCTGAATAATACTCTCAAATATCTAGATAAAACTTTATTATCCCTGGGTGGATAAATATATTCAAGCTATGTGTATTATTCAATAGTTCCTTACTTATCATTGATTTGAATGGTACACATAGTTATGACCCAAGTCTTACAACTCTATCTTCATTAAATTTATACATCAACGATTTTGATTTCCATATAGCTTCGAACTTCTTCTATATTTACTCTTTATCACTTTGATAATACTTTTTATTCATTGAAATAAATTGTTGAGTAATCATTTTTAAATTCATGATGATTTAACTTACTTTATAATTCCAATTTTCATGCTCTCCATGTTTTGGAAGATTGGATCCTTATAATTTCTGATAATTGGTAATGTTTTTAGGTACTTTTTACTTATTGAATCATTTAGTTTTTTTCATTCCTAGTATTTTATTTGATTAATATTTCATAGTCATTTACCAATTACAACCTTCTTCAATAGTGAATATATTGATCCGTTTATTTGAATATATATTTGATTATATTATGATATGTATATATCTCACATTTCTCCTCATAAAGATAATGTTTCTAGCTTTCCAACATAAATATTATTCCACCTAGATGAAGATCATGTTTCTGATAGTTATTCTCATGATTTCTTAATGACATTGAGGAATAGGGTATCACTTGGTAATTTTATATCATTTAAAATCCTAATACCTTCATTAAAGGTACATCATATTCCAAAAAATGTTCCCCACAAGGTGAAATGTAAGTAATGGTGCAATGTTAAGACTCTTTTTCAATTCCTTAAATCTATCTTCACATTAAAAAATAGAGAAAATCTTAATCAAGTTTATTTTAGCATAATAGGAGGGTTAAAAAACACAGTATATTTCTCATAAATATTCAGTAATACCGTTCTAGTCGAATGAAAATCTAGATCTCTATTATAGATGATGGTTTGATCCACTACTCCATAACATATTACATAGAATCATCTATAGAAATCAATTTACTGTTGATAACATTCCCCAAGAGTGACACTTAATCCCTAGAAATATCAAATTTACTATACATTTCATTTTTATTCCCATTTCATAAATCCATTATAATCTTATTAAAATGTTCCTCCTACCCCCTTCTTTTGTAGTTTGTAAAAATATAAACTATAATTTCTACCATATGATTTTTGTAGGTAATCTACCAATACACTACTCATTAAGTCCATAAATATTTCAGGAGCATTATTGTGTATTTTGAGAAGAACTATTCACTTATACTATCTATTCCCAATTCAAATATAAATTCGAGGAATAACATATTCTTTCACATTTAAATTGAAATATCCATACCAATGGTCCACCATATTTTACTTTTATGATCCTAATATTTGATAAAAAAAATCTAACCATTAAGTTGTTACTTGATCATTATCATGGTTTTCTTGAATTCATGATAATTAATGGTGAGGACCATTGACTCGACTTTATTCTGAATTATGTGAGCTGACACACCACATTTTGAAGAACATAATTATATAAAAACATTTTATTGATTATCATGTAATTTTTTTTCCAATTTTTCCTACTCAAAGGTTGATATTTTCTATAAAGACCCATATATACATACTGATCTAGGAATATTTTCAGTTGATAAATATAATAAAATATTTAGGGAATACATCATTGTAATCCCTCACAATGGTATTTTCAGTGAGTATGATTCTATGTTTTATCTCAATCATTTGGGAGAGATATTGTTTCTTATAAGGGTATTATATCTATCATTCATAGGATGATTACAAAGGATATTAATTCTCCTCATTAAACATGTAAAAAATATTAGGATGACATGAGATATGAATAGTCATCCCTCTCTCCCAATAGACAATGTCACATTTATACATATAGAGAAAATCCATTCCCAATATAGAATCAAACTGAAAAAATGGTGTAGTATAAGATTATTTTGAGTCTCATTGAACAAAAATTGATCATTAAGGTGTTATATACTTAGGATGAAAAAATTTATATATTTTCTTTTCCCACAGACTACCTAACCCCTATGTTTTGAGGTGTTGCGTTAATAGTACTAATAAACCTAAAAGATTTAAAAATAAGCATAGAACTGTAATAAAAAATTATTCTCACTTTTCTTGAATGAATAATAAGAAAACATGTCACCGCATCGTAATCTAGATCCACCATAGTAGTAGGCATATATTATTTAATTCCCTGGTTTCAATGATTAGAGGTTTTGTGTCACTGATTGTCTCTGATAAAACATGAATTTGGTTAATTTTTATCATAATGTAAGTGTTAATTGTAGTTAAAAAAATACCATATGTTGTGTATTGATATAAACCATCTTTTCCTTTATACAATTTGTAGGATTATTAATTTCCAACCAAAATTTGTTATCCTGTT
This sequence comes from Viscum album, assembly GCA_963277665.1. Taxonomy (NCBI): domain Eukaryota; kingdom Viridiplantae; phylum Streptophyta; class Magnoliopsida; order Santalales; family Viscaceae; genus Viscum; species Viscum album. Next base: position 853,228,387 of record OY728145.1, read on the forward strand.
TCCCATCATTTCATCACATGATGAATCTACTAATTACATAAAGATAGTTTCCCAGATGCTTCTTCCCGCACTTTTGACAAGTGTGAATTTGGGTTTTCCTTGCAACTTAATATATATTCATATATTCTCTATAATTAAACATTATTTTATGATTCTTGTCTCCAAATAATTGTGACCACTATGTATAACCAATCTCTACCTCATCCTTATGGTTACAACATGAACCATCTTCATATATATTAATTTTATTAAATACTATAGATTTTTATATAATTTGATTTAACACACTAAAGAATTGGTTAACCTTATATTCATTATTAATGATGAGGATTTAGATGTATCATGTAAGACTTGTGAATATTTCCCCATACACCCTAAAAAACTCATATTAATTTATACTATAGTCTGAGAAAATCCCCCACTATCACAAGATGGAGAGTATATGGAAAATATTTGTTGTAATGTATTTTCTAAAATATATCATATTACATGGAATCATATTCATTGTTGGAAATTATGATATGGATATGTTTCTACCAATGATCGGTTTCTTCATCAAAATGGTATAAATATAACAAAAAAATATCATATTCTGAACATTAGAGTGCAGATAATATATTTTAAACTAATTTAATACATCATTTCTCTATGATGGGATGAAAATATCAAATAATGGTTGGAGAACTTAGATGAATCAAGGATTCAACCACAACATACTATTTCATTAGATAATGGTATTTTATATGATCCAAGTCATTTATCATAACATGAGTTAGGTGATCTAGTTCTACCATGTTCTTCTGAGCTGCTACTCCCATTATGTTAGGAATATCATTAGGGTAATCCTATAATTTCCTATTATGTTTCTTATTAGCGTGATTCCTCCTATAGCCCACTGTTAACAAAAATAAAAAAATGAGAATACTCAAACTACGAATTCCCAAAAAATAGAAACTATGAACATGTAAGGAGTATCCTATAAACGTTATATAAATCCAAACATATGAATTTAGAATATTTAAGAATTTTTATCCATTTTTATTTCCATATTTAAAATTTTAACATAGAAAATCTAGATAATCCCTCCATAATGGTCTATAAAGACAATGTAAATTTTGAAATGAATTTACCCCATTAATGAAAAATAGGATTTAAGAAATTCTTCTTTTTCATAAACTAGATGAATATATATTTAGTACCCAATGATCACATTTCATGATCATTATCCCTTGAAAAAATTGATCGAGACCCTCATCTAGATGTAGTATCAAGATGGAGAAGAAATTGAAAAAACCCACTCACTCTATACATAATCAAAATTCACTATTATTATATTATACATATAATCATACCGAGAGGCCATACTAGATTATTGTAGTTCTAATCAATAAAATTTAATATAACATCATGCATTACAAATTATAGTGAACCATACCCTTTACACATATTATTAATTTATTTTTAACATAAATATCCATTAAATACTACCAAAACATCTAAAGGCATAATTTCATTAAAAGACTATGTACATAAAACCCCAACATAATTCTATTATATAACATCTTTACTTTATTCTACATATTGAGATCCCAAATACCATTTATCCACAACAACTCAAAACTTTTTAGTGTTAAAAAACATTTATATAAAATGAGGGAAACTGTAATGTTCAAATTGGTCAAGCACTAAATGAAATTGCATAATTATTATATGAAAACATAGGCCTACAATAATAATTATCCCTAAATAATTTCAAGTAAATAATCATTACCTAATTGTGTGGATTATCCATTAAATGGTCTTCAATGTTGTGCACCATCTTTTTTGAATTTTCATATACTCCTCATTGATGATCTTTGTAACATCCCGGTTCTAGTTCCATGCACTAAATCCCCGAGATGGACTCTGACAAGACCTAAGGAACACATCCCAATATTCTAGAGGCTACAAAATAGCATTGGGGGTTTGGTATGTAAGTTATGCGGAAGATATACCCTTTTAAAGCAAAGTAAAAAAACATTCGAATTAAATAAGCCATAGTGGAGTGAATATATAAACCAAAAAAACATCAATAACTAAAAAGAATTATATCAAAAATTCAATATTCAACTAAATGAGAATCATGTCATTCCAAATTAAGTGTAAAAGATTCTAAAATCCAACTGAAAATAACAACACTAATGACTCCCATGTGGGTCCCGAGCTTCATATGGTTCCCTGTGGACATGATACATCTGCAATCAATAGTCTAATCCAAGGACCTTTCCCTTAACCAATCATACATCAATATTATTTTCTTTGAGTACTAATCAAGCTGGCCAAATATGATGTGAGTAAAATTTGGTACGCTAGAAACATCAGTGTCTAAAACAAACATGTCAAAAATAGTTTTTGTAGTAGTGTAAAGTATAAATATAGTAATAATGTTGAATTTTTCCATTAATTTAGTTACGCTTTATTAAACGAATTTCCATCTAGGTTCCCATGGACAACCGAACCATAATTCTAATATTGTCCCTCGCTGACATCTCAATTATCCTCAATATATATAAAAAATTTTAATTTTTGGGTTACCATTCGATACTAAAGTTAATATGTAATTTCTTAAATAATAATATCATCTAAATTAGCTAGAATTTGTAATGTAATCTATGGGATCTAACCTCAAGGTTCTAAATTGAATAATAATAAACAGGCATGCAAGTTACCATAGTAAGATTTAGAATCTCTCACATAATTTTTCTTAGAAGGTCACAAGATATTTTTCCAATGAAGTCTCCGCTAGTCCCTTAGAAAATAATATTAGAAGCTCTCATAGTCGTCTTCCCATAAATCTCACATAGTTTTTATGTAACAAATATTAGAATCTCTTAGTATTATCCATTTAATATCATTCATACAACCTATTTATCCAATTTTCTACTCCATGCCAATATTATCACAACCAATTCCATTTTCACCAATCATTCCATTAATTAAATCACAATTAATTAATCATATTAAACCATTTAATTAATTCAATAATTAATAAGTCATTTCTTGTCCATCAATTAAATCTCCAATTGAATAACAACCAAAATATCTATTAATATATTAAAAAAATAATTCATTGTAACTTACTACCACTAATTAACAAAGTGATTAATTAATCTCATCAATTTTCCTATTTAAGACATGATAATTAATTTAGTATTTATTTATTTACAACAATTTCATAATCTGAGTTGTCTCATTAATTAATTAAAAATTATTAACAATATCTAAAAAACTAATTAATTTCAAAACTAATCAACCAAATCTACCATCAGGAATCCTCATAATTTATTCATAAATCAGTAATTTAAACTAAATAATTCCATTCCCATGTTTATAATCCATTAATTAATAAATTTAATTAATTAATTATTTAGATATTGAAAAACTCAACTGTTAATCAAACCATAAATCTTCTACAATTTCAATACCATAATCTTGATCGATACTATGGAAATGGTATTTATACCACCTTCTTCAAGATTGATGACGAATAATTATCACTAATTAATATCCCAAAATTGTGAGTAATAAATCAATAATGAATCCATGAATTTTATTTAGATCATACACCTCGAAAGCGGAATATGTACTAAAAAAATCACTACGTCTGCAATAGAAATCAATCATTGGATTCCTGTAAAAAAGTGTTAGATAATCCATTAGCATAGGATCTACAAGATGATTAATAACCGAAAGGAATTTTTCAAAATTCTAGGTTGATATATCCAAAATCTGATGCGATATCAATTCTGGATTGAAGGAGACTCCTGAAAATAATGGCAAAACGTCCACAATAAAGAGACAAGTGAAAAAAAGGGCATTTGGTAGAAGATTAAAAAGCATATAGGTTTTTAATTACATGTAATATAGTTGTGGTGAATATTTAGTTGAATAAGGTAGTGTGAGAATCATCTATAATGAAATGAAATGGTTGAATAGGGTTTACTCGATGATGGAAATGAATTTTTAAAAAGCTAGATGTGATAATTACATGATGTGAATTCTAATTTCAAATTATGTTATGATTTTTGAATGATTTACCTTCTTTCAGGAAGAATTCCTCACAAATCATTTAAAAACAATAATTTCATTTTACATGTGGTGAAATATTACACATGGTAAAATAAAATTTCATGTTGTGTAATCCTACATGTGGTGAAATCCAATTTCACATTGGAAAATCTAATTAAATGTGTGGAAATTATATTGCATGGCATGTGTCCGTATAGTGAAATACACTTACTAGTGATTTAAATTTTCATGTTTTTTATTTAATTGATTCTATGAATTAAATTAAAAAAATGATCTTGATTTTTTTAAAGATTCATACATTGAAAAAGGTGGGATCTTACAATCTCCCCAACTTATAACAGATCATCCTTGAGTTACAATCCCAATAATATCTAATATTATGAGTCATAATAATATTTCCATTGTTCCCTCATATCATCCTCCCATTCCCACATATCCCCATGAACACTTCAATATTTCCACAAAACCAAAATAGGGGCACATTATTTCCCAACAACACATTCTCACTGTGATCCAACGCACGTAACAGATGATCGTAAATGGAAACAACAATCTAAAGCTCATACACATCCACTCCAATCAAATGAGATAGTTTAGGTAGATAATACTAGAATTGTGATATATGGAAAACATCATGCATAACAATGTATTTCTGTAGAACATCCAATCATTATTCAACTGGCTCAATTCTCTACACAATGCCAAATGATACAAAAAACAATGGAAACAATGTTCCCTATCTATATATCTTGTGGTGAACCAACCAGGATGAAACCTAATGGTAAACATGATCACCCACTCTAAACTACATGGTTTTTATTCATCTAATAGTATATGAATTTTTACTACTTAATGATGTAGCCATATGTTTCTCAATTATCTAAACTTGATCTAACATCTCCTACATGAGGCTTAGTCTAAAAAAACTCTAACTCACTAGCCTGCATCCATCATAATGGTGATCTTCATGTTTAACAAAAATTATCCTTGTATGGTTCGCTGTATATATTTTCCTGATAACAATTTTTTGGACTAACTCCAATAAAGCCATGTGCCTCTCCCAAGACGCACCAATGTCTAGAACACACACCTCTAGCATATCCTCAAGAATATATATATATATTACAATCCTACATTCCATATTGTTGGGGGTGGAAGGATTTACTCAATAAAATATGTGTGCCATGTGACTTTTATATTCCCTTCTAGATGTACAATTTAATGAGTGAATCATGTTCTGAAACTATAGTCCATTAAACATCATGAAAATGAACTTTCATCTAAACATATAGTTATCCCAACATTACTACTATTTATGTTTCCCATATTATCAAGAAATGTTATAATTTGGTCCATAAATCCACAAAAACCAAGATTTATTTATTCTTCCTAAGAATATTTATAAGACATTCCAAAAAATCCATGTTCACATCATCCCACTTCCATTCCATAATGGGAAAAAACTGTATCAATCCTCTAGGTAGTCGATGCTCTCCCTTCACCTAATCACAAGTGTAGAATCGTGTTACCAAACTAGATATATCATTATTCATGCCTAGAGACCAAAAATATATGTGTAGTTCATGGTGAAATTTTTTTGCACCATGATTCACTCCACACTATGATGCTTGAAATTATCATATGAGCTCCTCTCGCATTCTCATGGACCCAACAACATGATTCATCAGGTTGATGATATTTTCCTCATATATCAACCATTTTGAAGGTATCTCCCCTCATTAAATGATTTATATTTAGTCCAAGTAGTCTTATTCATCATACTACATTTCCCTAATTCGTCTCAAAAGTGTCTACTCCACTGAAACTGATACGATAATCATCTACTAATGACTCTCCCGAATCACAATTTGAATCTTGGATTGAAACATAATCATATTCCACTCAGAACTAGACTACTAAACCACTTGAGACTGAGTCATTCCGCTTAATGCATCAGAAACATTGTTTCCATTCCTGGTCATATATGAATTCTCAAAATCAAAAGACGATGTATCAAACAGTTTATAGAATAATACACCGCTGCTAGCTCACATTCATGATTAAGGTAATTCTATTCATGTGGTATCAACTATCAAAATCCATATGCCATGAATCTATATCCTTACATCAACATAAATTTGATTCTGATCCCAAAAGCATCATAATACTCAATGTACTTATTACCTAACTCAATAATGAGAAAAATTTGTTCTGACTACAAACTCTTCTTTAATTCATTGAAAGTATCCTCGAAATACTCCATCCTTTCAAAATATACACCCAATTTTTTCAGTCATGAATGTGAAGCCTCCAAATGGGAAGAAACATGGATGAATGTCTTACAATACTCATTTAATCCAAAAAATCCTTAGATATCAAAACCATTCTTGTCATTCCCCTATGAAACCACTTCCTGAACCTTCTCTCGGTCCACCGACAAAATTTCCTCTAAGATGATGTTCCTAAAGAAGTTTACCTAGTTAATTGAAAACCAATACATTTATATATTAGTGTATAACTGATTCTCACTTAGTGCTCTCATGATGATTTCACGATATTGGGCATGATTGTCATGAGTCTTGGATTACACTAAGATGTCTCCCATTAATACCACCATAAACTAATACTGATATGAATGGAAGACCATTTTCATCATGTTCAAAAACCCTATTGGTGTGGATTTCAACCAGAAAAGATGCATGAAAAACACATATATTCCATAACTACTCTTGAACATAGTTATTAGTATATTAGAAGTCCCCACTCTAAACTATTGGTGAGCCGATCTCATGTTGATCTTGGAGAACATCTGATCTCCTTTTAACTGAAAAAATAGGTCATCAATACATGGAATAGGATATTAATTCATCAAAATCGTCTTATGAAACTTCATCTATTCGACACACAAATGTAAACTCCTATCAGCCTTATTTGGAAACAATATAGGTGATCCCCATGGCTACGTACTTGTAAGGATAAATACAAAATTTTCCAACTCCTCCATTTATGTCTCGAGTTTGAGAAGATCTTCCAGCACCATTCTGTATGGTTGAATAGATACTGGCTTAGCACACGACAATATCTCAATAATGAATTTCACATCTCTCTTATGTGGAAGCCTGAAAATAACTCAGGAAAGAAAAACAAAAATAGTATCACTCCTATGAATATAAAACGATTTTCTACACCCCCATCATCCATAAATAAACTAAGAATACAGATTGTGTGATCCCCTAATTGCTGAGTAATTGGCCCTACTATTCCTACCATGATATCCCACTCTATATGGTTATTTTCATGGTCACAGTTATGATACGTAAAATAAACTGTCCTACAGTAATGTTAAATGTCGTCTATGTATAATTCTAGTTATTCCATACCCATAATTATGTCAGATACTTTCATACCAAGAATATAGAGATCCCATAGAAAATGGTACTCCCAAATCTCAAGAGGATATCCCTTGCACACATGGATGTCTAGTAAGTACTCCTAAGGGGTTATCTTTCAACATTACCCCATTGAATAAAACCTTCTACTGGGATCTAACCATTAACAATTTTATCAAATGTAATAGAATTAGAGGTACCAAAATCAAATAAATAAATATCTTATGTAGAAGTTTCAAGAAAATAACCTCTCACAATTTTTGGCCCAGCCTCAATAAAAAACTTGTGTATGTTCCACCTCATGAAACCGTCATGTACCACTTCTCTGTGATTCGGTCTGACTCCCCTCAGTTTCTCTTCTCGGATGATATGGGAACTCTTTCCCAAATAAATACTTTCGACTACATCTACATCCTCATCCAGTAGAAATACGGCTTCCCAACTGATATGGTGTGGATAATCCCCTTAATGCACCGTGATTGTTCCTCACCGAATCTCTCATACAATAATATCTCTAGGTAAGAGAGCTCAAATAACTCATCCTGGAAGTCTTTAATTTCTATATAATCCATCCGTCCATCCCAAGACTGGATGTCCCCCTAATGTTTTAGTTGACCCCAAAACATATAAGTCAACAGCTTGACTCTCTTCTAAACATGAGCGTCTTGGTTGTTTATTATTGTGTGAATTTATTCAATACAGAACATAGAAATCATAGGTCCCCTATATCAAGTAAAATATCGATGTACTGTAATTGGAACTCCCTCAACAGATTATACATACTTTCCACAACCCTCCTAGATAATCATTTCTTCAATTTCATGAAATGAGTAATGTTCTCTTGGAAATACTCTCCTACTCCCCCCTTCACTTTTAGTTCCTCAGGTTCCACCTCTGCAGGATAACCTATAGCATTTGTTTCTAGTCATATTCTCAATAATATCATCCATGGAGGAATATATCTACAAGAAAAAATTTAACCTTAGTAAAAATAAAACACAAATTTATCTCATTTACATTAGATGAAAACAAAAATAATCCACAGTAAGTTTTTCCCCAACCCAAGACACATGGTGAACACTGAGGTGATCTTACTACCCATGACAAACCTACACATTGGTCTAGATAATAAGGGTAAACAAATTCTCATATTCATGTTTCTTATCTAGAAACCCATTTATTTACATCATTTCATCATTTACAGCTTCAAAATTTCATATTTGGCATATCTTCATTTCAATTTTTAAAAAATGAAAAAACTTTTAAGCTCAATAACCTAAGCATAACTTGATTTCATGTGTTTTTTTAAAATTATACTATTCATAAAATAATACCGAGTGTTTACAATGCTGCATGAAGACTCAACTCACACTCCATTTTGGGCCATGGGTAAATCTCAACAAGTATAAAAAGCTATTACCATGTCACACTACATGATCATCACCAATGGTAAAATAATAATTAACTATAATAGAAATCAACTATAAAATCAATCCCACCCTGAGTAGTTGGGTAATCCCCCATACACGGGTCTACAACTCCCATGAATGATCTTATTACCAAGCCCCAACTCTTCCTAACATCTTGTTTAAATTTTCTAAATAGAATGGAAAAAGTTGAAGAATGAAAATTGAACTTCAATTACAACATTATTACATCATGTACCAGATTCTGTGCACTGGTGCCCCGATCTAGACAACCACATGACATCATACATGCATCCCCATATGGAAGATTCTAGATACTAGTAATGAGGGACATGTAAGTCAGTTGTAGAGAGTCTATACTGAGTTTATCCTAGTGAACAACTAGTTTATGTCAATAATCAATAGTGGAAGAATATGTAATAAAAAATACCAATATTTAAATATATTAATTGTATGAAATACAACATTCAACCTAAATGAAAACCAAAATGCCAATGTTATTGTCAAAATGTCTAAAATAGAGCTAAAAAGGACACTAACAACCCCCAGGATAGTCTGATCCACGTATGGTTACCTCATCTAAGCATCATATCCAATCAGAAATATAATCAATGTCCTATTCCCTAATGATATCCTATTACAATACTATATATTTTTTTTAATGATTGGGTAGCATGAATAGTATGTGAGTAAAACACAGTAGGCCACCACCAATGATACCTAAAACAATCCTGTCAGAAACAGTGTATGTCATTGCATAAAGAATAAATATAGAAATTTTGTGGGGATTTTACATTTATTCAGTTACTATTTATAAAACAATTTTTCATTCAGGATACAATGTACACCTGAACCACAATACAATCTTAGTCTTGTGACGAAGCCTGAACTATCCCCAAGAGATTTGAATAAATTTCTTGTCTATGTTACCATTAATTATAAATGTTTATATGGAATATATCAAATAAATAAATTTATAATTATTTTAGATATGATTAATGTAAACTATGGTCTCTATCATCAATGGTCTAATGTGAGTAATATGAAACAAGCATAAAATTTTACATGAAAAAAATGGAAAAAATATCACTATCTTATCCCAAGAAATCTCAAAAGTTATTATTACCTTAATGGCACCAAATATCCATCAACAAACAATATTAGAAACTCTCAGAGTCTTCTTACCTTATGCCTCATATGGTCCTTATGTAAAAAATGTTACAATCTCTCTCAGTCTTCTCTCTTTAATTACATTTTCACAACCCAGTTATCCCTTGTGCTACTCCATGCCAAAATTTTCACATCCAATTCCCATTTCACCAATAATTTCACTAATAAATACATAATTAATTAATTATATTTAACTCTTCAATTAATTCAACAAATAATTCTTCATTTCATATAATTTAACAAATTCAATTTTTTTTTACCTACCTCAATTTCCATTAGTTAATTAACAAATTAATTATTCATTACTTCCTCCAATTAATTGATAAAAATATAATTTAATCTCATCAATTTCCCAAATAAATACTTAATAATTAGTTCAAAATTTAATTATATATATCATTTTAAAAATATTAATCAACCCATTAATTAATTAAAAAATAATAATTAGTCACATTGAAACCACCAATTAATTTAGAAATTAATAAAACTAATATACCATCTTAAATTCATCATATTTAATTAATCATTTATTATTTTAAACTTATCAATTTTTATTCCCTATTTGACAATACATAAATTTAATTTTTTATTCAATTAATTAATTTAATATATAAAAACTCAATTGTGTATCATACCATAACACTTCTACAATTGCCTAAGCATGAACAAAATAAAGAGTATTTGAAATGAATTTTAAAACATACCAAAATATCCTTGATGAAGAATTATCACCAACAAATATCCAAAAATTGAGCTTAATCAATCAAGATTTCATTGATGAACAATATATAGATCAGGCTCCTTGAAAGTGGAGGATGCAGTGGAAAAAGCCTTATGTCTCCGATAACTATCTACTTCTATATTCCTATCTACATGAACCAGATAATTAGTTTGTAATAGATCCATAATGATATTACTATAAAGTAGGGATACCATAAAAAATAGGACTTGATATAAATGATCAGATGTGTGATCAATTCTGTGTCGAAGAGGACTCCCATAAATTAAGAGATGAAGACTCCCAAAAAGGATGGTGGTGTGCGGAGGGTCTTCGATAGAATATTTCAATGCACAAAAGTGATTTGGTCCAAGGAAGAGGTGTGCAAAATGTCTTTGGTCAAAATAGTGTCCGCACAGAGTTTCTATAGTAATGGAAAATAGGTACATAATTATTACTCTATAATGGAAATGAGTAATTAAATTGATATGTGTGATAAATACATGACATGTATCCTATTTTCATGTTGTTTAATGATTTGTATCTAATTTCCATTTTTTCTAAAGGTAATCCTATCCATCTATTTAAAAAACATTAATTTTTGATTACATGTTGTGAAATCCAATGACACGTGTCGAAATATAATTTCACGTGTTGAAATCATACATGTGGAGAAATCAAATTTCATGTCGTGAAATCTTACACATGGTGAAATATAATAAAATCTGGTGAAATCTTATTTCATGAAATGTTGAAATGTGGTGAAAGACACTTATAGAGGATGTAAATTTTCCATGTTTTGAATTAATTTGAGCCATGTATTAAATTCATAACAACCCATATTGGTAAAAAAATTAAATAGACTCATACCAAGAAAAATAATGGATCATTAAATATTATTTTCATGGAAGCCACTTATATGTAAAAGGTTTTTATTTTTTATCTTTGCACTCTAATCATGATTAGTGTCCATTCCAATCGCTCTTATAATAATTTTTTCTTCCCCCATTTTTACAGAATTAATTTCAAGAATCTATTTGACTATAGGATCATCTTAATTTTTATTAGTTTTAACATTATTTAAGATACATCATCTTTATATCAAGGATTATTGTTAAAATTACCTTATAGGGAACTTCCCCCTACGTTGGAACATCATTCAATTAGAATTTTCAAAAACCATGATATTTTCTTCCATCACCTTAGATTTCAACATTTTGTGGATCTGGTCTCAAAAGGTATGATTAGAAAGGAAAAATTTATTTATTTTTTTCAATTTGTCACTCATAAAATAAAAGTATAACATATGAAATAAAATAACATACAGGGGTGATCTAAAAATCCAATTATGGGATTAAACATGTTGGAGAAGTATATTATTTCAATAAAATGTTAAAAATGATATTTTAATGTTGAAGGATCTTGAATATTCATAAAGTATAAGAAAATAAATAATATGGTATCATAATATAATTACATTTTAGGAATATTGATGAAACATAAAACATTAAATAAGAATATGTCAGTGATAATCACTGAAATAACATATCATGGTGGATAGACTCCAGTCATGGATTAGGTTCACTTTTCAATCCCATAATTATAGTTTCATGAGACAATAGCATTACCAATTTAATTAAAGCACATTTTAGGTTAACCTATCATAAAATGTATATTTTTAAGGGTTTTATAATTTTAAATTGATAAAAATGAATAGAAATAATAATTACCCATAGAAAAATGGGTTTCGAAATCATTTCTCATATCATAATCAATTTATATTTCATAATGATTCAATTTTGGAAACAAACATAAGGAATTGTGTAAAGAAGTATGACATCAAGTTCTGGAAGGATAAATGGGTGGGTTGGAAGTTGTACTTCCCTGGGTGCCCCACGGTGAAGATTACTTTCAGAGAAGCTTGCAACTTTACTTCCTTTATTCAATCATCTCTAACCCAAGAGCAGATGAAGTTCTTTGGGGAGGTTACCTTGAATATGGAGGAGTACAAATTCTATTTCATGGGATCATGTTCGGGGAAGTTCTTGTTCCGAGATTATAGGAAGCTCCATCATGGCGACTTGAGGTCCGATGCGTGGGTGTCGAATTACTGGTGTAAAGAGATTACAACCAAGATGAATTTTCTATTTTGGAGTATCATCAACAAAGCTCTTCCAATGGAGGAAAATATTCAGATTAAGGGAGTGCACTTGGCCTCACGGTGTCATTGTTGTGATGTCCCTCAGAGCGAAAATGTGGTACACCTATTTTTTCAGAGTGAATGGGCTAGGTTTCTTTGGTCTAACTTCCTTCCCCTCTAGAATTCTTATTCTGGTTTCACCACTCTTATTGATTTTTTGAGTGCTTGGTTCAATGGATCAGAGTTCATGGAAGGTAAGGAGAGGTGCGTTATCATTTCCTCCATTTACAGGATTAGCTGGGAATCTAGGAATCAATCTCGGATGGTTGACTGGTGTTCTACTCGGTATTTTTGGGTCCAACTTAAGTCACTCCTAGGAGAGATGGGTTCTCTGTTGAGAGTCAGAGATCACCTTCTTGGATCCTTCAGTCCGAATGATACGCCCATGCACAACCGGCTAGAAGTTTGGTGGATTATATGGTGGCTTCCCTATCAAGGTTTAAAGCTGAATGTTGATGGATCATGAATTGATGGGATCCTGAGAGGTGGAGGGTTGTTAAGAGACTCAAGCGGATCAGTTCTGATTGCCTTAAGTGCATATTCTGGACCAAGAAGTTCTTTGGGTGCTGAGGCTAGGGCTCTTCTGGTAGGAATTCAAGTGTGTCGGAGGGCTGGCTTTCAAGTTAGTGAAGTGGAAACTGATTCTGAAGTTTTGGTTCATGCGGTGAGAGGAAGTTACAACCTAACAGGGGAACTGGATTATGGGATTTGTAACTGTGCGCTTGCAATGGATCTTGGAAGGAACATTCAACATTGTTTTAGGGAGGCTAATTTTACGTTAGATGCGTTGTCCCGAAGGGGGAGCTCAGAAGAGGAGCTTATTGTTTACTCTTGTACTGGTTCTCTTCCTGCGGGGTGTAACTCCTTTGTGAAAGGGGATGCTCTTGGTTTTCACCACTTCCATCCTCCATGAGGTAGTTTCTAGGGGTGGTTGTTTGATCACCCTCACTTTATAATAAAAAGAACGTTTCAGTCAGTATTACCCCATAAAATAATGTGATAATAAAAAATTAATATAATAAAGAGACATATATATAGTATATGGAAGAATTATATAACATAAAAATTTTATATAAAATGAGCAAGATAAAAATTTCCATATCCCCATGAAAATGTGTGGTTTAGAGAGATTCCTTACATTATTTTCCATAATCATTCTTTGTATATGCTTAATGAGATGAATAACATAATTAAATTAATTAATTAATAAATTATAAATAATTAACATCTTTATTTGATTTATTATATATTTATGATGTTACGTTATAACAATTTCATCAACATATAATGATTAATTAAATTTATCTCAGACTGTTAATTTCATGGTTCCAATGTGAGGTCACTAGATTATAATTGTTCAGGTTCATATAAAATGGTACAAAAAATACCAAATACGAATAGAATCATATTTTTATATTTTAGTAAATTTAAAATATTCTAAAGACCCATCTTTGTTTCATCATAGGGATGATTATTTTAGAAAATTTGTAAACATTATTCTGTTAGTTCATATTGATGAATTTACCAACCATAAAAATAATTATATGAAAATTAGTACTATAATCTTTTTAAAATTATAAATTTCGGTCTAAATCATCTTTTTATTATGACATCAATAACCTATTTCATTCCTGATATATGGAGACCCATTACAAAAATCATAGGCCCTTTACTAGGTGGCCCAAGAATATGGCCTAAATGTTTTGTGCAACTTCATACATGTATTATCATACCTTTGAAATTTCTATGTAACTGCCTTCCTATGTCACCATCTGCAGCATAAATTCCCAAGGGGAATTAATTTATTTGAATCCAGGTCATTTGGCTTCATGAATATGTAGTTTACCAATTATTTGCCACCCGAAATTCGTTAAAACATTAATCAACTTCATGTAATTTATATAATAGTTGTTATCATCTTATTTAATCCGTATAATTCTATTATGAAATTAATTGATGGTGTTGGGGAAATTAAGCTCTATTGTTTTTAGAGTTGAAAAATCGACCCTATTTTAAATAAATTTTTCATTTTAGAATCCATATATTGTATAGTTGAAGATGAAAATGACATTAAAAAAATAAAATTATTGTATTTTTATTATACTGGATTCATCATGTTTTATGGAATGAGGGATGAACAGATATGGTCTAAGAATAAATAAATTTAAAATATGTAAATATAGAATATTTCATCTTAAATGTTTTCTTTATGAAATACTCCTTATGGAACCTCTAAATGGTCTTTAGATGAGACCAAAAACACTTGGACATGGGTTGAGGATTGTGATGGCAACATCAATGAAATAAGGAAACCTATGAGGCTTATAACTTATATGAATATGGGGTGGTTAGGTGTGGTATTTATAAGGGGAGGAAAGGGTTTTTTTTTATTTTAATCATTATATTATTTCATTTTCTCAAGAATATGAGTAATAATGATTCATGTAGCTATATAAAGTAAAAATTCCATGTTATTTAAACTACTTTCTCCTTATAACATCCAAAACATTAAAAATAATATATTAATATTATAATGTTATATAATTAAATTTATGTTATTTACTATTCACTAAATATTGATCTATTTTACAAAAAATACCAATAAATAATCCTAACAATTATTTGACATATAAAATTCTAATAACTAAATAAATTATATTAATTTTTTTTTGGAATTTTAGATATATATATTTTTCTAATAAAACAATTATTTATTAAAAAAAGTTCAATTTTAATATTATGATCTATTTTCCCATCCTCTAAAAAATTACCTATAATCTCATAAAATTATTATATGATTGGAATAAAATTTATTATTAAATTTTATATCAATTTTACACTAATAATATTTCCATAAAATAATTATATTTTTTTAAAGTTTGTTACTGTTAAAATTATGTTCTAAAAAAATACTTATGTTTTCATTTTGAAAACATTTATTTACATGTAATATTTTATAGATATATAATATTTCTTATTAGAAAATATTTGAATATTATTTTACACCTCGAAATGTAAGGATACTGTTATAACAGTCACTTTATGTTTCCTAATGTCCATATTACTATTCATACTGGCCAGATTAATATTCTAATGGTTAGTTATGTAAAAGTCATATGGGATACCTACATTCTATAAATACCTCATATTTCATTCATTAATCATTCATTTATTTTTATGTGAAGGTTATAAATTTTAGTTTTGATAATTGATATTACATTACTAGGCTACTTTTCTATTGTGTTTTTCTTGGATGTGATTATTCTAGAGGACTAGGAGATCTTTATTTTCCTATTATTGTCTTATTTTTCTTGTCATGTAGTAAATATTTCAATTATTCATGTTGTATTTTTTCTATATATATATAATTTTTAAATTATTATAATAATTTTTTGTTATATAATGTGGTGGTTGTTCATTATATAATATTATTTAACAAATATGTGTCAATTATATCATCAGATGTAAAATTACATTGATGAAATTGTTGTTCACTACTATTAATGTGTAGCCCCTTTGGCATCCGAACTATTGATAAAATTATTTTTCATTTGCTTTAATATATTAATAAATTTTGTTCTTAAAATATCGATAAAATACTCATTATAACATATCATTTTTCTCATCTATGTAACTCTTATACATAAGTGTAAACATTCTATATAACTCGTATCTTTCATAGTTTATGAAACTCTATTGTGGAATAAATATTCCTTAGAATAGTAAATATTTATCCTATAAAATCATCGTCATTTTGAATATGGATCATCCATTACATGATATTCTTCAACTCCTTTAAATTTCATTCCATTCCCTCACCACACAACTTTAAAAAAACATCAACTCTACATTGATCATGTTTTCAAAAAATATAAAATGAATGTAAATATAGAAAATGTTAATAATATTTTTCACCAAACAACTCATAGCATGCCTATAATGATAATGTTATAAAAATCCCACACCAATATATGGGTTTGTTTTTGTGAGAGTACATTATCAGTCGATATAATATCAATTCCATTTATACCATACCACAATTTTGATAACTGATAGATACAACATTTTAAAATAAAATCATGGTAGATTATATAATCAAATATACTCATCAATTATATATATTCAATTAGGTATCATCAATATCAGCCTTATATCTAAGGTAAATCAAAATAGATTTACCCACATTAAATAATAATTTTAGTAATTATTAATTTCATAAAATTTAGAACACTCATTTCACATACTCCATTAAAATATTTTTTTTCGTTTTATTAAACACTACCAAATTTAATAAATTTCATTTTAATAAAAAAATTTGTTTTTAATTATAAATTTATATCATTTAAATAATAATTTTTTGGCTATTAAGTCTATATGTCGTTGCAGTGATCTAAATAAAGTGTAGAATAAGTTGCTTTGGCTGATGAATGTGTACTTCATGTATTTTATTTTGATTTATTAATGTAAAATCAATTTTCTTTTCATCTATTTAAAAATATTTAAAATTATAGTGAGGATTATACTATTATTTCTAGGCAATGTTAAATAGATAGATGATTTTGTTCTGAGCTGTTCTAATAGAGTGTTATGTTTAATCTATATCTTATAATGCATACAATTTTCATTGGATAGTTTTTTTAGTGAAGTTAAAATCTAGAAATGATGTTTTGTTTTTAATGTTTTAAAAATAATGATATATAAAAGATATCATGATATATAAATAATAATAAATGTTGAAAAAATAATTTTTAAATTCAAATTTCCTCCAATAATGTTCTGAAAATGTTCCCCAGATAGAGGAAGTCATACATAGGTTTTGCTATGATGTAGTTTTCATCCAAAATATTTCAATATTTTTTAGAGATAATTATTATTAAATATCTAATGAATGATATAATGAAATTTCATAGGGTGAACCCCAAATTGGTGAAGCTTATTGGAAGAAGTATAATATAATAAAGTTATATTTAGTTGATGAAATTTGGATGGTCATTTATATTGTAATCAAATAATGTTCAAAAAATTATTTTAAGATTAGATATAAGACTCTGAGATAACATATTGAAGGATTCAATTCAAAAACATCTATGAATTGTTTCCTATAATGTTTTTAAGATATATGATTGTATGAATAGTTAAGAGATAAAGTATTTTGATGCCATTCATTATAAAGTGGAACTATCTTGCATTACTTCTTGAAAAAAATTCCTATAAATTTATGTTGGAACATCATTCAATGTTTCATCGTAATGAAAATATACTACAAATATTTTACTGGAATAATGGGTTCTATAATTTTTTATGTGTTTGATGGTCTTTATGGAACATTAATAATGATATTAATTATGATGATTAACTAATTATTTTCCAATGTTATAAATATCACAGAATGTATATTCATGATTCTTGTATAGTTTTAATGAATATAATTTAATGTTTAAGATGCTTGATCTTGAGAAATGTTTCAATAATATTTTATGAGTTTTGAAAAGCATTGAGGAATTTATTTCAGGAGGGATTTACGAATTATGATTTTTCATTTAGTGGGAAAATAATTTAGGTTGCCTTCTATTTATCTATCTAGAGTTATTATAAGAATAAAGGGTATATACATAAAAAATTTGTTATGATTAAAATGGGTTAATGTTAATGTGGTGCATAAATACTTTTTAATAGTGATAAAGGATGAAAATATGTAATAAATTGTATGATAATGTAATTTTTCAACCAATTAATATCTGCATTATATAATTTGATTCTACTGGACATATGTGTTTTGATTATAGGAACTAGAAAAAGTCAAAAGAAAAAGTATAATATTTGGTAAAATCACAGATATTGTATATATACATGAATTTATAGTCATATTGTATGAATGTAGTATTGGTTTTCATAAGGAATTGGTTGAAGTTTTCCAAGAAGATGATCAGATAGAGAAATTATATGAATAGGAAAATAGATATATGTTTTATATTGATTTACATGGAATAATTTATTGCCTGATATTGGGGGAAAAAGTGAATAAGAATATCATGCATGAAAAAATTATTGATGAATGTACATGTTTAATAGTGGTAATATACTGATCCTATTTGGGAATGATTCCAAAAATTCTTTGGAAAATAATTGTAATATATTTTAGGTATATATAATGAACGTGAAATATTTTTGTATTGTATTGAAAAACAAGTGTGATGATATGAAATTATTATTGTAACAATATAAAATGATTTTCTCATAGTGGATTGTGTGGTATTCGATTATTTCAAAATTATCCCAAAGACTAGCCACTCGTTTTGAGTAGTTAAACTTGTAAATTTTTGTGTCAATGTGCATTGTGTTTGATGGGGTTTCATAGAAATATTAAAAATATTTAACAAGATGTGAATAATTCATCATAAATGGTCATTTAAATGTTCCTATTTTCCCTTCATCGAGTAAGTCATTATATAAACACCCCGAACCATTAATGCAACATTGGAAATTAAATTATTTCCATTATATAATAATTTATAGGTATTTTAAATTTATTTTTTTATATTATTTAAATTAATGAGGACTAGAAGGGGGAATACCCATTGTGTATGGGTATCTCTGACAACCCAGTGGTCCTCACCACGGAAACCTTTGTAGAAATTGGGTGATGTGGTTATTTTAGTAATTTAACTCCAAATATTAATCCTAAAGACTATGGAATATGTTTAATCTCTAATTTCAATTTATTTATTCATTTTTCATGATCCCTACCTCCTCATTTCATATTCATGTGATTCCATCCTTCATCCATGACTTAGGCGGTACCTTGTGGCCATGGATTCTTCGTTTTTACATTTTAATGATATATCACTATCTGCTTAATCCATTAACTTTTAATTTCTATATAGTGGTGGAGGAAATCTATACATACATTAGTTTTGGGATTTTAGGTTTTTTCTCATCCTTCTGATTCCAAAAAATATTATTCTAGTGGGTTCTTATCAAATATATATCAATGAAAACATCATCAAATATCATTCTAATTTTGTATTCCATAAGTCATAATATTATTAAAACCAATTACACCCAAATTTAGATAATTTAAGTTCATTTTTGTGACATATTCCTTCCTCAAGGACCCCTAGAACATGACCAAATATATGTTTAGTAGGAATACTTATATTCCCTCTAATACTAATTTAGCACTGGTCAAAATTGATATAGGGTTGATTAGATTTAATAAAAAAATATTCTTTTGATAAATAATGATTTCATTAATTTATAATTGATAATGTTTAAAGGTTTTTTGATCATTCCCATTATTTATTCTCAATTACAAGGATGAACCGAATGATCATTATGTTTATTTATCCATAATTGTTTTATTATATTTATACACAATGTTAAATGAATAACTATTATCCAAAATTATTAATAAAAGAAATAGATTCTGTTTTACATTCATTTATTAAAAAATTTATAATTATGTTGCCTTTACCACATACATGAGAAGTAAAATGTATTTTTTATATGGTCCTGGGTGTATTTTATGGGTATATTAAGGGGTATTTGTATTAAATATAAATTTATCATGAAATTAAATATTGATTAAGAGAATGGTGACATGTATAGGGTTATAATCCACTAAAATTATATTTCTTGTCCCATATTCTATTAGATGGTCATGGGATGAGACTTGGAATAATCATTCCTTTATCCCATTGGTTGTCTAATACATTGAATTTTAATCCATGTCTTCTTGAATGGGATAATCCACAAAATTTATTATCCCCATATATGATATCAATATTGGGAAATTTTTTAATAGGGTAATTGATGTATAGGGCCCTCCAAGTAAAATGAGTTATTTATTTTAGTTATAACTATTATACCAACAATTGTTCAATCATATTTTTTTATTTATTGTATTTTTTGATATAATTATTTTTAATACATACATATAAGTTTATGATACTTATGTTGGGTTGGTGTCACTATTTATTGAGTTGTCATACTCACATCTTGTTAATTCCATTATGGGATGCATCCATACCTCATGTGTGTGATACATATAAGGGGAAAGAACTAAAGCATGTGAACTACTACCACATGTAGTATAGAACAATTTTAGCACCTTTTTCACCTTTTTAGGTAGTTTTTATGAAGATATTAGGGGTTATACAAGGTGTTTATTCATTGTATTGATCAAATATTGGTCACCCTTTGAAGACTGTTAAGAAATATTTTTTTAAGTGTTAATATTAATATTTTCCTTTTATGAAAATTTTAACTCCTTTCAGACAATGTGGACCCTTTTTAGAAAAAATGAGTATGTATGCACATTAGTAGTCAACTATATCCTTTATTACCAATGATTCGAGATAAAAATGTTCTTATAGATGAAAAAATGGTTTTCGTTCATGGTTGTTTGTCCACCTTGAGGTTCATAAAAATATTTTGTGTAAAAAACCAATTATTTTATTTATAACCCACCTAGAAATGAAACCTCCTACAAATAAATTATGAATCCATCAATATATATACTATCCTATTTTAATTATGAGGTGTGTTATTAGTGTTGTGGAGACATATAACAACGAAATTTTGGTTATATTTTCATAATATTTACAAAATTATATTAAATACCACTTAATGTGCCCTTAGTTATAGTAAATGTGTGTATATTTGATTTAGTACTGTCAAGACATTGGAATTAACCAATAAAAATATCTAACTAACATAAATATGGTGGAATCCATAGTTACATATAGTAGTCCATGTTTCTTAATTTTTACCATATTCATTTCCATGAGTCTGTCCCATGTTCTTATGTATTATATATTATAATAGTAATTGATTGGTAGGAACTTTTTGAATTTCATGTCATGTCAGATTCTAGAATGACCTTTATTATATTGTATTTTTGATAAATTGGAGTTTTTTATTTAAAAATATTCAAAAATAATTATGTTTCCAAATAAATTTTTTATTATCAAGTCATTGTGGACCAAAATATGACTCTTTGACTAGAAATATATTTATTAATATTGGTAACTAGGTTTATTGGTATTATTATTTATCATTAATGAATGTTTTATTTTCCCAAATTTTTGTTTAAATCATTTCATATTAAATGGAATTTTTTATGATAAAATTTTTAATGACAAATGTGTTTTTATAAATAATTGCTGAATGGGATAATGGATAAGTGTGGTTAAAATTAGTATCTTTAATAATGACTTGGAAATTTGTTTCGTAATCAATGAGAAAAAATATATTTTCTTATCTAATTTATTTATATAGTATGTTACCTAGATAACCACATCTTATTAGGTATAATGGAGAAGGTGAACTTGCATTGTCAACATATATTATGATTATTCTTCATGTCTTCATTAGACTTGTAATGTTTCTTCATGATTATGGCCAACGAGGTCCTTGAAATGAACTGGGTTCTTCAGATGTTGGGTATAAATTTTTTAACATAATTATCCTCTTGTGTATTTGGTAGAACTTCTCCCTATTAAATTGGGAAGTATATCATTTATATCAACAAAACATTTTTATCATAGATATCCCCGAGTAAAACATGTTCAGGATACCCCCTTAATTTTATAAGGGGTGTCCCTTCATTGGTGGAATTTTATTTAAATTCAAATAAATATTAATCCCTCATATATAAATATTTCTAGGAATTGTTCTTAATGTAATTCTAAAATGATAAATTATATTCGCTAAAATATTTTTTTATGAATCTCCAATACGGTTTAATTGTTGTACATGAATATGATTGGAAGATCACCAATATCATTTTCTATTTTCGATTATTGATTAGTGATGAGAAGTATATTTAATTGTGATTCATGATGGAATTTAATAATACGTTTCATGACTAGTTGATTTTTTATCCGACATAAATTCTATAAGGTTTCCATTGAATAAGATGTCATTGAGACATGGTCAAAAGGTTAAACATGAGTGGGTAGGACATTACTAGTATAAGATTTATGTGATTCTTATTCTAGTGGCATCAAGTGATAGGGTAAAATGGTATGATAGATTATTTAAATGGGAATCTGTGTAGTGGAGTACCTTTATCCCATAGTTTTGGGAAACCTTCAGTTTAGTGCCACCACTATGGATGTAAATAACAATTAAAGTTAAAATAAAACATTAAGGTAATGAAATTTCATTTGAATGGGTAATAGGTCCATGTATTATTATTTTCCTTCCATATTGTATCTTAATGAGTGAGGCATCAACCCTATATATCACAGGATTAATTTGATTAGTATGATCTCAATATAATAGTTGTATTCAACTAACATCTATGAGGATAAATAAAGGAGCCCATGGGGAAATATGTGTTGATTAGAAAAATTTTATCCTATTATGTATGGTTTTATACATTAGATAAACGATGAGCGTTTATAAAAACTACATTACCTTATTTTTATGAAAGTAATTTTATTTCATACATTCAAAAGTAGAGGTATCGCCACACACTATAGTATTGAAACACCCTTTGGGAATAGAATAAAGCCATTTAGTAAGTATTTATATTGTGATTTTGGGATGATATTGTTCAGAAATCATAGTTATCATGTGCCATCAAATAATAATCCATTTGGTATGAATATTGAAATGGGTTTATTATATCAGTTATGAGTATGGATAGATTTCTATGATTATAGTGTATCCCTCCCATATATATAAGCTATTTATTATACAATATATAGAGAATGGGAGCTATAATGATGTCTTGGAATACATGGAATAGAATAGGTGTTGATGATTAATACTGAGATATATAGACTTGTCCTTGGAGATGTAAAAGCTAAATGAAATAATTCTTTAGCTTGTTAGTGGATATTTTCTTATATTTCATCCTTGATTTTTGTTGTGCTCCTCACAATTTTGCGGTTTATATCATGTTTAATCAACAAAAATGGAACTAAACAAATATAATTTAATTATATCAATGGGGTTTAAAATTACATAATAAGGTTTATAAAAATAGGATATTTCCATAATGTATTCATTTGGTTGTGCACTTATCCTTGTGATGATCCTACTATTATTTCCCAGAATGTGGAGGAAAGTACACACCACTGTGTGGATTAATTGTAATTGAATTAGGTTGTGATCATGAACACATATCATTTCCAATAATTAAAAATATATTTGATTAGTTTAAAGAGGAGACGTGGTTTCATAAAATTTACCAATATCCTATATATCATTAATATAAGCCCCCCACATTAAACCTTACATAATATTGAATTATGTTAACAATTCTCATTGAAGATCTTTTCTGTTTTAGAGATTTTGATAATTAGGTCATAACATATTCATAACAACTTGAATATTTAATGTAGATTCTTGTTCTCATTATCAATTTTTTCTATAATATATGTACTCATAAAATAAAAGAAACATGTTTAGTTCCATTTTCAGGACCCGTCCCCCATGGACCGTGTCGTGACTACCCTAGGCACACCTTCTATAGGACAAGGGTTATCGAATAGCCCCAGTAAGTGGTATCCCAAATATTTGAAGGAATTTCCTTTAAGCATGTATAAACGCACAGTCCAATAACACAACATGATACAACCACAATGTAATACTACAATAGTAAAATTGTGTAATGGAAGTAAAGGGGCTTGAATACAAGCCTAACTGAAAGATAAAATACATCAAAAAATAGAAAACATCTCATAAGATCGTCTACCAAGGATCTAACATGAATGGTAGGTTGGTTCACGCCCAAATTTACCCAAGAGAAGAAGGGTAGAACGGTCCTTGTAGTGTAGCTTGGGTTGTCGATTCCACAGAGACCTAAGAAGATACCTAAGATACACAACCTAAGGGATGGATTTTTGGCTATGAAGTGGCCAACTTGGATCGATTTTGGATGGGTTTTTAAGATATCTAAAATATTTAAGTGGATTCAATTTAAAAGAATGAGTTGATCCTAGGTTATCACTCGGGGTGGATTGGATGTATTTTCTTTTTAATGATTTCAATTTCTTAAATTTGAGATGGATTCATTTAAGGAGATAAAACAACATCATCACTTACTGATTTAATGCCTACACCCTCTAATACTAATCACCTATACACTTGAAGGATCAAAGTTTTGAGCACTTCAAGGTAAAGGATCGTATTAGTACTTGAGGTGTGTGGCCTTAAATTCAACAAGGACGATGGAGTTTAAAAATCATCAAATAAAAATCCCAATTAAAGAAGTGATTATACATTAATTAGGTGATAAATAACATCCAATCCAGCCCCTTGCTACTCCCTTGGATCAACCCATAAGTGGGTTAGCCCTCCATTGATCCCATGGTTTCAATGGAAGCGGAAAGTAGACTCATAAGGGAGGAATGGAGAAGTAAAGAAAACAACAAAAATAAAATGATCACTCCACCATTGTGTGAATAATTTCACAAGGGTTGGTGTGAATAAATTCACACCTTAATCCAACGGTATCAAAGTGATATTAAGAACAACAGAATAAGAGTATAAGAAGAACTTTTATTAAGAAACTAAAGTGAATTGAACAACTTACATGTGAAAGACAAAATTGAGGCAACAAAAATGCAGCATAACATTACAAGTAAACAAGGCATCCAAGATCCTCAACTCCTTCACCACCACTGCCTTAAATAGGCATTTTGGGAGCCTTGGGTCGAACCACCAACAGTACAAATCATCTTAATTAATTTTTCTAGGATATAGGTGGTGGAAAGCTTGTGGAATTTGGACTTTTCCACGTTTGACCCGAGGTGGCAGCCAGCTTTACTTCACCGAACAGACGCGTCTGGAAGACCTTCTAGACGGCCGAATCAGGGTGGGCCATAGAAGAAGAAAATGGAGCTCCGGATGTCTTCTAACCTCCTGTAAAATTTGGGCCCATTTGGAGTCTTTGATTACGAGATATGATCAAAGTGGTGGACTGTTTTTCTGGGCCGCAGAATCTGGCCCAGAATTTTATCTCTAAATTGGGCCGACTAAATGACCACCATGGAGGTCGAATTAGCATTAACTCATGAAGAGTGATTTGTTCCTATACATGTCTTCTAGCATCCCACGAAAGTTGGGGTTAATGGGGCCTGTATGTTAGGCCCCACAGTCTCATCAGTGGGCTGGTGTCCAATCTGCCTTCTCCAGAATTGCTTCCTTTCATTGCCAAATATCTCCATCATCCTCCATGAATTCTCCATTGATCCCTGAATCAAACATGTTCATCTTTAAGTTTAGATCAATTTCCAAAAATATCAAATTAAAATATGTAAAATTAAATTCCTTAAAATCAGATGAATCATTGGGTACTTTAAATGATGTTCAAAAATGTACCACATAATAGTGCATTTTAAGAAGGTATTACAATCATAATGTGAAATGGTGTTCAAAGTGTAAAATGCACTAAAATGGTGTTTATGAATAACAAAGAACATGAAAATTAAGTATATTAACAATGAATATTAGCCTCATTTAGTGGCTAATCACACCCCCCAACTTGAGTTTTGCTAGTCCCGAGCAAAATATATCTCATCAAAAATGAAATTCGAATTCCCTTTTCCAAAAACATTTTAATACACAATGATCACCAAAAAACCTTATACCAAACAATCATGAAACCCATCAAAATATTTTAATACGAGATAGTTTCATAAGCAGATCCCAATCCCAAGCCCATTCTTTTGATCAAATCCATCATCATACTTCATCCAACTCAATTAGGTGTAATGATGTGTTGTGAACACAATAGATATGGGGGTTCATTTTCATTCAAGGGGGAAATCATGGAAGCGCTAGGTGGAATCACATTTAATCCTAATATGAGTATTCTTCATTCATATTTTTTTTTTGATTTTTTTTTTTTTTTTTTTGCAATATTGCTATAGTAATTGAGATTGCAATTAATCAAATTAACCCATGTAGCAAGACTTTGCCGATGACTCCCAGACTCAAAGGCCTTAGGGCACCAAGTGAAGCCCACATACTCGGGCATCGTCTCGAGTTAACTTAATCAAAAAACAAAGTCATATTACCATAAATAGAGATAGATTGAAAAACTCAGGGCTAGACAACTCTGGAGTCACGATCCCCAAGTGCCGAAAGCCTCGCATTTTATCAATCCATTGCTCTACACGCAAATTTTTATTTTTATTTTTTTATTTTTTTATTTTTTAATATATATTTTTTTAATATTTTTTTTTGAATACTCATATTATTCATAAAAATAAAACCATCCCATGCTATTTATTATGGGACCCCAAAAATTCAAATTAGTACCCCATAGTCTAGAGGACGTGCATTGTGGCATTTTTTTTATTTGGATGAAAATATAAACGATGAAATATCACATTGGACAGCCACACTTTCCAAAATCTATGCTCATGAAATTATACAAGGATTAAAATCAGAATTAGGGTATGCTAAATTATTTGATATTCAGTTTCAAAGTGTGCAATGCGTTTTACCATGTTCAAAGTTAAAGGAATTTTTCCTTCCATTTAATTATTTTTTCAAATCATTCAATTTTTGTTTTTGACACAAAAGCATTTTTTTTATTTTATCTCCCCCCCCAACTTAAAACAACACTGTCCCCAGTGTTTGAAGAAATGAAAAATTAGGAGTAGAGGCAGGGAATAAAAATTTAAAAAGGAAATTGAAAATGGAATGAAGTCACCTGGTGGTTGAAGTTTGAAGTTCTTGCCGCTCGAATTTATTCCTTTGATATCCATGTCACTTGCAAAGTTCCCTAGTGGAAAAAGGAAAAAAACAAAACAAAACAAAAAAAAACAAACAATATATATATATATTTATATAATAAAGGAAGTAAAATATAAGAATATATATAAAAATTATATAATAAGGTTGCACAAGAGCCGCAGGTCAGTGGTAAGCGCGCGCCCCTGTCTCCCTTCGGTCCCGGGTTCGAGTCCCCGCGGCTTCGCCGGTTGTGACGGGGTTTTCCCCACGGCCTATGGCGTGGACTTTTTTTTTTGTATTATTATATATTTTTTAACCCATTGAATAATAAAAACAAAATAAACTGATGATACATTGTCTTCTTTTTAAATTTCTGGGTAAGGTATTACTCAAGGATCACACCACGTGACACGGATGAATATGGTGCTCCCCTTTCGTACCCATCCATACTCATAATAGAAGAACAGGTCAAAAGTCTATTTTTTTTTATTTTTAAATATAAAAATGATTAAGTAATCTTATTTGAAAAATAAAGATGATTCAGAAATATTAGAAACATAAAAACCACGGGTTGCCTCCCGTGCAGCGCTTTGTTTAACATCGTTAGCTCGACTTAAACCCCTTATTGATTAATTGTTGTTTTTTTTTTCATCAAAGGTAGGTTCACTCAGGTCTTCATCAACTTCATGTTTTTGGAATGGTTCTATGAATGGTTTGACTCTATGACCATTAACTTTAAATATTTGACCATTGGTGGGATCTTGAATTTCAACAGCCCCATGGGGGTACACCTTATGCACTATGTATGGACCGGACCATCTAGACCTCAACTTTCCCGGGTGCAAATGAAGTTTAGAACTATACAAAAGCACAGGTTTCCCTGGTTCAATGTGTTTAGTTTTAAGATTCCTAGACTGGTAGGCTTGAACTCTAGCTTTATTGATCCTTGAATTTTCATAAGCCTCCATCCTAAGTTCCTCAAGCTCGTTTAGATCCAATTTCCTCTTTATTCCGGCCAAAGAAATGTCAAAGTTCATTTTTTTGATTTCCCAAAAGGCCTTATGCTCAATCTCCACTGGCAAATGGCATGCTTTACCATAAACCAACCTATATGGGGACATTCCTAGGATAGTTTTAAATGCTGTTCGATATGCCCAAAGAGCATCTAAGAGTTTGCTCGACCAATCTTTCCTAGATGGATTAACAGTTTTCTCAAGAATTTGTTTGATTTCTCGATTGGCTAACTCAGCTTGACCATTGGTTTGTGGGTGGTAAGCGGTGGACACTTTGTGAGAAATTCCATACTTCTCCATGAGCGATGAGAATGGGCGATTGCAGAAATGAGTTCCACGATCACTAATGATAGCCCTAGGAATCCCAAATCTAGAGAAGATGTTTTCTTTAAGGAATCTAATCACAGTTTGATGGTCATTGGATTTTGTAGGAATGGCCTCAACCCATTTTGAGACATAATCGACAGCCAAGAGAATGTAAAGATATCCCCTAGAGTTTGGAAAGGGACCCATGAAGTCAATTCCCCAACAGTCAAAGATTTCAACCACTAATATTGGAGTGAGAGGCATTTGATTCCTTTTTGTGATGGACCCTACTTGTTGACACCTAGGACAGCTTTGACAAAATGTGTAGGAGTCCCTTGAGAGGGTGGGCCAAAAGAGACCACATTGAAGAACCTTGGCAGAAGTTTTCTTAGAGGAAAAGTGACCTCCACAAGCCTCACTATGACAGAACATTAGGATAGACTCTTGTTCGGATTCTGGCACACACCTCCTAATGACTTGGTCAGGACAGAACTTATATAGGTATGGATCATCAAACACATAATTCTTGACATCAGAAAGAAATTTTCTTCTAGCTTGGGTCCCTAAGAATTTTGGAATGACCCCTGAAACTAAGAAGTTGGCTATGTCAGCATACCAAGGGCAATCACTCACAGAATAGAGGTTCTCATCGGGAAATGAATCAGACACAGAAAGGTGATGTGATTTGTCCTTGAATTCCAACCTAGAGAGGTGATCAGCTACAACATTCTCGACACCTTTTTTATCCTTAATGGTTAAATCGAACTCTTGAAGAAGAAGGACCCACCTAATCAATCTAGCCTTTGCATCTTGTTTTTGGAAGAGATATTTTAGAGCTGAATGGTCGGTGAATACAATGATGGGTGATCCTAAGAGGTAGGACCTGAATTTCTCTAAGGCAAACACAACAGCAAGTAACTCCTTTTCAGTGGTGGTGTAATTGATTTGGGCATCATTTAAGGATTTTCTTGCATAAGAAATGACATATGGAGTTTTATCACACCGTTGTCCTAACACAGCTCCTACAGCAAAGTCACTGGCATCACACATGAGTTCGAAAGGAAGGTCCCAATTTGGAGATTTCATAATGGGAGGAGAGGTGAGAGCGGATTTAAGGGTTGAAAATGAACCCTCACAGCTTTCTGTCCAAACAAATGGAGCATCCTTTACTAGGAGAGCACAAAGAGGGCGAGAGATTGAACTAAAGTCCTTAATGAATCTTCTATAGAAACCAGCATGTCCTAAGAAGGACCTCACTTCCTTAACAGTTCTGGGTGATGGAAGGTGACGAATGATGTCAACCTTTGCTTTATCAACTTCAATCCCCCTACTCGAGACCAGATGGCCAAGGACTAACCCCTCTTTTACCATGAAATGGCATTTTTCCCAGTTTAGGACCAGATTCTTTTCTTCACATCTTGACAAAACTCTCTCCACATTCCTAAGACATCCCTCAAATGTATCCCCAAAGACAGAGAAGTCATCCATGAAGACCTCTAGAAAATCCCCTACCATATCTGAGAAGATTCCCATCATGCACCGCTGGAAGGTTCCAGGGGCATTGCATAACCCGAACGGCATGCGTTTAAATGCAAAGGTACCGAAAGGACATGTGAATGTAGTCTTCCCTTGATCCTCTAGGGAGACCTCAATTTGATTGTAACCTGAGTACCCATCTAGGAAGCAATAGAATTGATGACCCGCCACTCGCTCGAGGACTTGATCAATAAAGGGCAAGGGAAAATGGTCCTTCTTGGTACAAGAGTTGAGCTTCCTATAGTCAATACAGACTCTCCAGCCACTACTCACCCTAGTTGGAAGAATTTCCCCATCCTTATTAGTGATCACAGTGATTCCAGCTTTCTTTGGGACAACTTGAATTGGGCTTACCCACTCACTCTCAGCTATGGGGTAGATGATACCAGCTTTCAACAACTTAAGAAGTTCTTTCCTTACCACATCCATAAGATTTGGATTGAGTCTCCTCTGAGGTTGACGACATGGTTTGGATTCAGATTCAAGAGTAATCCTATGAGTTCCAATAAGTGGGCTAATCCCAGGAATATCAGACAGGGTCCAACCAATGGCTTTCTTGTGTTTCCTAAGGACATCTAGAAGCATCCCCTCCTGATTGGCTTCAAGAGAAGAAGATATGACTATAGGATGTGTTTGATTTTCCCCTAGGAAGGCATACTTGAGGGAAGTAGGAAGTTCCTTCAATTCAAGATCTGGTTGGTTCAGAATTTCAGCAGAATATTGGGGCATTGGATCAAGATCAAATTTGTTTCTTAGATTTTCAGATTGAATTGATTCCCCATGTGTAGAAGTTTCAGCCACAAGATTGTATTGACCTGGGTTAGGGAAGGGAGTTTGAGTTGTCTCCATGAATGTGTTTTCCTGAAAGGTTTCACTGATTGTTGGTCCTAAGACATCATTATAGGAGCAATTTGAAAATGATTCGAGCCAAGGAGATAAACTTCCTTCATGTGAACAAAGGAAATCAATCTCATTCTGACTTAAACATTCATCAAATATTCCTTGATGTTCCATGGATTCATTATCAATGCTTCCTATCATGTTTACTTCATGAATATCCTCGTCATCCCCTATTTGTGAGCTTGCATTATAGATGTTCAAGTCTAGACTCATGTTCCCAAAGGTGATGGTCATGTTCCCATTTCGGACTCGGATAACAGAGTTGATTGTTGCAAGGAAAGGACGACCAAGGATGATTGGGGTTTGTTCCTTATTTCCTAAGTTTGGATGGTTGTCAAGGACAATGAAATCAGCAGGGTAGATGAAGTTTTCAACCTTTACCAAAACATCCTTTAAAATCCCCTTTGGAACCCTAATGCTACGATCAGCAAGCTGAAGTGTGACAGATGTGGGTTGGAGCTCTTCTAGGCCTAACTGGCAGTACACAGCATATGGGATGAGATTGACACTAGCACCTAGGTCACACAAGGCCTTGACAACTTTGCTTTCTCCTAGTTCAACATTGATGTAAGGGCAACCTGGGTCTTTCAACTTAGGAGGAATGGTCCCTTGAATGGTGGTGCTCACATTAGCAGCCAAAAGGACTTGGTTTTTATGTGAAAATTTCCTTTTAAAAGTGCACAAGTCCTTAAGGTACTTTGAGTAGGCAGGTATAGTTTGGATGGCATCGAGAAGGGGTATGTTCAACTTGACTTGTGAGAAGATTTCCCTCAATGTTTCACTCAGTTCAGGCTTGGGTTTCCCCCTCATGCGTTGTGGAAATGGTGCAGGTTGTGGGGTTGTTTGTTGAAGAGTTGTTTCTTTCACATTGTTATCAGTTTCCTCAGTTTGATCTTGTGGTTCATTTAAATTTTCATCCAAGTTTGAATCTTAAGGTGGGTTCTGAATTAGTTGTTCAGGTTTCTCAATTGATTTCCCACTTCTTAAAACAGTCACAGCCTTTAGTTGTTCATGAGTTGTTTGAGCACAACTTGACTCTCCCCTTGAAGTTGAGGATGGCACCGCCTGAGTAGGCATGGGTGCCTTTCCTGTTTTGATGGTTTGAAGTTCTTGTTTTAGGGAAGAGACTTCTGAGTTCATCCTCTCCATTTGTTTGCACAATTGTTCTAGTAGGCTTTGTGGAACAGTTTGGGTTGGTGCTTGAGTAGGTTGGTTTATCCCAGGGGGATATTTTGGAGGTGGGATGGTTTGTTGAAAATGGACCGGTGGTTGTTGGTATTGGATAGGTTGGGTTTGGAACTGGTTATGGTTTTGGTAGTTCTGATGGGGGTAAGGATTTTGTCCCTGTGGTTGGCTAGGTTGTTGGTTATCCTTCCATCGGAAGCCAGGGTGGTCATTGTACCTTGGATTGAAGGTGTTTGGGTATTGGGGCTTTTGAAAGTTTAGGGCATTGAATTCTGCTGGGGGTCCTCCTAGAAGAACATCCTTGATGGATGGAATGGTTGGGCAGTTGTCTGTTTTATGGTCATGTTTGTCACAAATTGTGCAAACAAGGTCTACATTTTGGATTTCATGGACTTTCCTAAGGTCTATCTCTTCAACCTTCCTAGAGAGTGCTGCGAGTTTAGCCCTAAGGATTTCCTCTTCTCTAAGTGTATGAATTCCAGTGGTTCTTTGTGGCTTTTCAGAATAAGGTGAAGTTCCCCAAGTTTGGTTTTGTTCAGCCAGACTTTCCAGATACTCGTAAGCATCATTTGGGGCCTTGTTTTTAAAGGTTCCATTACACATCATGTCAATGAATTGTTTATTACCTGGACCCAACCCTTCATAGAAAATTCTCACTTGTTCAGGTATGGAAAACCCATGGTGTGGAACCATGTTTAGGGTGTCTTTTAACCTCTCCCATGTTTCATAAAATGACTCTCCCTCTTTTTCAAAAAAGTTTTGGATGCTCTTTTTAAGTGCAATTGTTTTGTGATGAGGGAAGTATTTTTTGTAGAATTCTCTTTGTAGTTGGTCCCAAGAGTGGATTGATGCATGTCTCAAGTTGTTTAGCCAATTTTTAGCTCGATCCTTTAATGAAAAAGGAAATAGCCTCATCTTAGCGGATTCTATTTGATGTGGGGGACACATGGTTTCAACAATGTCGTTGAACTCTTTGACATGAAGGTATGGCATTTCTGACTCCATCCCATGAAAGGTTGGAAGGTGGTTTAGGACATGGGGTTTGAATATGTAGTTGGTATCTCCTATGGAATTGTGTCTAATGCATGAGGGGGCATTGGTCCAAGCTGGAGTGAGGTAGTCATTCATGGTTTGATCAACTACATTCCCTAAGTTTGGAGCTTCTTGGTTTTGGTTTCCCATTTGATTCCCCCCAGGGTTTACAATTTGATTTTGTGGATGACCCTCCATTGGACTTGTTTTAAGTTCTGACTTTGGGGTTTCAAGAATATTTGAATCTGATTTAAACAATCCCTTAGGTGCACTTGACTCCCCTATCCCAGGACTTTCAACCCTAACTAGTCTGTTTGAGAAATCGCGGGTGTAGGCGGACATGCGCCAAAAAAAAAAAAGCGAGAAAGGGACAAGATAAGAGATCTTGAGTGAGAGTAGAAGAATGGAGGTGAGGAAAGAAGGTTTTTTTTTTGAATCTAAGGTACTTACTTGGTCCCCGGCAACGGCGCCAAAATTTGGTTCACGCCCAAATTTACCCAAGAGAAGAAGGGTAGAACGGTCCTTGTAGTGTAGCTTGGGTTGTCGATTCCACAGAGACCTAAGAAGATACCTAAGATGCACAACCTAAGGGATGGATTTTTGGCTATGAAGTGGCCAACTTGGATTGATTTTGGATGGGTTTTTAAGATATCTAAAATATTTAAGTGGATTCAATTTAAAAGAATGAGTTGATCCTAGGTTATCACTCGGGGTGGATTGGATGTATTTTCTTTTTAATGATTTCAATTTCTTAAATTTGAGATGGATTCATTTAAGGAGATAAAACAACATCATCACTTACTGATTTAATGCCTACACCCTCTAATACTAATCACCTATACACTTGAAGGATCAAAGTTTTGAGCACTTCAAGGTAAAGGATCGTATTAGTACTTGAGGTGTGTGGCCTTAAATTCAACAAGGACGATGGAGTTTAAAAATCATCAAATAAAAATCCCAATTAAAGAAGTGATTATACATTAATTAGGTGATAAATAACATCCAATCCAGCCCCTTGCTACTCCCTTGGATCAACCCATAAGTGGGTTAGCCCTCCATTGATCCCATGGTTTCAATGGAAACGGAAAGTAGACTCATAAGGGAGGAATGGAGAAGTAAAGAAAACAACAAAAATAAAATGATCACTCCACCATTGTGTGAATAATTTCACAAGGGTTGGTGTGAATAAATTCACACCTTAATCCAACGGTATCAAAGTGATATTAAGAACAACAGAATAAGAGTATAAGAAGAACTTTTATTAAGAAACTAAAGTGAATTGAACAACTTACATGTGAAAGACAAAATTGAGGCAACAAAAATGCAGCATAACATTACAAGTAAACAAGGCATCCAAGATCCTCAACTCCTTCACCACCACTGCCTTAAATAGGCATTTTGGGAGCCTTGGGTCGAACCACCAACAGTACAAATCATCTTAATTAATTTTGCTAGGATATAGGTGGTGGAAAGCTTGTGGAATTTGGACTTTTCCACGTTTGACCCGAGGTGGCAGCCAGCTTTACTTCACCGAACAGACGCGTCTGGAAGACCTTCTAGACGGCCGAATCAGGGTGGGCCATAGAAGAAGAAAATG
Organism: Viscum album; assembly: GCA_963277665.1. Lineage (NCBI taxonomy): Eukaryota > Viridiplantae > Streptophyta > Magnoliopsida > Santalales > Viscaceae > Viscum > Viscum album. Next base: position 853,263,625 of record OY728145.1, read on the forward strand.
GAGCTCCGGATGTCTTCTAACCTCCTGTAAAATTTGGGCCCATTTGGAGTCTTTGATTACGAGATATGATCAAAGTGGTGGACTGTTTTTCTGGGCCGCAGAATCTGGCCCAGAATTTTATCTCTAAATTGGGCCGACTAAATGACCACCATGGAGGTCGAATTAGCATTAACTCCTGAAGAGTTATTTGTTCCTATACATGTCTTCTAGCATCCCACTAAATTTGGGGTTAATTGGGACTGTATGTTAGGCCCCACAGTCTCATCAGTGGGCTGGTGTCCAATCTGCCTTCTCCAGAATTGCTTCCTTTCATTGCCAAATATCTCCATCATCCTCCATGAATTCTCCATTGATCCCTGAATCAAACATGTTCATCTTTAAGTTTAGATCAATTTCCAAAAATATCAAATTAAAATATGTAAAATTAAATTCCTTAAAATCAGATGAATCATTGGGTACTTTAAATGATGTTCAAAAATGTACCACATAATAGTGCATTTTAAGAAGGTATTACAATCATAATGTGAAATGGTGTTCAAAGTGTAAAATGCACTAAAATGGTGTTTATGAATAACAAAGAACATGAAAATTAAGTATATTAACAATGAATATTAGCCTCATTTAGTGGCTAATCATAGGTACAACATGTCTCCACAACTCTCCACATCAACCAATCATATCTGTTTACCGCATAGTCCTAGCTCTTATAGTATCAGCTGAGATGCTCGTCGTTTGCACAAGACACAAAAAGGTGTGGGCGAAGCCCGTGTAGGGGTGCGTATAACAATACACAGTAGGGACCCTGAGACCCACAAAGGTATCTCAAAATTCTACAAATTAAAACCAAAAATAATTATCTCAATCACAAAGCACAAAGAAAAAGCTAATTTGATCAAGCCCTCTATTGTCAAGAATTATTAAATTGATTCTTTAGTCTTTTGAAACCTTCATTCTAGACCTTTGGATCTTATTATCACTATAAAACGTGGCCATTGGATTCATCTTTTCACTATACGGCTTGGCTATTTGACACTTGACTTATTTTAACAGTTTTTCCAGGGGTTATAAGATAGAGATAGAAATATGTCATGGCCATGTGACTTGCTTGTTTAATTTTCTTTTAGAAACCTTTTAAAGTGATGACTCTTTTGATGTGAGAATTGAGATATGGTTGGTTTTATTTACTTTTATAGACTTATACCATTAGCATAAACACTTTAATCCTCTTATACACATGCTATCATTTTTATATAATTACATTTAGAACTATATAGACATGGGTGGTTTCCTATTGGGATGTTTGTCTCACAACTTGTTTGAGACACCTGAGGGGCCCAAACTGATTATATGGTTGCAGGTGATGGTAGTTGAAATCACCCCAATAAAGGTTATTGACTATGGATTTGGAGCACGAGAGCATAATACCAATTTGAGGCTTATGATTGAGGGATACCTTTTTGTTATTTTATTCTTTTTGTGATACTTGTACTATATTGTTTCCCATTAACTATTCTGGATGATTTCTAAATACCAGTATAATCTGCATCATATTGTATATGAGACACTTCTGTTTATTGATATGTATTCCTACCTAATCTTACATTCTGTTGTACACTTTTTATTTCTCTTCCTCTATTTATTGTTGGTTGGACTTCAATAGTGATACTCTGGTAATAAGGTCATAGTCCCCCCCTCACTCACCTAGGCCCTCACTGCTATTCATCAACCTCTGGAATTTGGGGAGATGCTATAACAACCTGAGATTTTATGAAAAATATTCTTTTAATTTCATTAATGTCTTGTGTTTTATGCTACACCAAGATTACCTTGCATTATACGCATCACTGTATTAGCTTGCAGTATACGCAACACTATTCTTGGATCGTCTTACACACAATTTTGATAATAGTTATTCTACGCAACATTGAGTATATATATATATATATTCAATGTATAAATGAAATATGGTTGGATTCTGTTATACGAAACAATGAAGGATTCTTGCACAACACGCAACCCTGACTTGGCTTGCGTTACACACAATCACGACCTTCCTCGATAGCGTGTGTTGTACGCAATACCGGGTTTTACTAAACAACGATATATTATTATAATATTATTATGAACTAGACGTTATGAATAGTATTAACTAAATTTTTAATTTTATAACATTATTATTCATCTTACACATTTTCTAGAACATGGTATAAGAACAAAATAATTTTTTCGGGTAAAATAAGTATTTTTCAAAAAATGCAGTTTTGCCGCCTTTTGATGGTGCACCCACTTTAAATATATTTTTTGACATGTTTATAAGTTCAATTTGACAAAATAAAATTATTCTTTGTAATCAAGAAATAAAAATTACTTTGGATAAATTTTTCATATTATTCTGGTAACTTTCATATTTTGATGAATAGTAAAAACATGCTATATTTTAATTAAAAATAACTTTTTTCATCGCGATAATTTATATGGTTAAATTATAATATTGAATGGTTTTACAGTATAAATAGAATATATTTTTACCATTTAATATAATGTATGTCATTAGCATTTATTTTACATTAAATTCGTAGGTTAAATCAATTCAATCTTTTGCAATGTTTTAAAGAAAACCCTGTTTTCTTCCCACAACGGGATTAATTTTAATTTAATTTCTGCAAATTTTGTGTATTGAATTTGGAAAAATGGATTCCATATTTGGAATCATTGGGTCCAAATTATGTTAATAAGATACTTTTTATTTCTGGGAATTATGAATAGTAACTACGGTAAATTTTATTTACCATAGTTAAAGGTAAATCGAGTAATTAAGGGTAAATATAATATTATAAAATTACCCTATCACATGCCAAAATTCTATTGGATGGATAAAAGTAGACCCATATAACCTAAGGGTCGGATTATATTCATTTTATAGACTTTTGACCATGAAAATAATTTAATTATTATTAAAACCAAAGAAAGTTACAACATGTCACTCACTTAAATCTTATAAGTATAATAATTTTAATTTAGTGATAAACATCATAAAACATAGAACATGAATAGTCTACATAAATCTAATGAAATTATATACATCATTATAATTTATTTATAATTTTTAGGGATTAAATAATTGTCATTAATGATGATACATTAATGATACAGAAATTATTTATTAAGTGGAAAATAAGTAATATAGTTTTTATTGAAAAAATAATACCCATTAAAAGGCCCACAAACCTGACCAAAACTTATTTTTAGTGTATATATCTACACCTTAATCATCCACTGACCTAATATATAACCGTTTTGAGCCTTATAAAAGTGATTATGACACTTATATTATTTTATTTTAAATGATGCCAAAGTTGTCACCTTCATAATTTAATAAATATAACAATTTAAATATTGTTATTTTTAGATGATAAATTCGAGTAAAAGTATTATTATGAAAGGTAATAGATTTATAATCATCATAGGATTTTATTTTTAATTTTTATGCAACAAATAAGTATATTAAATAATTATACAAAAATATTGTAGTTATTATTTTATTAAGATATAAACCAAATAAATGGTTTTAAAAATAATAAAATAAATATTATATGAACTATTTAAGGTGATCCACTAATTTTATAGATACATATGACCTTTTATGAATCTATTAAATCTTTTATTTCGAACATATATTCTGTATATATTTTATTTAAATTCAAATAAATGAATAGTGTCAAAATTGACACTATTGTTATTTTATAAAAATAACATATTATAAAATTGTTTAAAAATCACAAAAAATATTTAAAAATTATAAATTTAAATTTATATGGTCTATAATGTTATAAAGTAATCAATTATAGAAAATTCACAACAAATAAGTAATTATTTGTTATAATTTAAAATTTATAATTTTATTACCACAAATAAACTTAAATAGATTAAATAAGGATAAATCAAAATGATAAGGTTTAAAATAAGATCCAAATATGTCTAAATTTTATTTTTTGATGATATTACAACCCTATCTCATATTATATTTGAATATGAGTCATTTTTGTTGGTTTTTAAGTGGGGTTAGATTTATTATAAATTAATATTTTTAAGAATTCCAAAGGTGCCCCTCTCCTCCCTTATAAAAGGGAACCTCCTCCCTCTCTTCCTCACACCACTTTGAGCCTTCAGGCTCGGCCAACCCCTGAAAGATTCTCTTCTACACTTACCTAGAAACATCCTAGAGGTCCTAGTCTTCATCAAAGACCAATTTTAGTACCCTAAGAGGAGGTCTCAAAGAGGCGCTTCAAAGAAGAGGTAATGCCCGTTACCGATTCTTTCATCTTTATTTATTCTTCCACTTCTTCTTATTTAGTTGTTTAATTATGAAGTAATAACATAAGTATCATTCAAATACTGATATGATATTATAAGTAAGAAACAACCCTATTTCACCATCTATCCATCCTATGGAAAATGAAATCACCACACGTGCGTACGTATAGAATACCGTCTCCACGCCGTGGTGTAATCAGTTTTCCACCACCACCATACATGGATGGGTATAATGGTGTAAATAAATAACTATACATGATTATTGTAAAGTTATATTGATTCTTAAATAGTATACATACACTCCAATACAATTCCACGGTCATGGGAATGATATCATCGCTCGTGCGTACATACGGACTACCGTCTCCACGAACGCGATGAGATTCATTTTCCATGATTAACCATTCAAGAATGATTATAAAGTATATATAATGAATAATAATGAAATATATGACATAATAATGCTACTAGATTTATTTATATATATATGTATGTCATCTATTTAATTTCATTCAACTCAATAAAGAAACTAAAATAGCGTTCATGCGTACGTACGACCTACCATCTCCATGAACAGTGCATTTCTTTACATTTATTGATCTATTATATATATGTATATTATGAATATATATTATGTATAAATCATGTTTTATATTCTGTAATTAAGTAATCATGATCTAAGTAGTCATATGAATAATTACAAGTCAAAACACGGATGACAAATGAAACGATTTTAACCAAAATGCTCTTTAACATGGAATTTACAAAACAACGGGTAATATAAAGTCATAAGTGAACCATATATGATATCATAACAATGAATATGATTATGTAATAAGTCAATAACATTATTTAAATCATTATACAGGAAGTTTGGACACTTACGAAGCAAATCGGACCTAAGGTAAGGGATAATTTATCAATCTCATTTTTATCCGAGATTGTTTATTCGTAAGTATTTACTGGGGTTATCTTTATCATCCAAGCCCATGATTTCTAAAAATGGTTTCATGTATTTTTAATATATTTTTTACCCATTTTTGACTTTTACTACATGGTATGTAAGGAATATTTCTTTTTTTTACGTTACGAGGTACTTTTTGACTTTTCCGACAAAAGTACGAGAAAAATGTTTTTTTTAACTTATATGGCATGAATGGATTTTTACGGTTTCATAATGCATCATTTTCAAAAAGATTACTCTACAAGTTTTCAGGATTATTTTCAACAAACCATTTTCTTTTAAAAGTACATGCCATTTTTTGAAAAGAAAATGATTTTGAAGAAGATAGGATATTTTCCTCAAGAATTCATTTTAAGTGTTTTATCAAAACCATTTTCCATCTAAGATGAAATTATTTAAAATGTGTATGTTTCAAGTATAATGTATATATGATTTACATGCTTTCAATTTTCTTATGATGAAATGTCCATTTATTTTATATGGATTATGTGATGACGATATGATGTTTATGAAACCCATTTTATTCTTTGGGTTATGATAAATGTTTTAAGTTTATGTTATGAAACAAGTAAGAATGATTTCATTATAAGATGGGTGGGACCTATATCTCCCTATAATGCATTGGGTAAATATTTATATCTCATGAGATAGACATGGCTGGAACGAAAAGTTAAACTGGTTCAGTAATACAGGACTAGAACGAGGAGTGAACTCGATTAAGAAAGGGACTTTGTCCACTAAGATGCTCTTGGCAGCAATGCCTTGGCTAATATGGAAATCATATCACATGATTAATGGTTTTCACAATTACATGTTTTATTCCCATGCTATTTTATCATTCTTAATGTTTCTTTATGATCTATTCCTTACGTACTTCCATGTTTTATGTCATTGCTCAAGCTTTTGATGTTTAAACATTATGTTCATGTTTTTAAGTGAAAATGTATATGGTATGTTTTATTTTATCCATGCTTACCCTTACTGAGAATTTTAGCTCACCCTTTTTATGTTTTCATTTCCCTAGGATATAAAGAAAGGTTTTAGGTAAGATAAAAAGGGAAGATATTTATGGGAGATGTTGAAGACCTTTCACCACAATTAGAAGATTATATTTCGAGTTTCCAAAGACACTAAACTATTACGGTCCTTGTGTGTGTGTTTTTTGTTATGTACTAGGTATTCCGAAAAAGTAATGTAATGTCCATGCACGTCAAGCTTCGGGTCTCTACAGTTGGTATCAGAGGAAAGGTTTATTCAACCTTTGGAAACTAGGATGCGACAACGTTAGTGAGATCCCTAGAGATATTTCTAAGGTATGTCTAGGGATTTCCCTAAGGATAAGTATACGTATAGGATATAGTCCTAGAACTACAGTAACGATCTTAGAATTTAACCTAAGATGTTAGATATTGAGGATACTCCCCCTTTACTATGTTGTTTTCCCTAGCATGATTTTTTCCTCTCACACTATTCTTTTTGGGTTTTATAAAATGGATGGAAACAGGAAGATTCATGATAATGGAGTATATTATGGACAATGGAATGATATTCTTCATGAGAAAACAAATGAAACGGGATTTGGAAGTCCAAACATAGTTATTATGCCTAATCAGCAAGCACATAATATGATCAATAATCTCAACTTTGGTAAGTTTCCCGAATCAGATAATAAGAGAAAGATGGAGGTTCATGATGATCATAGAGGAAAGAAAGTTCAATTTCCCTCATGTAAATCATGTGGGAAGAGGCATCGGGGAGATTGTTTCAAGGGAACTGGAAGATGCTTTGGGTGTGGAAAAGAATGACACAAATCCAGTAAGTGAAAAGGAAAAGGTTCAGTTAACACCATGGATGAGGATAATGGTATTTATATGACATCAACAATGGTTAAATTTTTAAATGTGGAATGTATGAGAATTATGCAAACCAATGCCCTAAGGGAAAGTCTCATGAAGAGAATAAGTACGGCCATATGGGTAGTATTTATGTTGATGATGATGAAGAGACTACAAATGATATGTGAGATAAAAGAATTTTTGAAGCTCAGTCAATGGTTTAAGAAGGTAGTGGAATGATTACATGTTTATCAAGTGTAATATTGTATAAGTAATCTCATGGTACTATGGAATAAAGATACATCTAAGGATTGTTACACTGTTGTCTTTCCTTGAGTTTTGAAAGTGTATGATTAATGGTACCAGTATCCATGAAAGGTTATTCATATATTTTTGGAATGTATATGATATGCGCATAATGAAGGGATAAGGATAAAATTAAATGTTTGATAGTATTCATGAGCTCATGACTGATATAAGGAGAAGGTTATATCATGGTTTGAGTATATAGAATTTTTGGATTTTGGAAAGAGTTAACTTTTGACATCATTCATGTCTTCACTAAGTTTTAATGGGTATTAATTTTTCATGAGAATACATGATTAAGGTATTCACATTATTGGAATGTGACCAACAAGATATATGGGGGATAAATGATGGTATTCACATGCTTGGTTGATGACATTTCAAGTAATAATTTTCTTTATACTATGAGCTTGGACCGAAGTATTTTAGATAATCCTAAAGATTGGAATGAATTATGTTGAACATAAGTTAGTATTGTTTAAGGATATAACTTTTTTTGATATTATTTATGGGATGTTATTGTAATGTAGTTTTAGAAAAAGGAAAACTTGCAGGACGGGCGACAACCCATCGCGTCGGAAAAGGCTGTGGGAATCGAACCCACAACCGAAGTGCGACTGACCTTTATCGCCTACCACTGGCCTACAGGAAGTCCCTGGTTAGTAGAAACTAGTTTTATTTTATTAAGCGGTATGATATGTGAAGTATAAGTTCATTTTTTGGAACGATATACGATTAATCTAACCATATGATGGACTTATAACTTTTACAAACCTTTTTTTGAAACAGATGGAATGACCCATAATTCTATCACCTGATATATTAACACATCATGAATAACAAATTCAACTTCATTTCTTTAAGGGATGAAGTGAAAATTGTTCAATTCACGAACAACAGTGAGATTGTACCAAAATCATGTAAGTATTTCTTTTAATTCATCAACTTTAGGGAAATGATCTTGAAAACCAAAAATGTTGTCCTAGTGACCTTATATACGATGAAGCAGATGGTACCTTAGATCATCACAAATTTATGGCTTTGTGATTGTTGGCTTTTTTATAGCCATGTTTTCTACCACTCTCCATCAGAACTTGATGGTTAGATTTTTCTTTCATATCCATATTTTCACCTATGTTCTCCTACATGGAAACCCAGTGATGAGTTAACTTGGGTAATCATTACATTTCATACTTTTAGTTTTTAAAGCCATGTTTTGGTATTCCTTATTACGATGTGGGTTTCTATTAAACAAACTTTCGAGTAGTAAACCATTTATAACCCCGACGAATTTTGAGGGAGAAATTCATTTTAAGGGGGGTAGAATGTAACACCCCGCGATTTTATGAAAAATATTCTTTTAATTTCATTAATGTCTTGTTTTGTATGCTACACCAAGATTAGCTTGTGCTATACGGAACACCATATTAGCTTGCAGTATACGCAACACTATTCTTGGATCGTGTTACACAAAATTTTGATAATAGTTATTCTACGCAACATTGAGTATATATATATATATATTCAATGTAAAAATGAAATATGGTTGGATTCTGTTATACGAAACAACAGAGGATTCTTGCACAACACGCAACCCTCACTTGGCTTGCGTTACACGCAATCGCGACCTTCCTCGACAGCGTGTGTTGTACGCAATACCGAGTTTTACTAAACAACAATATATTATTATAATATTATTATGAACTAGCCGTTATGAATAGTATTAACTAAAATTTGAATTTTATAACATTATTATTCATCTTACAAATTTTCTAGAACATGGTATAAGAACAAAATAAATATTTTGGGTAAAATAAGTATTTTTCAAAAAATGCAGTTTTGCCGCCTTTTGATGGTGCACCCACTTTAAATCTAGTTTTTGACATGTTTATAAGTTCAATTTGAAAAAATAAAATTCTTATTTGGAATCAAGAAATAAAAATTTACTTTGGATAAATTTTTCATATTATTCTGGTAACTTTCATATTTTGATGAATAGTAAAAACATGCTATATTTTAATTAAAAACAACTTTTTTCATCACAATAATTTATATGGATAAATTATATTATTGAATGGTTTTAAAGTATAAATAGAATATATTTTTACCATTTAATATAATTTATGTCATTAGCATTGATTTTACATTAAATTCGTAGGTTAAATCAATTCAATCTTTTGCAATGTTATAAAGAAAACCCTGTTTTCTTCCGACAACGAGATTAATTTTAATTTAATTTCTGAAAATTTTGTGTATTGAATTTGGAAAAATGGATTCCATATTTGGAATCATTGGTTCCAAATTATGTTAATAAGCTACTTTTTATTTTTGGGAATTATGAATAGTAACTACGACAAATTTTATTTACCATGTTAAAGGTAAATCAGTTAATTAAGGGTAAATATAATATTATAAAATTACCCTAACACATTCCAAAATTCTATTGGATGGCTAAAAGTAGACCCATATAACCTAAGGGTCGGATTAGATTCATTTTATGGACTTTTGACCATGAAAATAATTTAATTATTATTAAAACCAAAGAAAGTGACAACATGTCACTCTCTTAAATCTTATAAGTATAATAATTTTAATTTAGTGATAAAAATAATAAAACTTAGAACATGAATAGTCTCCAGAAATCTAATAAAATTATCTAAATCATGATAATTTATTTATAATTTTTAGGGATTAAATAAATTTCATTAACGGTGATACATTAATGATAGTGAAATTATTTATTAAGTGAAAAATAAGTAATATAGTTTTTATTGAAAACATAATACCAATTAAAAGGCCCACAAACCTGAACAAAACTTATTAGTAGTGTATATATACACCTTAATAATCCAATGATCTAATATATAACCGTTTGGAGCCTTATAAAAGTGATTATGACACTTATATTATTTTATTTTAAATGATTCTAAAGTTGTCACCTTCATAATTTAATAAATATAACAATTTAAATATTGTGATTTTAAGATGCTAAATTCGAGTAAAAGTATTATTGTGAAATTTAATATATTTATCATCATAATAGGATTTTTTTTTAATTTTTATGAAACAAATAAGTATACTAAATAATTATAAAAAAATGTTGTAGTAATTATTTTATTAAGAGATAAACCAAATAAATGGTTTTAAAAATAATAAAATAAATATTATATGAACTATTTAATGTGATCCACTAATTTTATAGATACCTATTACGTTTTATGAATCTATTAAAGCTTTTAGTTAGAACTTATATTCTGTATATATTTTATTTAAATTCAAATACATGAATAGTGTCAAAATTGACACTATTGTTATTTTATAAAAATAACATATTATAAAATTGTTTAAAAATCACAAAAAAATTTAAAAATTATAAATTTAAATTTATATGGTCTATAATGTTATAAAGTAATCAACTATAGAAAATTCACAAAAAATAAGTAATTATTTGTTATAATTTAAAATTTAGAATTTTATTACCACAAATAAACTTAAATAGATTAAATAAGGATAAATCAAGATGATAAGGTTTAAAATAAGATCCAAACGTGTCTAAATTTTATTGGTTGATGCGATTAAAACCCTATATCATCTAATCTTCTAATATAAGTCATTTTTGGAGGGTTTTAAGTGGGGTTATATTTATTATAAATTAATATTTTTATGAATTCCAAAGGTGCCCCTCTCCTCCCTTATAAAAGGGCACCTCGTCCCTCTCTTCCTCACACCACTTTTTTCCTTCAAGCTCGAACAAACCCTGAACAATTCTCTTATCCATTTCCCTAGAAACAACCTAGAGGTCCTGGTCTTCTTCAAAGACCAATTTTAGTGCTCTATGAGGAGGTCTCAAAGAGGCGCTTCAAAGAAGAGGTAATGCCCGTTACCGATTATTTCATCTTTATTTCTTCTTCCACTTATTCTTCTTTAGTTGTTTCATTATGAAGTAATAAAATCAGTATCACTCATATGCTTATATGTTATTATAAGTATGAAACAACCCTACTTCACCATCTATCCATCCTACGGAAAATGAAATCACCACGCGTGCGTACGTACGGAATACCGTCTCCACGCCGTGGTGTAATCAGTTTTCCACCACCACCATACATGGATGGGTATAATTATGTAAATAAATAACTATATATTATTATTTTAAAGTTATATTTATTCTGAAATAGTATACATACACTCCAATACAATTCCACGATCATGGGAATGATATCATCGCTCGTGCGTACGTACGGACTACCGTCTCCATGAACGCGATGAGATTAATTTTCCATGATTAACCATTCAAGAATGATTATAAAGTATAAATAATGAATAATAATGAAATATATGACATAATAATTCTATTTTATTTATGTATATATATATGTATGTCATCTATTTAATTTCATTCAACTCAATAAGGAAACAAAAATAGCATTCATGCGTACGTACGACCTACTGTCTCCATGAACGGTGTATTTCTTTCCCTTTATCGATATATTTTATATATGTATATTCTGAATATATATTATATATAAATCATGTTTTATATTCTGGAATTAAGTAATCATGATCTAAGTAATCATATGAATAATTACAAGTCAAAACACGGACGACAAATGAAACGATTTTAACCAAAACGCTCTTTAACATGGAATTTACAAAAGAACGGGTAATATAAAGTCATAAGTGAACCATATATGATATAATAAAAATGAATATGATTATTTAATAAGTCAATAACATTATTTAAATCATTATACACGAGGTTCGGACACTTACGAAGCAAATCAGACCTAAGGTAAGGGATAATTTATCAATCTCATTTTCATCCGAGATTGTTTATTCGTAAGTATTTACTGGGGTTATCTTTATCATCCAAGCCCATGTCTTCTAAAAATGGTTTCATGTATGTTTAATGTCCTTTTTACCCATTTTTTACTTTTACTATATGGTATGTAAGGAATATTTCTTTTTTTTACATTACGAGGTACTTTTTGACTTTTCTGACAAAAGTACAAGAAAAATGTTTTTTTTAACTTATACGGCATGAATGGATTTTTATGGTTTTATAATGCCTCATTTTTATAAAGATTCCTCTACAAGTTTTCAGTATTATTTTCAACAAACCCTTTTCTTTTAAAAGTACATGCCATTTTTTGAAGAGAAAATTATTTTGAAGAAGAAAGGATATTTTCCTCAAGAATTCATTTCAAGTATTTTATCAAAACAATTTTCCATATAAGATGAAATTATTTCAAATGTGTATGTTTCAAGTATAATGTCTCTATGATTTGAATGCTTTAAATTTTATTATGATGAAATATCCATTTATTTTATTTGGATTATGTGATGATGATATGATGTTTAGGAAACCCATTTTATTCTTTAGGTTATGATGAATGTTTTAAGTTTATGTTGTGGCACAAGTAAGAATGATTTAATTATGAGATGGGTGGGACCTATATCTCCCTCCAATGCATTGGGTAAATATTTATATCTCATGAGATAGACATGGTTGGAACGGAAAGTTAAATCGGTTCAGTAATACAGGACTAGAATGAGGAGTGAACTCGATTTAGAAAGGGACTTTGTCCACTAAGATGGTCTTGGCAGCAATGCCTTGGCTAATATGGAAATCATATCATGTGCTTAATGGTTTCCACAATTACATGTTTTATTCCCATTCTATTTTATCATTCTTAATGTTTCTTTATGATCTATTCCTTACGTACTTCCATGTTTTATGTCATTTCTCAAGCTTGTGATGTTTAAACATTATGTTCATGTTTTTAAGTGAAAATGTATATGGTATGTTTTATTTTATCCATGATTACCCTTACTGAGCATTTGAGATCACCCTTTTTATGTTTTATTTTCCCCAGGATATAAAGAAAGGTTTTAGGTAAGAAAAAAAGGGAATATCTTTATGGGAGATGTTGAAGATATTTCACCACGATTAGAAGATTATATTCTGAGTTTCTAAAGACACTAAACTATTACGGTCCTTGTGTGTGTGTTTTTTTTATGTAATAAGTATTCTACAAAAGTAATGTAATGTCCATGTACGTCAAGCTTTGGGTCTCTACAGATGCCCTTGAGGACATGTGGACAATCGGGCCCAAGGAACCATTTCAGCTTCCATTTAGTCCTCAGACATTACAATGTGATATCAGAGCGGTTTTTACGGTTTGAATTTCTATTTGGAGACAATAAACAAGGATTAATATGAAATTGTGTTTGGTAATAAATTGTGCATGGGATTAGGTACACAAATTTTATGGAAAATCCAAATAGCCACAAATTGAGTAATGATTTTATAGATTTTGATTATTACAGATGATTTTATTTCCCTGTTGGGTGACACACATGATTTTTTATATTGATATGGATGAAATTGTTTGTTATATATCAGTTTCAACATGATGTGATGAGGGGGTGCCATCTCATTCATAATATAGACATTTTTTATAATCACATATCATGGATTATGTCATGCCATCTAGGATGAATTAGATATTACATGTTGTTGGGATAGTTGATGTGATAGCTATGTCTATTGTTGTGTTAGTTGGGTGTAGTAGATAAATATGTGATGTCATAATTCAATTAATAATATGTCTGGGCCCTTATGAATTGGGAAATGATGCCTTAGTTAAATGTAAATGATAAATGAACATGATATGTATGGTTAGAATGGGTGAAATTTTTTTGGGTTCATGAGGTGTTATGGGCCCTCGTCAATTCAAGAATTGGTAAAACCTTGGTGGAATTTCCTAAATAACTGATTATGAAATAGAAATGGATCTCGAAATGATAAATAGTAGCTTGAACTGGACTAATATTTCGAGTGGGAAAGAGGCATGAATTATAGTTTTTTGATGGATGTTGTTTCTATAGACTAGGATTTAGGGGAAGAATGTGTGATTGACATGGATTCTAGTAGGGTTTTGACATATCCTAAGTTTTGAGTTGCATGCTTTGATGTTGTTCTTTCATGAGGTGTGAATTTGTAATAGTAGATACATTCCACCATTATGAAATCCAGTGGCACAACATAGGGGATGAAATGACCTTACATTGGAGACTTTAGTCAATGGTATACCGATTGATCCTCCCATTGGGTCAGTTTTGGAACCTAAGTTTATTCCAGAAACAAGTGATGAGGTACAGTTCTGTGATGTATTATATCGATATTTGTAGATGATTTAGGAACCATTATAGCCAGCCTTGACTATGGTTGAGCTTCCATGGGTGTTATCGAAGCATCACCCTTTATTGATTTCAGGGGATGGCAGACCGCATGTTGCAGAATAGTGACTAGAGACCACATTATAAATTTTGGTGCATCTAGAGATTCCTCTATAGAAAGGTTCATGCTTTAAACTAACATGATAAATGTAGTGGAAAATAATTGGTGTGATGTTTTGAACTAGGATAATTAGCTAAAAAATATGGATTGGGATTAATTACACACTGGCTTCTACAACTACTTTTATCCCATAACACTACGAGAAGAGCGGGCTACTGAGTTTATGCAGTTGTAGTGGGGCACAATGACTATTATGGAATACTCAACATGCTTTATATAGCTACATCATTTTTCACTGATGTATCTTACTGATGATCTTCCAAGGGAAAGGAAAATCAAGAATGATCTCATACATGCTATCAAATCTAAGGTCACCAAATTCTGATTGCCTTCGATCACTGAGAATGGGAATCAAGCATTGATTTCATATCAGAACCTGAGGGGAGATAGGGGTACAGAAGAGGGTAGTTCTGATTCTCTCCCTAGTGGATATACGTCTCCAGGACGGATGCTTAATTTTGAGTTTATCCATTACATGAGTTCTAGTCATGTTGTGGGTGCCAGCATCTTCATATATTTCCATCATCATGGTAGGTGGGGCCACTTGGAAAGTCAGTGTGACTGTAGCCCTGTTGAGTGTCAAGCATGTAGAAGTATGGGTCACATTCCACAGTTTTTTAGAACCTTCCCTCTAGCTATGATTTTTACGGGGTTTCGTCTAATATCATGTTCCAGATTAGGATCTTCACCTCCACGTCAGGCTAGGATCTAAAGCTGTTCAGGCCGGTCAGGATAGGGTAGTGGTGGTCATGGACAAGGTATCCAGACACTAGGTTTTTAGAGGGAGGAGGGTGTGCCACCTTGGTGTATCGAGGTAGGGTCTCAGGACCGTGGTAGAGGCTATAAATATGCAATGAAACATTTCAAATAGGAACAGGATCTCATACCATCAATAGTGAGAGGTACGATCATAGTAGCTTCTACTATTGCATCTACCCTTTTTGATATAAGTGCCTTTCACTGTTTTAAATCATCACATGTGAAAAAAATCCATGGGATTGTGGTTTTTCTTTTTGAGGGTGTTTTAATGATATAAACACCATTGGGAGTTATAATGTGTGATGTGATATAGTTTAAGGAGTGTCCCCATGAGGATGGATGGTGTCTTCATCTGGGATCAATATTTCCTTGAAATGATAGGGGTTGACATCATTCTTGAAAGGGATTGTATCGAGGATTATCGAGTGTATGTTGACTACTATCACTGGAGGGTGACCTTTACATAACCAGAGGGTGAATTTATTATTCACAAGGATGAATTGGATGTCCTGTAATGAATATTTGGACCCAAGCATCATGGGATGGGTGGAATAATATCCTAGATTTATAGTTAGTTTCTGGATGAGTAGGGAGTGAGTTAGGAAGAATTTTCTCTAATGGTAAAGTGTTACAGGGAGGTCAATATTAATTACTTTTCATGTTTACCTCCTGAGATATAGGTAGAGTTCTCCATCGAGATAGTTCCAGTAACTAAAACAGTATCCATTACTCATAGGATGTCTATAATGGAGTTGCATAAGCTTAAAATAGAGCTAGATTATTTTGAGTCATAGGGGTTTATCAGACCAAATACTTTATTGATGGGTTATCCCATTCTTTTTTCAAAAATGGAAGAAGAAAATCTTAGTCTATGCATTTATTATTGAAGACCAAGCCTACTGAATGTTGAAACCCAATTTCATTTTCCATAGATAGATGATCTTTCTGATTAACTTTTAGGAGCATGAGTTCTCTCGAAAATCAACATATGGTCAAGGTATCACCAGGTGCATTTTCATCCAACAGACATACCTCATAAAATATTTCATAGCAGTAATGGGTTGTACAAGTATCTGGTTATGTCATTCATTATCACGAACATGCCAGTGGTTTTCATGGTGTTGATGAACAGTGTGTTCCTCCCATACATGGATTCATCTTTGGTGGTTTTGTTGGATGATATCTTAGTGTATTCTCACAACCCACACAACCATGCCAACTATCTTGAGATCGTTATGAATACACTAAGATAAAATAAATTATATGATTAGCTTGAAATGTGCCACTTTTGGATGGATTAGATTCACTTCATGTGTCATATCATCTTAGAGACCTGGGTTTTAATAGACCCATTGAAGGTGTGAGATGTAGTTTCATAGGAACATTCCAAAAATGTTTTTCACATACGCAGTTTCGTGGGGATATCTAACTACAACAGTCTATTAATACAAGACATCTCACTCTTAACAGCATAGTGGACAAGCTTGAATAATAAGGTTGCGATTTTTGAGTTGTTATAATCTTGTGAGACATCATTTTAGGAGCTGAAAGGGAGGTTGACATCAAAAACAATCATGATACTTCTAAAACATGAAAATAACTGCATGGTAAACTATGATGGTTCATTTATTGGTATGGGGGTAGTGATGATGTAGGGAGATCATGTCATGGAATACGCGTCTCAGCAGCTGAGGCCACACCAGAGAAATACACTACAATTTATCTCACGAGTTTTACTATAGGAGGTACTATTAACTGGGAGAGTGTTTTATTGTGTACATGGACTGAAAACTCCCTCATGTATATCATAAGATATAGTGATCTGAATATGAGGTAATGAAGGTTGGTGGAGTACCTACAGTCCATTGATTTCAAGCTGGCATTCATGCTTTGTAAGGTAATTGTAGTTGATGATGCACTGAGAAAGGGGACTAAGATATATTGAGTGAAACATTCTAGTAGTGATTGGCATCCTATGGCTTCGATTTATGAGATTCATCTATAGGTTCATGACATGTAAGATAATACTACTCATTTATACTTAGTTGTGATATCCACCCTACTAAAAACTTTTGGGATGAGGTAACAATAAAATTCTAGTGGCCTAATTCTACGGGAATGTGTTGTATGTGAGGACCCCCCTCCTAGTTGTATGGTATGATATAATGAGATTCTGCGTATCCATGTATGTGTTTGGGTTTCAATGGATATTCATGAGGAGTTGATGTGGGAGTTTCAGGTTTCAGCTTAAGAAGTGCATCCTATGGTCACCAAGATGTGCCGTGACTTGAGACATAAATTCTAGTGTTTGGGATGGAAGCATGAAGTATCTAGTTTTGTTACAAGGTGTTCCACATATCAGTAGGTGAAGGCGAAACATCGGTGACTAGTTGGACTATTACAATAGTTACATATCGCATAGTGGAAATAAGATAATGGCGTGATGGATTTCGTGACTGGTATGTCGAGGTCACCTCAAGTTAATGATGATGTGTGGGTTGTTTTTGACATACTTACAATGGTCTCATATTTCCTTCCAATCTAAGAGACCATCGGTGTTGATGATCTTGGAAGGTTGTACATCCAAGAGGTAGTACATCTTCTTGGGGTCATGCACACTATCATTTCAGATAGGGAATCCCAAATCACTATCCATTTCTAGAATAGTATTCAGAAGGAATATGTTCCACAGGTTACTTTAAACACAACATACCACCCTTAAAATGATGGCCAGTTATGGACTAAGATATATGAGCATGAAGACATGATGGGATCATGCATCTTGGATTTTGGGGGCTCTTAGGAGAGGCACATTACCCAGGGTGAGTTCAGCATCAATAATATTAGTCGTGAGAATATTCAGATGGCACATTTTGAAGCTTTAAATGGTAGGCCATGTTGATCTTTCATGTGCTGGTTAGAGGCCGGAGAGGCAGCATTACTAGGACAACGCCTCATGTAGAGGACTTATGGACATGTCCAAATGTTTCAAAAGAATATGGATACAACATAGTCTCCTAGAAAATCATATGTCGATAACCACATAGGACCTCAAGATTTTGAGGTCAGTGATCAGGGTTTCTAATGTGTTTCCCTGAGGTTGGGGCACATGAAGATTACGATATCGGGTTAACATTAACTGAGATAAGTATAGTTGTCTAAGATTCCTGATATAGTCGGGTTAGTTTCATATCGGTTATATTTACCTCAAAGGAATCGATCCATGTATTATTTCGTATACTTATATTATTTTCACCACTATCACTCAGAACTATATCACATTTTTCATCCCTGGGAGGTTGAGTTGTATTTTGATGTGTCCTTTGAGGATAACCTGATTTTTGTAGTTGATAGGAGCAAAAAGGTTCTATAATGCTGGTTAGTTCATCTGGTATATGTGATATGGAAGCACGACCGTGTACAAGATGAGGCCTAGGAGAGGTAGGCTTACGTACATGATCAGTGGCCAGAGTTGTTTTTAGATGAATCCTATCCACCCTTCAAGGTGAAATTCAGGGAACTATTACTATAAGGAGGAATATTGTAAGATACACAGTTTTCATAAGAGTTTTTTATCCCTTTCCTTTTGTTTTAAATTCATTGTTATGGACTTGTGTGAATTCATAGCTTTATCATGGGTTTTTTGGAGGTGTTTTGGGGCTTGTTCAGAGCCCAGAACCAAGTTTTGGGCTGAAAATGAACCGACTGGCATTTTGTGCATGGTTTGTGCATGGTTATTCTAACCCTGTGAGATGTATGAAAATAGAAGGATTATAGTTGAATTTATTTTCATGGTTACCTCAATGTTATTCAAACCATGTGGGGTAACTGTGTGAAGCACCCCTTCTAGGAAGTTAGGTGCACACCATTTCTGCACGGTATGGGAAACTACGTGGGTAAACTGTGTGACCCTATTATGTTTTTTTTATTTTATTAAAAAATATTATTTCTTTTTTATGTACATTTTGATTTAATTATTCCATCACACAACATCCCTCTTTGGAGATATCCATTTGGTTCGTAACCTTGGCTTTGTGCTACATTCACCATCTGACATCTGTTTCGATCACTGATTGTCTCATCAGATCTGCATCGGTAAGGCCTATGCTTCGTTATAGCCATTTTCTATTCTTATGGGAAATGTTTGCACTATTTGTATTTAGGCTCATATTCCCAAGTATGATATTAATCATCAATTCTTCATATTTCATAAAAACCAAGATGAATCAAGACTTGATACTGAATAAATGTCTAATAACGTGGAAATATATGTGGTCTGTACATTCTTTCAGCTTTTCTTTGGTGTTTTTTCAGTCGTTCTTTCATTATTCCATCTATCGGAATTTCTGGTGAGGTATTTTTTAGAGCGAGTTGTTTTAGTAGCTATAGCTGGACCTCGTGAGGGTGACCATAGGTTTTGTTTAGGTGAGTTGGCACCCGTTTCTTATTTCGAGGTCACCTAAGAGGTACACCTTATGGTTTTAACCTATATATGGTTCCTTAAAACACCCAATGGGAGTGTGATTATTCATTTCTAGGTAGAAGATTCTCGTTAATTATTTGATAGATTTAATAACTATCTTAGGAGAAGTAAAGCCTCCTTTATTAGTGATTATCTAGTTATGCATTGTCTACATTGAGAGTTTGGCATGTTAAATTATGAATATGGTATGTATACCTATATGAAATGATAGATGGCTTGTTAAATGATTTATATGGGATGGTAGGCCCGTATGTTTTTTTAAATGGTTTGAATGAGTGGGTATACTCATGGCCTATACTAGTTGATGTGAGTGGGTATACGAAATTGGAATGTTTGATTAAGTTCAATGATTGAATTCTTTATCAAATGGTTGATCGATGATGTGTACTATTCTCCATGGATCTAGAACATGGTAGTGGATGCCTTGGGTTGCCTCTACCCCATGTGTCTTGACTATGTGGGATGTCTCGGGCCTTGCTACCTTGTGGATCCAGCTTTCTTGGAATAACATACAACTTTCTAATACTATGCTCCTAGGATCCCAAACACTTCCTAACAAATTTTCTACCGGGGATTCCCATGGGACTCTATGGGATTCCTTGGACAATAACCTTGCATTCGGACCTACATGGTCTATAATTATTACTTGGATTCCATGGTCTCTTAACACATTTTATCTTTCCCTTTGGGTATGCTTTTCACTATACGACATGGAACTTGGATTCTTCTTTTCACTATACGACATTGATGTGGGACACTTGACTTTGTAATATAGAGTGTCTATGGGATAAAAGATACATATGGATATATGGAGTGGCCATATGACTCACATTTCTTAATTTCATTTTAAATGACTAGTTAGGAGATGACTCTTTTTCTGTTTTCGTTAAGACTAGGTTGATTTTACTTTTTGCTAAATACTTCTTCCATGGGAATACACACATTACTGATTTTAAACACTTTGTAGAACTTTCATAAAATTTTTGTTATATCATTATAGAACTGGGTGGTTTCCTACTAGGATGTTAATCTGACACACTATTTATACATGATATTATGTTCTATTTAAGATAGTTGTACTTCATTGTATTTTCTTGTACTGTTCAGGCTGGTTTCAAGATACTTGTGTCATTTGCATCATTTTGTATATGATACACATCAGGTTATTGATATGTATTCATGTCGTGTATTACTTTCTATTATATGATGTTTATTTCACTTCCTCTATATATTGTATGTTTGACTTCCATGGTGATACTATGGTAATGAGGGCATAGTCTCCCCACTAACTCACATAGGCCCTCTCAACTATTTGACATCCTCTGACATTTGGGGACATACGCTTGATGCCATGTTTCCAACCAATCACGAGGCCCCATTTGGGGTGGAATTTGATTCCGGAAGGATTCAATTAAAAATCTTTATCCATTTAACACATTCACGTTAATTCATTGAACTCATTCCCATTATTCCAAACACCCCACATATTCCATGTAAACAAGGATAAAAATCAACCATTATTGAACTTTAATATTTCAAGATTACATGCCCACATAATTGTCTAGGGAACTAATCTATATCAATTAAATTATGTACTTATCATTATAATATTCATGTATATGAAGGTGTCACACCCCCATGGGGGCCCTTAATGTGGTCTAATAAACCTCAATACTTCCCATAGATATCACGAGGAGTTCAAATAAACATTTACCCCATTAATTTATAATTTCCACCAACTAAAAAAATGGTCTACACATAGACTAAAAATTAACAAAAAAATACACATAAATAATCTTCAAGACTATGGGATATAACTTGTTGAACACCTTCCATGATTTCGATGATGAATGCTAACTTAGCCTAATCCCATTACTCATATTCGAAAACCCTTCGAATTCCAAAACTATTATATATTTAAAAAATTGGTTTTCAGTTATTTAGATGAAGAAAAACATCTACATAAGATTTAATCCAATAAATATAATGAAGTGTTGTGTTAGAATAAACCGGAGTGTCGATCATCATCCAACAGTGCTCCAAATGAAATAGAAATGATAGAGATCAACCATTGAGAAGTCTATGAAGGTTTGTCTGATCTCAAGGGATGAAGATAGATGAATGGAGGAGAATAAAGAGTTATAAAACTTATATGATGAGATGGAAAATGGTAAATAACCACTTTTAAAGGGCTACATGGTCTGGACATGGGTTGGCCAATCCATGTGCTAACCATACACCACCATCTTTCCATGAAGGAATCAAACCACATAGCTTCTTATGGATCCTACACGGTTTCAAAAACTATGTGATTAGAATGTGAGATGGATATGGGGAAGCCATAATGGTTTGTCTTTCCCTGTTGAATGATTTCTTCAAACCAAGCATTCCTTGTTCAAGCATGCATGATTTGGACTCACTATTACAACTAATTATTCTCTAGCTCTAAAACAAGCATTTAATGGACCTATTTTCCCTTATTTAATGTCCTAAACCCCCAAACTCCTCCAATCTTCATCATTATCTCGGTTAACATTTCACTAACCATCATAAATATATTTAATTCTGAATTCTCAAAGAAATGTACATGCATAAAATTCCATGGTCTTACACTATAAATTTTAACTAACCCCATATATGAAAATTTTGAAGGAAATAAACATTAAATATATAAACATGTATGTAGTGTTTATTACTATTGGGGTATATCAAATTTGAAGACATAATTATATCATATAACACTACCTTGGCTAGGTCATATTGACTGACATGGTCTTGACATATCATAGTGTAATTTAATTGATAGTATTATATGATTATTATTAAACCTTATTATTAAGAATTAGTAGTTAAATGTTCATTGTTAGTGTTTATATATTTTATATATTTTATATTATTAATACAATTTTTTATAAATATGAAAATTAATAGGTAATTTAATTGGGAATGATTTTATTATGAGTTATTAATATAATCCATTGACTCATAATATATAATCATATGAGTAAATTTCTAGAAAGGATAGAGACATTCTTTTCGAATATATAAGGAAACTATATCATTGAGAATAAAATCCTTGAGAAATTTTGTATTTGTGATCTCTATCTCTCTTGAAAATATATATTCCCATACTCCCTTATCTATCGAGATTTATCATCTTACTATGGTCATTAAAGATAATCACACTCAAGTTCTGAGAGATTTGGACAGCCTCATAATACTCATAGGAGGGAAAATTCATTCAATTTTTTCTTAATGTTTTACATAAAACATGTGTTTAGTAATGATGGGAATAATATCCATTACCTATGGAAGGTATATCTTTATCATTTATAATATAAATGGTTTCAGATTTCATATCATTATGATCTAGGGTATGTGAGGATTCTAATTTCTCTTAAGGATTTCATCATGTGTAGTTCATACAATAGAAAATCCTTAGCGATATCAGACCATTACCATAATTTTTGATTCATTAAATCATGTGGAAAATGATGAATAAAATATCCTATTATATGATATATTGGATTCCTTATAAAATGATTTACAATTTAAACACTGGAATCTATTACAATGAATGAAATCGAATAAATGTCAGGAATTTATTAGTGTTAGGCCATGAGATATATGATTATTTATGAATATATTTGATCGTAATATTTGATATAGAACAAGATAACAAAAGAATCAATGTAATTTCATTAGTTTTAATATATCGTTGTATTTTTTCGATCATATCATAGCTGATGATAGTACTAAATTACATTATATCAATTCCATAAAAATACCAAATCTTATATTTGGAATTGGTTTTATCATAGAAAATTATAGCCTTGTGATGTGGTTCAATCAAAAACATATTTCAACTTTTTGGGTTAATCGTTATATGGTGATATTTTGTACCATATGACTGATGATGGTAGGTTATTTTCTGTACACCAATGAGATTTAAAAATAAGTTATGAGATAAGTTTTAATTATTTTTGGTATTTTGATATCTCTATATCATTAAACATGATATATGGAGAAAATGAAAATTCTTCTTATTTTTAATTATGAATTAAATATTAAACCTACAAATTCTATTATAAATTATAGAAAAATGTATTTTTTGTATTTTTTTAATATTAAAATTGAGTATAAATTAATTAAATTTTAAATATTAATAATTATTTGAATAAATTTTTAGGAATTTTTTTAAATATATATCCATAATATTAATTTCAATTAATAAATTAAATTTTAGATATATATTGAATTACATTAATATGGATGTAAATTTCTCATAAGGAAAATATAATATTAATTTTTAATGTGATTGTAAATTTAAAAATTAGGTCACATATATGGTACTTTATATGAAAAATTATGAATTCATCATAATTAATAATTAAAAATATTGATTTTAAAATAAATTATTTGTGAAAAATATATGAAAATTATCAAAAATGATCC